>QXEO01000071.1:0-418957 GCA_007115705.1 Dactylis glomerata
AGCAGATTGTAGAACCAAGGGAAGAAAATGCATTAGAAGAAAGAGCACAAGTGCTACTGGTTGATGGCGCCAGGAAATTACTGATGGTGCCAAGTTGACGTGGGAGCAGACTGTCCTTGTGCGTGGTGGATAACCAGCCCGTTGGGAACCCCAAGAGGAAGGTATGATGAGTATAGCAGCTAGCTTTCCCTCAGTTAAGAAACCAAGGTTTATCGATCAGGAGAGGAGAGACAGCGATGACTGAAGGTGATGCGGAACCTGCACACAGACAACCAGGTACTTTGTTCCCAACTTACGATGAGGTTGTCAATCTCACCGGTTTGCTTGAAACAAAGGTTATGAGTGTATCGAGTGGAAAACAATATAGTATGCGAGTAAAGTAAACAGTACAAGTAAAGTAAATAGGTGATAGCAATATGATGTAAATAGGACCGGGATCCACAGTTCACTAGTGGTGTCTCTCCATAGATAAATAACACATGCTGGGTAAACAAATTACAGTTGGGCAATTGATAGAATAAAGATAAACGTGATATGTCAAGAAGATCACTATGAGATTTACTCTGGGCATTACAACAAAATACATAGACCGCCATCCAACTGCATCTATGACTAATAATCCACTCCCGGGGATATCAATCCGAACACCCCAGTAGTATTAAGTTGCGAACAACAGATAATTGCATTAAGCAAAGTGTGTAATGTAAACAAAGCATATGCCCTTGAGCATATGAATGTTGTTTTCTTCCTAGTAGCAACAGCACATCTACCACCTTAGAGGTTTCTGTCACTCCCCCAGGTGAAATAGAGGCATGAACCCACTATCGAGCATAAATACCCCCTCTTGGAGTCACTAGCAACTACTCGGCCAAGATAGCTACTAACAATGGAGAGCATGCAAGATCATAAACAACATAGAGACAACAAAAGATATAATTCAGTACAACAACTTAATCATAAACACCAATATTCATCGGATCCCAACAAACCAAACATGTAGAATTACATAATGGTGATCTCAATCATGTAGGGCAGCTCATGAGATCTAAACATGAAGCACATGGTGGAGAAGACAACCATCTAGCTACTAATATGGACCCATAGTCCAAGGTAGACTACTCACTCATCGCTCCGGAGGCAAGCATGGCGATGAAGAAGACCTCCGGTGGCGATTCCCCTCTCCGGCAGGGTGCCGGGAAGAGCTTCTGGACCCTCCCGATCTTCGGGTCGACGGCGGCGGCGGATCGCGATGTGTTCTGGAAATCTGATCGGGTACTTAGGTTTTTTCCGTCGGGGGTCTTTATAGGCAAAGGGTCGATGTCAGAGGAGGGGCCAGGCGCCCTCACACGGGGCTAGCGCGGCCAGGGGCCTGGCCGCGCCGCCCCTGTGTGTGGGGCCTTGGTGGCCCCCCTCCTACTTCTCTTCGGATCTCTGGAAGCTTCCGGGTAAAATAAGACTTCAGGAACTTGTTTCGTCCAATTCCGAGAATATTTCATGTGTATCACTTCTGAAACACAAAAACAGCAGAAAACAGGAAACTAGCACTGTGGCAACTTGTTAATAGGTTAGTTCCGGAAAATGCATAAAAGTGCCACTAAGTGTAACGAAACAATAGGCAAATGGTGTAAAAACAAGCATGGAGCATCAAAAATTATAGATACGTTGGAGACGTATCAAGGATCCCCAAGCTTAACTCCTGCTCGTCCTCGAGTAGGTAAGTGATAACAAAGAAATAATTTTTGAGGTGACATGCACCTACACAATCTTGATCATATATGTAAGCATTTGTGAGCTGGGATCATAAGAACTTAAAACATGGGCATGAAGATATAATCATGACAATAAGAAACTTAGCAACCATGTTGTAAACATGCAAATGAACACAAACAAAAGATCATGATAATGAAACAATGAAAGTCAAACATGTGTTCAAATCATAAGGAAAAACATACAAATGGTTTTCAGCTTGTCCTTCATGGAGAGCAAAACATAAATGCATAGGACACCTTCAAGTTTAAGAGGGCGACTAGATACAAATAATTTAAGAACAAGTGAAACCAATCATCATGAATCAATCAATGAACTTTGGGACAATGCATATCACACTAAGAATGACAACTATGCTCTCTTAATGGTGCATAAAGAAAGAAGGTGGTGACTCAACATAAAAGTAAAAGAAAGGCCCTTCGCAGAGGGAAGCAGTGATTGCAAGTTTTATAACCTTCAAAAATTATGGTACTTACCGGCTTTGAGCTCTCATTGCCCCCATCATAAGCATCTTGAATGGTTAAAGTTAATGTGAGAACAATTATGATGCATATGCTTGACAAATCATAAGTTGAAAACCTCGTGCCCCGTGAATACGAGTACCCAAACCTCATGCTACTTTACTTAGAGTCCCAAGCAAGGCTCTTGTCATTGTAAGTATATGCATATCATTGAGAACCGCCAATGGGGTACCTCCGTGCCCGATGACATGGAACAAGCCCACACCAAAATGACAGGACAAGCAGACAATGAACACCTCAACATCTCTTTTATTTGCTTTTTGTTTAGTTTTTTATTGTGAGATGCGTCGTCGTATGTTCACCATGGGTATGCTGCAAATTTCCACCATGAATTATGCATGGCTTAGATTGGCGGCCCGGCGTTTCCCTAACACATATACAAACTCCATGATCCCCACAAGATTCCCAATTCATTTCACACCGCGGGCATCCATAAACAAAAGATCACGATATCAACTCAAATAAGAAGTGCAATGTTGAAAGCTTGCCCCATGACAGCATGGATGGGCTAAAATCCAACTTACAACTTGCAAGCATAACAACTCAACATAAGAGACCACAATGTCAAATATTTAAGAACAGAAAAAAGTAAAGTGTGCCTTCCGGTTCGTGAGAGCTTTACTGACCGAATTTCGCATAACACTGGTAAGAGTTTAATTTGAAGAGAAAATAAAAGCAAGTCAAATTTACTTGGAATAGCAAATTGCTAGTAGGTATGTATGGTGGACACTTTGAAAAACTTTGGATTTTAGGAGTTGTATGCACGAGTAGAGCTCATACTCAGTACAAGGCGAGGGCTAGCAAAAGACTGGGAGCGACCAACTAAGAGAGCAATAATGGCCATAATCATGCAAAGCGACAAAGCGACATTAAAAGAAGCATAAGATGGCATCAAAAGTCAAAAACTAAATGATCATGAAGGCTATTGGCGACTTTGTAAGAGTCTAACATGTGTGAGCATGCGCCAAGTCAACCCAAATAAAGCATCAAGGAGAAAACCAAAATAATGCTTCCATACAATAAAAACAACGCATGATTTTTTTAAAGGCTCATTAAGCAATCTCAGTTATTTGAGACAAGTCATGCTACAGCAAAACCACTAAGCATACTATCAAAAAGACATCAAGCATGACATGAAAAAGCCTAAGCCGCAGTCTACACAAGCTCCTTCTTGTACCACTATTTTGCACAAAGCTTTTTCTCTTTTCCAACACCATTTGAAATTTTTAAAGACACCTCTTTTGATGAAAACCAATAAAGATCAGAGGCAAAAATACACCTTGATGAAGAGATATGACAAGGTCTGGACGCAAATCAAGGCGAAAACGAAAACCAAAAGCAGCAGCAGAAAAAGAAGAACGCTCGATGAACGATAAGAGTGAAAACTAGAGCGTTCTTTGCAAATGAAAAGCAAGGCAACTTCTCCAAAAGAAATTTGTTGGGGTCCAACCATTTATTGCAGCGAACAAACAAACTAAACCAACTAAGAAAACTAAAACAACTGACGCTCCAAGAAAAACACATAGTGCATGAAGCAATAAAAATATAGTGTTTTGAAAGGTGACCTGATTTTTGCCGACGAAGAAGGGGTGCCTCGGGGGCATCCCCAAGCTTTGACGCTTGTACTTATTGGATATTTCTTGGGGTGATGCATGGGCATCCCCAAGCTTGAGCTTTTTTCCATTCTTCAACTCATCTCATCATTCTCCAATCCCTACAATTGAAAACTTCCTTCATACAAAACTAAACACAATTCTATTAGCAACATTAGTGCAAGCATAACATATAATCAACCCTCTATTTGCTTCAGGTTTCAACTCAAAACCACCACATATATAGCACATACTACTGTATCAACCTCCCCAAAAGTTCCGTGATCAAAAGAACTCAAAAGAAAGCGATAAAGTGGCAAACACAAATATTGGCAGAAATCTGTCAAAACTGAACAGCTGACAAAGGTCGAATTTTTGAGGGATTTTCTGTTGCTCAAATCAAAAAGTGTTCAACTAACAAAAGTTTGAATATAACCTGGGGCATATGCACAAGAAATCGCAGGTCCAAAAGATAAACAGAGAATTTTCACGAATTTTTACGGTGCAGCACCGAAAACAGTTTCAGGACAGCAACATCTCCAAATCTTTACCTCACTCAAATTAGAGGCTTCTCTTGTCACAAAAACGAAATAAACAAGATAAGGAGCGGTCATTACAGTAGTAATGACTTCCAAGACTCAAATAAAAGAAAAAGTACTGAAAAGAAAACATTGGGTTATCTCCCAAGAGTGCTTTTCTTTAACGCCTTTGAGCTAGGCGCAGAAAATTGCGAATCAAGTATTTTCAGCGGAAGCATTAAGATCAACAGTAGAGGTCTTGTCAATAAGGCATTTTATTTCTTCCACATAAGTTTTTGAAGACCCTTTGTGATCATGCTTTGGTACACTATTCTCATCAAAAAGATTTTCAGGACAAATCCAGTCAAAATTATTTTCGAAAGCTTCATTCAATCCCAAAAGCTTGCAAGGTATAGGTATCTCGGCCCCTTCATCATTTGTACTAATAACCGTTATAGGTGAACCGAGTTTATTAAAATGTTTAAGAACTTTCCTAGCTTCAATAACGACATCCTTAAATTCTAGGCGCAAAGTTTCCAAGATAAAAGCTTTCTTTTCGGGATCCTCAATTTCATGAAGCTTAAGGAACATATATTGCATAAAAGGATTAAGACTAGCAAACCTAGTTTCCAACATGTCAATTAAATAAACAGAAGCAACTTCAATACTAGGAGCAAGCTCAACCCAAGACTTTTCCTCAACTTCCCCATGCATACTAATGTGACTAAAGAACTCCTCAATGTTACTTTTGCCAATAATCGAACCACTACCTATTGAGAGGTCCTCCAGAACGTACTTAGGGATCAACATGATAAACTAAAGTGAAGAAATAACAACTACCAAGGATTCTAATTTTTTTGGATTTTTGATATAAAAACGATGCAGGTAAAATAAATAAAGTAAAGCAAATCAATAACAAAGTAAAGGATGTGTGTGCGAAAAACTCCCCTCGCAGAAGTCTTCTCTTCCTCCCCGGCAACGGCGCCAGAAAATTAGCTGCTACTAGTTGATGGCGCCAGGAAATTACTGATGGTGCCAAGTTGACGTGGGAGCAGACTGTCCTTGTGCGTGGTGGATAACCAGCCCGTTGGGAACCCCAAGAGGAAGGTATGATGAGTATAGCAGCTAGCTTTCCCTCAGTTAAGAAACCAAGGTTTATCGATCAGGAGAGGAGAGACAGCGACGACTGAAGGTGATGCGGAACCTGCACACAGACAACCAGGTACTTTGTTCCCAACTTACGATGAGGTTGTCAATCTCACCGGTTTGCTTGAAACAAAGGTTATGAGTGTATCGAGTGGAAAACAATATAGTATGCGAGTAAAGTAAACAGTACAAGTAAAGTAAACAGGTGATAGCAATATGATGTAAATAGGACCGGGATCCACAGTTCACTAGTGGTGTCTCTCCATAGATAAATAACACATGCTGGGTAAACAAATTACAGTTGGGCAATTGATAGAATAAAGATAAACATGATATGTCAAGAAGATCACTATGAGATTTACTCTGGGCATTACAACAAAATACATAGACCGCCATCCAACTGCATCTATGACTAATAATCCACTCCCGGGGATATCAATCCGAACACCCCAGTAGTATTAAGTTGCGAACAACATATAATTGCATTAAGCAAAGTGTGTAATGTAAACAAAGCATATGCCCTTGAGCATATGAATGTTGTTTTCTCCCTAGTAGCAACAGCACATCTACCACCTTAGAGGTTTCTGTCACCCCCCAGGTGAAATACAGGCATGAACCCACTATCGAGCATAAATACCCCCTCTTGGAGTCACTAGCAACTACTTGGCCAAGATAGCTACTAACAACGGAGAGCATGCAAGATCATAAACAACATAGAGACAACAAAAGATATAATTCAGTACAACAACTTAATCATAAACACCAATATTCATCGGATCCCAACAAACCAAACATGTAGAATTACATAACGGTGATCTCAATCATGTAGGGCAGCTCATGAGATCTAAACATGAAGCACATGGTGGAGAAGACAACCATCTAGCTACTGCTATGGACCCATAGTCCAAGGTAGACTACTCACTCATCGCTCCGGAGGCAAGCATGGCGATGAAGAAGACCTCCGGTGGCGATTCCCCTCTCCGGCAGGGTGCCGGGAAGAGCTTCTGGACCCTCCCGATCTTCAGGTCGACGACGGCGGCGGATCGCGATGTGTTCTAGAAATCTGATCGGGTACTTAGGTTTTTTTCCGTCGGGGGGTCTTTATAGGCGAAGGGTCGATGTCAGAGGAGGGGCCAGGCGCCCTCACACGGGGCCCGCGCGGCCAGGGGCCTGGCCGCGCCGCCCCTGTGTGTGGGGCCTTGGTGGCCCCCCTCCTACTTCTCTTCGGATCTCTGGAAGCTTTCGGGTAAAATAAGACTTCAGGAACTTGTTTCGTCCAATTCCGAGAATATTTCCTGTGTATCACTTCTGAAACACAAAAACAGCAGAAAACAGGAAACTGGCACTGTGGCAACTTGTTAATAGGTTAGTTCCGGAAAATGCATAAAAGTGCCACTAAGTGTAACGAAACAATAGGCAAATGGTGTAAAAACAAGCATGGAGCATCAAAAATTATAGATACGTTGGAGACGTATCAACAAGCTTCATATGATATGGTTGTCTCGGTCTTGGCACAACCCGAAGAAAAGAAGAAGAACAAGAAAGAGGGCAAAAGGAAGGTAGACACCGGTAATATCCCTGGTAGGGTTACCCGGAGTAAGGTGGTGGACCCAGCGAGTCACACCAGGAGCAAGAGAAAGATTTTATTTTGAACAATTAATTTGAATGTATGTGTTATTGCAAGTTTTCTATGGTCATGCACCTCGAATAAGTTCATCGCTTAGGCGACATTTATCATTTTCTAAGTGACTAAACTCAAAAAATATAGTTTTGGGTTTAGTTTAATTCAAAATAATTCAAAACATGGTGGAACCTTCCCATGGAGTCTTGTTATGTTACCTACAACCTAGAGAAATAATAATGGAAAAGGAAATATAGAGATATGAAGTTTTTCCCAAAACCACTTCCTAGTCCATGAGCTACTAGCTATGAAGATGCAGGGCTTTCTACTCAACACACCTCCCAAATACCCACTATGCTTACAAATTTTGTCCAAATGAGGCCAAATTCATCACACTTGTGTATCTTTGAATTGCAAACAATATCACGTCGGCCAAAATGTACTATATTGTTCAAATAACACAATCTAACAATTTTTATGCCAAAAGCTTCAATTTCCCTTACTCCCTTTATTATTTGGGTGCCCCTATTTTACTTAGTTTTACTCAGTTTTTCTCCTCCGGGTCCACTTGCTTTACTCAGTCCTACTCAGTTTTGCCCTTCCGATAAACATTTCCTCACTTTTCCCCCTCTTAGTTCTACTCAGTTTTCCTCACTTGTACTCACTGGCTGATCTCTGATTGGTCGAGATGTATGTCACACCGATCTTGGTTGGTTGATAGCTCAACGTACGCTTGCACCGTTGGATCATTTATGATCGGATGGCCTGTATATCTCTCTCTACCTCGATGGACGCATACGGAGAGAAGAGCAGAGCACATACCTACCAACCCTGGCAGTCGCATATTCCAGTCGCATCTTCCTCTCTCCTATTTCCTCTCTTACTCTGGCGGTCGCGGCGGCGCGGAACTGCAGCGTGCGTGCGGCAGCGCGGATCTAACCGTGCGTGCATCGGCATGGATCTAACCGTGCGTGCGGCCGCGCGGAACTGCAGCGTGCGTGCGGCCGCGCGGATCTAACCGTGCGTGCGGCGGCGTGGATATAACCGTGCGTGCGGCGGCGTGGATCTAACCGTGCGGCGGCGTGGACCTAAGAGTGCCGGTGAGGATCTAAGAGTGCCGGTGAGGATCTAACCCTCAGAAATAGTTAAAATGTCTCTCTCTGTCTCACTTTCGTTTCTCTTCTCAGATCTGTTGATGATGAAGAACACCAAGACGGCGGCCGTGCCGACAGTGGTCAACGATGCCAAGATCATTGAAGCCATCGCCTACAACATCGCTGCGACGGCGCAGATCCAGCCTTCAATGTCGAAGCCTGCCGATGTCTCACTTCTGTTGCCCTCCTCAGATCTGTTGCTGATGAAGGACACCAAGACGGCGGCCGTGTCGACACTGGTCATCGATGTCAGGACGATTGAAGCCATCGCCTACAACATCGCTGCGACGGCGCAGATCCAGCCTTCAATGTCGGAGCCTACCAATATCTCACTTCCGTTGCCCTCCTCAGATCTGTTGCTGATGAAGGACACCAAGACGGCGGCCATGTCGACAGTGGTCATCGATGCCAAGACGATTGAAGTCATCGCCTACAACATCGCTGCGACGGCGCAGATCCAGCCCTCCTCAGATCCATCGCTGATGAAGTACACCAAGACGGCGGCGGTGCCAAGAGTGGTTGCGAAGCCGCAGATCCAGCCCTCCTCCATGTCCGAGTTTGCGGATGGTGCAGATGACCACCCCTCAGCCGCCCGTCGTCCCGGCCCTTCTAGCCCATCGGTGCGCGGCCATGTTCGACGCCGCAAATTGGGATAAATTATGATAAATTTGTATTTTTCAATTTCAAATTGGGATAAAATTGTTCGAACTACTACCTCCGTCTCAAAAAAAGCTTCTCCACTTTCTCAATGTGTCCTTGTACATCCGTATGTATGATTTGAATTCTATCCCAACTTGATTGGGAAGATTGATATGTATTTGATCCGAGAGACTGGTACATGCTTTCACTTTTAGGATCCCTTTACTTTTATAAGATGTTCATGCATGCTAAAATTATCGCGCGCATTACTTAGCACAACTAGGAAATTGTACGTCAAAATACAGTGGTTAGAGCCACACCAAAATACAGTGGTTAGAGCCATCTACTGAATAACAATTCTATACTATCTAAATCATCTACCACAACCACATAACTGCTAGGACAGGGATGACACCTAATAAAACTGCCTAGATGAATCTACTTTTCTCATCTCCCATCACTTGAAGTTCATGTTCTAGATTTTCTACCACTTGATCAAATACGGCAAGATCTGTCTCAAGTATCAACTTCTCCTTGCGAATAAGCTCTAAATTCTTTTTTTCTTCCTCCACATTACGCTTCAGCTCGAATATCATCAGGTTTTTATGGGCCAATTCATCACCTAAATTGGCCACCTTCTCCTCCAAATCCATCCTCTGGCTACACCACTGGGTTGATTCATCTTGGTATGCAATGTACCATGGATCATCGGCTTGCCTGGCAAACTGTAACAATAATGGAAAAAAGAACAACTGAAATCACTCCAATAGGCCATGGCGGCACTTCAAATTCAACGGTATTACAGAGAGCAGAAGCTAGATACCTGCACTTCCGACGAGGTAGGAGAAGTAGAACGTGGCCACTACATGATCGAATCCCCACCCTCGCCGGTGTACCCGCTACGACCAGACATTGAGGACTATTTCGCACCTGCAAACTCCAATAAATTACGAGAACCGAATCGATTAGGGGGCGGTGGAGGCAGAAGCGGAGGTCTTACCAAGCTATACTACCAATTGGTGCGCGGAACAAATCCCGGTCGTCGTGGGCCGCGGATCTGCTTGCGGCGGACTTTCCTGCGGTGGGTACAATGCGTGCGGAGAAAACAAGTGCTGGAGCCGTGGTTGACGTGCAGCGCCGCAGTTCGTCCGATGCCACCGGGGGACAGAGCTGGCGGCGTGACGAGGCGCCGGCGATGGCTGCTCCGTCCGAGGGTGGGGAACGAGCTGCCAGCGGTTCTCCGATGACTAATGAGATATACAACACTAGGTTCCAGCCATGTTTAGCATAAGATTCACTTTAGATTAAGCTACGAAAATAGTCACCTGCTGGGTCTAGCTTAAGAAAAATTAATTAGCGAACTTGTTGCTTCTCTCTAACTAAAAGCAGGGATATATGTCTTTTCACTAAGGGCGACCCCAGCGGTCATTGGCTGAGGCGGCCCCACAGAGCGGCTCTATATGATTTTCTCTAAATAAATAGATAACCCCAGCGGTCATTGGCTGCGGAGGCCCCACAGAGCGGCAATATATGATTTCCTCTAAATAAATAGACGACCCCACTGGTCATTGACTGCGGCAGCCCCACAGAGCGGCAATATATGTCTTTTCCTGAAAAATACACGACCCCACTGGTCATTGGCTGCGGCAGCCCTATAGAGCGGCCCCATTTGTCATTGGCAGCACCGCGTATACAATCAGGAAATAAAACGGCCCACACGTCAGCGATAGATGGATGGCTGCTCCGACGTGTCTCTTGACCCTACCCGTCAGCACCATTCAAAAGCATCGGTCAATTCACAACCACCGCGGCTCCCTAGCCGTCACCGGTAACGGTCAAGGCCTCTGACCAGACGGCAACCCTCCCGTCTGAGCATCTGCGAGGGGTTTCAAACTAGAGGGAGGGGAAAACTGAGGAAAAGTTAAGCGGCTGGAGAAAACTGAGCACAACTAAGGGCCCGAGGGCACGAAAATAGAAATCCCTTCTATCATTGCTTGGTTTCTTTGAAACTAAATCTTTTTGGCAAGGAGGGTTCACGGAAGAGCAACAAAAAAATTATGAGGAACACCGCTTGTCACAAAAAGAGAAACACTTATGGGAACAAATTGATAAATTGTATATCATTGCTAGAAATGTGTGCTCTACTTATAATGTTACTTATTGCTTTGATAAATCTTGTTGCTGTAGAAGGTATAAACACCTCCCTTTTCAATATGAGTATAATGATGATGTTACCATATCTTCTTATTTTAATGGAAATTATGACTTTTATGATGTGGAACAAATTGAAGAATTTATTGCTTGGAATGGTGCATTCGAACTTGCTTATTTGCTTGAAAATACTGATGATGCATCTTATAAATATGAGGTTTATGATATACTTAAATTTTGCTTTGATAATTACAAGGAAGAAAATGGCTATATTCTTAAATATCTTAATAGATGCTCTCCAACGGAAGAGACTAATGCCTTGAAGGAGCCTATGGAAGAAGAAATTGCTGAAACTGGAAGCTCATTGGATGAAAAAGAGGAGGAGAGTGATGATCAAGAGGAGGAAGAATGGAGCTACCCATGTCTACCTCCCAATAAGAGTAACTCTTTAACTAATACCTTATTGATAGCCCTCCATGCTTAACAAAGGAGGATGAGTGTGATATTTATATTGTTGAGTTTGTTCATAATGCTACTGAAAATTATTATGAGAGAGGAAAATATGGTTGTTGGAATTCTCATGTTACTAAAACACCTCTCTTTATATTAAAAGTTCCGAAGTTGCTCTTGTTTTATCTACCCATACTTGTGATTATGTGCTTCTTTGATTTATTTTCTTACAAGATTCCTATGCATAGGAAGTGGGTTAGACTTAAATGTGTTTTATATTTTCTCCTTGATGATCTTTTTGGCTTCCATTCATATTTCTTATGTGAGCATCTTCTCAAATTACTGAGCCTAGCTCAAAGGCGTTAAAGAAAAGCACTCTTGGGAGATAACCCAATGTTTTTACATTCAGTTCTTTTTCTTTTATTTGAGTCTTGGAAGTTATTACTACTGTAATAACCTCACCTTATCCTTTTATTTCGTTTTTGTGCCAAGAGAAGCCTCTAATTTGAGTGAGGTAAGATTTGGGGAAGTTGCTGTCCTGAAACTGTTTTCGGTGCTGCACCGTAAAAATTCGTGAAATTTTTCTGTATATCTTTTCGACCTGCTATTTCTTGTGGATATGACCCAGGTTATATCCAAACTTTCATTAGTTAAACACTTTTTGATTTGAGCAACAGAAAACCCTCTAAAAATTCGACCTTTGTCAGCTGTTCTGTTTTGACAGATTTCTGCCAATATTTGTGTTTGCCGCTTTATCGCTTTCTTTTTGAGTTCTTTTGATCACAGAACTTTTGGAGAAGTTGCTACAGTAGTATATGCTTTATATGTGGTGGTTTTGAGTTGAAACCTGAAGCAAAAAGGGTTGATTCAATGTTATGCTTACACTAATGTTGCTAATAGATTTGTGTTTAGTTTTGTATGAAGGAAGTTTTCAAGTGTAAGGATTGGAGAATGATGAGATGAGTTGAAGAATGGACAAAAGCTCAAGCTTGGGGATGCCCATGTCACCCCAAGAAATATCCAAGAAGTACAAGCGTCAAAGCTTGGGGATGCCCCCGAGGCACCCTTTCTTCATCGGCAAAAATCAGATCACCTTTCAACGCACTATATTTTTATTGCTTCATGCATTATGCATTTTTCTTGGAGCGTCAGTTGTTTTTAGTTTTCAGTTTAGTTTAGTTTTGTTTGCTGCAATAAATGGTTGGACCCCAACAAATTCCTTTTGGAGAAGTTGCCTTGCTTTTCATTTGCCAAGAACACTCCGTTTTTCACTCTTACCGTTTCAACGAGTGTTCTCTTTTTCTAGAACTGCGTTTAGCTTTCGATTTTCACCTTGATTTGTGTTCAGATCTTGTTATATCTTTTCATCAAGGTGTATTTTGACCTCTGGTCCATATTGGTTTTCATCAAAAGAGTTGGTTATAAAAAGTTCGAATGGTGTTGGAAAAGAGAAAAAGCTTTATGCAAAAAAGTGGTACAAGAAGGAGCTTGTGTAGACTACGGCCTAGGCTTTTGCATGTCGTGCTTGATGTCTTTTTGATAGTATATGCTTAGTGGTTTTACTGTAGCATGACTTGTCTCAAATGACTGAGATTGTTTAATGAGCCTTTGAAAAAATCATGCGTTGTTTTAATTATTTGGAAGCATTATTTTGGTTTTCTCCTTTGATGCTTTATTTGGGTTGACTTGGCGCATGCTCACACATGTTAGACTCAAACAAAGTCGCCATAAGCCTCTATGATCATTTAGTTTTTGACTTTTGATGCCATCTTATGCTTCTTTTAATGTCGCTTTGTCACTTTGCATGATTATGGCCGTTATTGCTCTCTTAGTTGGTCACTCCCAGTCTTTTGCTAGCCCTCATTTTGTACTGAGTATTAGCTCTACTCGTGCATCCAACTCCTAAAAACCAAGTTTGCCATTGTATCCACTATAAATTCCTATGCATGGTATTTGTAAGCCATTCCAAGTAAATTTTTATATGCTACCTTTCAAAACTTTCAACTACTTCTCGTTTTGTGCCACTGTTTTTAGCTCATAGGGGACGTAGTGGTCGAAATTGCTATCTTCCATATTAAATTAAGTACCCCTCGACTAGGCAGCTTCATCTGCTCGTCATTAATTTTGCATGAGAGCTGGTTAGACCATTGCAATCTAATTTTAAAAGAAAAGAAAAAGGGCACTCCTCCATGGTATGTGAATGTTGGTGGGCACCCGATGGAATCGGTTAGCCATGGTTTGAGAAAGGAAAAAAGGTGGGAAGGAGTGCCAAAGCTTTATAAAAGAGCACCAATGTGCCAAATTTTCAAAGAACTCGGAACCGCTCTCACTTGTTTATTATGGAAGATAGTAAGACCCCATTGCCAGTCGTTGACACGAAACAACCACCTCTTAAAACCCAATTTTTATCTCTCTGTTTTATAAATAAAAAGCTCTAGCACATGTTTAATCACTGCTTCCCTCCGCGAAGGGCCTTTCTTTTACTTTTATGTTGAGTCTCCACCTTCTATCTTTATGCACCATCTAAGAGAGCATAGTTGTCATTCTGAGTATAATGTGCATTGTCCCAAAGTTTTCATTGATTGATTCATATTGTTGGTTTCACTTGTTCTTAAATTATTTGTATCTAGTCGCCCTCTTAAACTTAAAGGTGTCCTATGCATTTATGTTTTGCTACTCCATGAGGGACAAGCTGAAAACCATTTGTATGTTTTTCCTTATGATTTGAACACACGTTTGACTTTCATTGTTTCATTTTCATGATCTTTTATTTGTGTTCATTTTCATGTTATAACATGGTTGCTAAGTTTCTTCTATCAAGATTATATCTTTCATGCCCATGTTTTAATTTCTTTTGATCCCAGCACACAACGCTTAAATATATGATCAAGATTGTGTAGGTGCATGTCACCTCAAAAATTATTTCTTTTGTTATCACTTACCTACCCGAGGACGAGCAGGAGTTAAGCTTGGGGATGCTGATACGTCTCCAACGTATCCATAATTTTTGATGCTCCATGCTTGCTTTTACACCATTTGCTTAGTGTTTCGTTACACTTCGTGGCATTTTTATGCATTTTCCGGAACTAACCTATTAATGAGATGCCACAGTGCCAGTTCCCTGTTTTCTGCTGTTTTTGTGTTTCAGAAAATTTACACAGGAAATACTCTTGGAATTGGACGAAACAAAAGCCAGACGTCCAGATATTTTACAGAGCTTCCAGAACACCGAAGGAGAGACGGAGAGGAGCCACTAGTGGGCCACACCACCAGGGGGCGCGGCCTGGGGCTGGCCCGCGCCCCCCTATGGTGAGCCCCACCAGGGCCACCTCTAACGACGCCCCTTCGCCTATAAAGACCCCCCGACGGGAAAAACCTAAAGACCCGATTACTTTTCTAGAACACATCGCGATCCGCCGCCGCCATCGACCCGAAGATCGGGAGGGTCCAGAAGCTCTTCCTGGCACCCTGCCGAAGAGGGGAATCGCCACCGGAGATCTTCTTCATCGCCATGCTTGCCTCCGGCGCGACGAGTGAGTAGTCTACCTTGGACTATGGGTCCATAGCAGTAGCTAGATGGTTGTCTTCTCCACCATGTGCTTCATGTTTAGATCTCGTGAGCTGCCTTACATGATCGAGATCACCGTTACGTAATTCTACATGTTGTGTTTGTTGGGATCCGATGAATATTGGTGTTATGATTGAGTTGATGTGCTGAATTTTATTGTATGTTATCTCTATGTTGTTTATGATCTTGCATGCTCTCCGTTGTTAGTAGCTATCTTGGCCGAGTAGTTCCTAGTGACTCCAAGAGGGGGTATTTATGCTCGATAGTGGGTTCATGCCTCTATTTAATCTTGGGGAGTGACAGAAACCCCTAAGGTTGTAGATGTGTTGTTGCTACTAGGGGAAAACAACATTCATATGCTCGAGGGCATATGCTTTGTTTACATTACACACTTTGCTTAATGCAATTATCTGTTGTTCGCAACTTAATACTTGTGGAGTTCTCGGATTGATTCGCCACAAGTGGATTATTAGTCATAGATGCAGTTGGATGGCGGTCTATGTATCTTGTTGTAATGCCCAGAGTAAATCTCATAGTGATCCTCTCGATATGCACGTTGTCTTTATTCTATCAATTGCCCAACTATAATTTGTTTACCCAGCATGTGTTATTTTATCTTATGGAGAGACACCGCTAGTGAACTGTGGACCCCGGTCCTATTTCCTTTATATTGCTATCACCTGTTTACTTTACTCGCATATTACTATTGCTTTCCACTCGATACGCTCAAACCCTTTGTTTCAAGCAAACCGGTGAGATTGACAACCTCATCGTAAGTTGGGAACAAAGTATTTGGTTGTGTTATGTGCAGGTTCCATGTTGCCGCTCGCAAAGCAAAGCTTGGACGAGGCGCCCTATAAATTGTCCGAAGCTGTCGCGAAGCTAGCGGGCATCACCTTCAGTCGTATTCATCCTCCTACTGGATTGATAATCTTGGTTTCATAACTGAGGGAAAACTTGATGCTATATTCATCAAACCTTCTCTTAGGGTTTTCCAACTGGCCGGTCATTTACTACATATTCCCACGTCATCTTGGCACAAAAGTTTCTGTCGCCGTTGCTGTGTATATATTAAAGAAGAAGCTTTCACACCATCATCACCGCGCCACCATGCATCTCCTAGGCTCGATTCACATGCCTGATCTGGGGCTACCTTAGTCTCGTCTGAGCCAGAGGTCGCGCCGCTCGATCCGTTGGCCGGGAGCCGGCTGGCAGTGTGGGGACTGCTGGGTCGGCATGAATAAAGGAGGTGGAGCCTTCATGGATCTGGTAGGAGTGACATGTTCCGGAAGGCTCCACCGACGAACTCCATTGGGCGATCATGCCTGGAGATTGCTGGATCGGATGGGATTTGGTCGGGCGCACCCATGTTTTTATCTGACCGTTTGGTTTCAGAGGGAGCGTTCTGAAGTTGTGCCGGCTGTTACCATCATGCGACGTGATTTCTCGTTCCATGGTGAAGTCATCTAGCGGGGAATGTCATGGCTGCCGAGTCCTAGAGAATTGCTTTGGTGGTTTGAGTCGTTGTGGAAAAGAGGAACTTGCTTCGTGATTCATGACTCGTAGCAGCGACATGGCTAGTGGGGGCGACAGTACAGGAGAAGTTCAAGGTCCGACCTTGCAGGGTGAAAACCCAAGGTCTGGCCTTAATTGGTTGTGCCTGACAATTGCCTTGTTGAAGGCATTGTTTTGTAAGCGCAGACTTTTCTCCAGGATGAAAACCTAAGATCTATGATCGGGCGACGATGATGTTAATGCACTGTTCCCTTCTTGGAAGCATTGCTTTTTGGAGATGTTGGACTTTTGGTGCTGTCTTGGTGGTGTTAGTGTTGCTGCTACAAGGAATTTATCACTGTAGCGGGGCTTTTTCTTTTTCTATAATTTTTCTTCTTTTTTTAGCTGTGTGCATCCGTATTGCCACTAGGGCACTACGTTGTTGCAGAGGCTGGATGTAATTGGTATCGGCTTGATATTAATATATATTCTTTATCTAAAAAATGATTTATAAGAACAAGCCGCTGGTAGTCAGCCAAGTCCTCAAGAGTAGAGAATTCTGGATCGAAGTACCAACAAACAGATCCAACTTCATCTTTCTCGAGAAATTTGAAGTAATTTTGCACGTCAATATGAAGTCGCTCGATGTCCTCGGTTATTTTTCGAGCATTTTTACGGTACCCAGTACTCCTTCTAGCAATGCGGGAGTACCAACTAAATCTGTCCGCTCATTTTGAGGGTTAGTTTAGACATTTAATCTTAACTTCTTTTCTCTTTACACCTATCTCCCTCATCACCGGGAGCAGCGGCCGCCGGCTGGGAACTGATTCTTTTAACGAACTCCTTCTAGGGACTGGTTCTTAAGTAAGATTGGCCTTGTCTAACTATTTGCCTGTACACGAGGTATACATGGCAGCAAGTTTCATCGTGAACGTAGTCTATCGGATGTATGCCACTGCCAAGGACTGTGTGTTGAGGCCGGGAGGGGCGTTGAGATTCGAGAACTGAGAGCACGACCACGCTGTAACTGCCGGCATATGGCGGCGGCGGCCACGACGTGTTTGATCCAGACGACCAAACGGCCACGGGCCTCTCCCTCGTACCAGTAGACCAGAGATCGCGTCCTTGAATCTTTCCATTGATTTATCTTGAACTCTTGTACTCCTACCATACGATGCTGGAGACGCGTCCTCCGGCGGCGCACAAACCCCATGCCGAAATACGCACCAGATCTCTGAGAGTTACAGTTTTACCCCTCGTCATAGTACTCCCTGATATTTCGTGATGGTACTCTCTAAGACTCGTCTCGGAGTACGGACAAAATCTGTACGTTAGATCGCAAGAAATGGACGATCCATATTAAATTAAGGGTACTATAAACGTTCCAAGAAAATTAGGTAACTCCTTTTCCAACGCCCCATCATCTATGGACTCCCCCTTGGACAACTTATGAGCTTTGAGGTGGTAGATCACAAGACCCCTGTATACTTGGCGCTGCATCTCGTCGTTCAGGATGCACCTTCTATCCACGAAGATAATATCCTTCCCTCTGAAATTCTTGGCATGCATTATATCTTCAGCGCTGGTGTCGAAGCCTTCCAGATCTGCCGCTGTGAAGAAATGGTCTTCTTCACACCCCTGGGCAATAGGATGGTCTGATTAGCTGGTCCGGACCTCGCTGTGAAGAGATGATGGGCCAAGGTGTTTGCACCTCTCCTCTCCCGTCCACTAGATGGAACCGGCATCGGCGCCCATGGTCGTGTCGTCCGGACAATGGCATTGAACGGCCTTTTCGGGCAGCATCTCGGATCGCCGGTCTTCTCTGGAGGAGGGCGGCGGCGGCGACGCGAGGAAGGAGGTGGAGAGCAAACTAGGGTTTGAGGGCGGCGATGCTGGAGCAAATCGACGGAAGGAGGTGGAGAGCGAACTACTCCCTCTATTTTAAAATATAAAATGTTTTAGGTTTATGAAGCAAATGTATCTAGACAAGATTTAGTGTGTATATTCGAGATTTTGAGTGAACCTATACACTAAAAGATGTAAAAAAAATATTTGCTTTATAAAGCTAAAATATCTTCTATTTATAAACGGAGGGAGTAGGTTTGAAGGCAGTTTTTTTTCTTTTCAGACTCGAGCCGCGGGGTCTTATATAGTACTAGTACATAAGAATATGAAGTTGCATATCAACAAAAAAAACCTAGTAGCAAAGCATGTCACGCTGAACATAGTCGTATATCAGCACTCTTGGTGGAGTCGCACTTCTCCTAGCTAGTACCACCACATCGCTCAGCCAGCACCAACACCATAATCGAAATCACTGGGAGATCAAATCTGAACCCAAGAGCATGCCGGGGACCCGGGGTACAAATAATGGATGGAATTAAGAGTCAGGAGCTGAAAGAGGGAAGATCGAAAAGCATACCTTATGTTTGATGCGTGCAATCGCAGCCAGGCAAACAATTTAATCCCGTCAAAGTATACCACAAGCATCAGAGTATGTTCTAATATTATCATAGAAGAAACTTACACGCCTATTAGTAAACCGCAGATCAAATTAATTGTCTTTTCTTTCTGTTGCTTCTCCTAATTTGAGCAATGTAGAGAAAATGTGAGAAATTAATTGTTTGATATCGGACTTTCTACCATGACATGATTTGAAATATTTTGAAAAGAAATACAATAACTCATTAAAAACAGAATGCAGATACATGTATATATACAATGTCGGGAGAGAGCCGGTAAAGTTTCCGGGGAGCATCTTGGCTGGACTGTTCACTTCCATTTGACTACATCCGCGTCAACCGTACGACTACTTTCGATCTCTATGGATCTGGCGTACAGCTACTTCCCTGCCACCAACATGGCCAACAACAACAACAAAGCTGTTGTGGTGGTGGATTTCCTGTCGAACATGTGTTTTTCTTTTATAATCTCTCTGGTTTGCACTAGTGTTTGGTCCATATGTAGATTTATTACAGATGTTTAATCTATCTTATGCGATTAGATCTGCTAGTGCATATCTTGTGTTGCTTTTTGTTTATTAAACTCTACAAAAAAAATTGCTTAATATTTCAAAACTACTTTCCATTTTGAGCCGTTGGATGCACTAAAAAAACGGTTCACAAAGTTTCAAGCACAGCGGAATTGGTCATAAATTTAATGTACGCCTAGGCATACTCTTGAAAAAAGGAAATACTTAGTTCTCAAATATGTTCTCATCGAAAAAAGACAACACTAAAACCTAATTATAGTTAATCACCCTAATAAAAATAAGAAGGCTACTGCTCAGTCAGAGGATGGATCCTCGAGACAGCACATGTTGCCTTTTCTAGGAAGCACTCTCCCCCCCCTCCAAAAAAAAGTAACCCCTCAGATCGAAAATAAGTGTAGGTGATTTTGTGGTAAAGTAAAACAAAATTTATACTAAGTAACCGAGATTTATTTCAGATCAGAGGGAGGGAGTAACTACTACTACTACTACACTAGTTTATACTATTTGTAACGTTAATT
The DNA here is from genome assembly GCA_007115705.1 of Dactylis glomerata. NCBI lineage: Eukaryota > Viridiplantae > Streptophyta > Magnoliopsida > Poales > Poaceae > Dactylis > Dactylis glomerata. Next base: position 20,132 of record QXEO01000071.1, read on the forward strand.
GTTACTACCTCCGTTTTAAAATATAAGACGATTCGATAGTCTATTTTAGCCCTATGAAAACGACTTTATATTTTTAGGATAAAGGGAAGTAAGTAATCGGCCGTTTTATATGTGTCCAACAACAAAAATCGTGGCTTCACTTTGTGATCTCTCATGGGATCATTAAGCTGACGAGGAAGGCAAGCAGAGACGGGCGTCTGACAATGGCGTAACAGAACGGGCCATACGCCGCAAGGTTGAAGCCGTGAAGGTGGACCACCGGACCGGTGGACAAATCTAAAAGGTAGCCCTATAGCAGTAGTACGTACACGTCAATACGTGGAGGCTCTACTCGCCGCTGCACGGATCAGCATTCAGCAGTCCCGCCCATGGCATGGCACGGTAGCACGTCTCCCGACAAGTCCACCCTCCTCCCTCCCACGCTCCTGCAGGTTCCGTGCACCAGTCACAATATCGGAGAGTTGTCGTCCCCTCCTGCGACTGCGACCGGCCGTACGTCGAACGGTGAACCATAATTCCGTGCACGGCTTTGCGTTCGTGCTCCCTCTCCGTGAAAATCACACTCCTAGACCACCCTTGTTAAATAATTCTTGTAAAGCACTATGTCATGTATACACGCACGACTCGTAACCAATAAACTACTACTGTAGTAGTATTACGGAGTACCTCCTGTAATTATAATGGTAGACGAGGTGAAGGTCCTGCGTGTCGCTATCTTTTTTCGAGGCTACTGCGTGTCGATAGGTCTATGCGCTTTCCGCCGTAAGTTTCAGCATAGCGGAGTACTCACTCCATTCAGAAATATAACATATTTTAGTTTTATGAAGTGAGTATATTTAAATATCTTTTAATATATAGGTTCGTTCCAGTACAGCTTCTGTTACCCAATTGTATAGCTCTTTCTTTAGTTTCTTTAACTTTTCTTTTTTTTCGGCTTTGCCTTGCCAATTGGCACCCCATGTACACATAAGGTAGAGCTGTATCTACCTTCCATCTAATATTCAAAAAAAAAAATAGATTCGTTCGAATCTATATATTAAAAATATCTAAATATATTAGCTTCATAAAACTAAAATATCTTATATTTCTAAATGAAGAGAGTAGATCGCAGCCTAGGCATCATCAGATCCCGACGGTTTTGCACGGTGGTTATGCGACGGATGCATGGGATAAACTCGAACTCGTGTTGCACATATTCGGGAGCCTAACGAGCGGGCTCTGCTATGGGACGGTGAGCACGACGGACACGTCGCTGGGAAATTTCTGCGGCGGCCACGTCGGCGCCAAAACAGAAAGGGGCGTACGTACGTCCGAAAGCTAGACCGGCGCGTATGTAGCGTCCGTCGTCATTGACGATCGATCGACGTCCTCGTCCTCTCTTCTTCTCTTGGCCAGGTTCCGTGCCCCCGGTCCGGTCACGTCATCGAAAATCAGGCTGACTATCTATCTGCCTAGCAGTTTTTAATAAAAAAAAAGAAACTATCGACGTGGCTTGTTCTCCGCGTACGTACGTGCGCGTGCCCTGAAAATCTTACAGGCTCTCTTGATTCCTCCGTTGAAAAATGGCAATTATGAGCCTGCCATGGCCCATGGCCATCATCCTTGGAAACATTGTGCGGCCAACGATTTTTTTCCGCACCGTACGTCGTTAGGAATCACAATCACGTGATGTCATCTGACTATAATCCGATCGTCACTCGATCTGGCTTAGCGAGCTAAGTAAAGAATAGTTTACACGACTTATATCACCTCATCTTGTTGACACTACGTAAGTACTCCCTCCGTTTATAAATATAAGATGTTTTAGATATATGAATCTATACACTAGAACATGTCTAAATATAATTGCCTTGTTTTATAAAACTAAAACATTTTATATTTATAAACGGAGGGAGTATTTGCGTGCCAATACTTTTGACTGCGCCGATTGAAAACTCCTATCGACGAACTAGGTCGATCAACATGACACGCAGCTAGCAGCAGAAATTACATGTTTGGAGTACTAGGTAATCATCCCATCAGGAGTACCTTTTCTTTTTCAACTACACATGTGAATAATGCACGCGATGTGAAGGTGATATATGTGTCCTTGTCTTGGCCTGCCGGTCACGTCATCGGCCAACCGCCAACGGGATAACTTTCTTGTTAGCCGTGCTCTGCATTACACGCGTGCGTGTAAACGTAAGTTAAGCCGGACCTGACACGCGCTCTAAATTGTCCAGCTGGTCTACCCAAGAATTTCCTACACTTAATCGCTATGTTTTTCAAATCTTTTTGGACGCACATACGTACGTGTATGTTCGGAATACGGTTTTCGTTTCATTTCCGTTGCTATTTTTCTAAGAGGATAAGTCCATGTCCTCCATTACAAAATGACAATTATATGAGCCTGCACGGACATCGTCATCCGATGATTAATTTGCACCGGTGGTTACCGATCATGTGATGTCATCTGACTATGATCATTTAGCTTGACTAGGAAGATATTCAATCGTTTTTGCAAGCATGTAAACACTCGACTTGAACTGGCTTAAGCTTTTCTTTAATATTACCTCTGTTTTAAAATATAAGTTCTTTTAGCTATGCTAGCTTTCTAGAAATGTTTATATTTTAGAACTGAGACGGTACAATACATTTGTTTCAATTGCATCCAACTAGGAATATGAGCATTAGCTAAAACTAAGCATTGCATGGACGATTTCTAGTTAGCTATAGTAGGAGCATCTTGAGTAAATGATGCAGAGCTGCCTAAAAAAACTCATTTCACATTCAAATGGCGTCGAACTGATGCAGCAGCACCAATCGCTACCACAGCCAAATGGTACGTTGACCTCGACTACAGGTTCCGTACATGTAGAAGACGTGCAGATCCGAATTAAAATATTGCATTATTTATCGCTAATGATTCTGCGTAAAGAATCGAAGAGGGTGGCCAATGATTGCTGTTTTTTATTGCACGAACTAAGTAGACACGAATGGTGCGAGATTCTTCAGAGATTGAACGTGTCCGCTCGGCCTACGATATGCATGATTCAGATGCACAAGTTCAGATTACACATGAACTCAAGGCCGCTGCGGTGGTGTGCCAAATCACGTTTTGTCAATCTTTGGGTTCCAATCACTTGCTCTGAAAAAATCAACCGTTTTCTACTTCGTCGCTATACAAGTACTTTTCAGCAAATTCCTGTCAAAATAAAATAAAAAAATCTTAACAAACGATAAACCCGTTTCTCAAGCAAACAAACGGTAAACTCGCCCGACGGAATTACCGCTCACGCGCTTCTCCGCAACAAACTCGCCGCGTACTACCGCAGTAGATCCCCATCGTCCGCGTCAAAATATACCGCGGCTGGGGAGGGCCCACCATTCCCAGTGTACACCCGCCGCGCACGCCCATCCCACATGCAAACTCGCCTCCGCTGTCACCCCGGCCCACCGCGTCTGACCCACCCGCCAGCGACAAAAGCCCCACGGCTCCGGCCCCGCCCGCCCGCCCGCCCGCCGCCGCGCTCACGCTGCTCCTACGCGTCGTCGTCGACGGCGACGTGAGCAAGCGCCAACAATCGCTCGCGGCTCCCCCCTCCCCCGGTCGCGAGCTCTCCTCCTCCCCCTCCCGTCGCCGTCCGCGCCTACAAAACTAGACGAGGGGAAGGGAAGCGTCTCTCGTCCTCCTACTACCCATCCCCACCCCCACCCCCGTCGTTTTCCCAGGGCCTCCCGCCTCGGCGAGGTAACCCGGGCTCCTAGCGCCACTAGCGTGGTGGCAGTTTCACTACTCCGCTTTTAGCTCCACCAGGTGCTGCCGCTTTGAATAGCTGCCGCCGCCGCCGCGAGAATTCCGGTGGTGGGCGGGTGCTCCAATGGACGAGGAGATCGGCGCTGCCGCGCGGCAGGTATACTTCCTGCTCTGAACTCCCATCGCCTCGGGCGATCCGATTGCAAGGAGTGATCCGGATGGCGGCTGTGGTCGGGTTTTACTTGATGTTGTTGGGAGGAATCGCCTTCCGTTCGATCTCGATCTCGCGATTCGGAGCGGAGGTGAAAATTTGCCGCCGGGTGCAATTGCTATGGTCAATCTGATGGATAGTCTGATTCGCTATGTCCAATTTTGCAATTGTTACGGTTCATCCGTATCATGCGATTGAATCGGGTCAACTGCTTCGTTGGTGTTTGCTCAATGTTCACAGTGACCACGAGCCCTTTTTTTTTTTGTACTATCACTTTCTTACAGCCATGATTCGTCCTCATCACAGTCCTCCACTGCCCACAGTTTTCAGTTTCGAAATTTCAGAATATACTAGTATGAACTTTGGATACACCAAAAGCTGTTTCAGCTGTCGGTTTATCCATTGATCTCTTATCCATTTGTGGCCAGCGTCACCGGAAATTTACTGACCACTCCATTGGCCGTTAGTTTTGGGGGTACTGGTTCAGGAGAGATTTTGACCGAGTCATCGACCACCTTCCTGTAAGTTGTTGTTCACAGTCTTGATGTTGCTGTGCTGATACTTGTTGTTTCGCAGGGACAGTGGAAACACCAATACAAAGCTCTCTCCCTGCTAGCGTTTCAGAGCTTTGGTGTGGTGTATGGAGACCTGAGTACGTCCCCTCTCTATGTCTTCAAAAGCGCACTCTCTGGAAATCTGCACAAGTACAGCGACGAGACCACCATCTTTGGATTGCTCTCGCTGATATTTTGGACCTTGACACTCGTTCCGTTGCTCAAGTACGTCATAATTGTCTTGGCTGCTGACGATAATGGGGAGGGTGAGTAATCTGGTTCTACTAGATTGTGTTACCGTTTTCCTAATTGAAGTACAAATATGCTCATGTTTTCTAGTTCTCGTTTGTTGAATTTTGAGTTAGTTTAACACTACCTTAGATCATCACACATTAATTCTGCACAAGTACATATGCTCTCTGTTCTAATGTTAATCGGTTAAATTTTGAGCAAGTGTTAGCCTACCTTAGATCAAACATTAATTCTGCTAGGCGAAGATGAATATAGAAAAGAAAAAGTTCTGCAGTAAGATTGTAAGCATACCAAGCAACAGATGTTATTGCCACAAGTATTTGTTCTTTCTCCAAAGATGAACTTATGTTCCTTCTCTTTTACAGCAGAGTGGTGATTTGAGCTATCTAGTTGTTGTTTTGTATAGCTAGATCTTTTTTACTTCACATGGTTACTGAATAAAGTAAATGTGTTATCCAGGCGGGACATTTGCTTTGTATTCACTACTCTGCAGGCATGCAAAGTTGAGTCTGCTTCCAAACCAGCAGGCAGCAGATGAAGAGCTGTCAACATATTATCAGCCTGGGACTGATCGGGCTTCTATTTCCTCTCCATTCAAAAGATTTCTGGAGAAGCACAAGAAGCTGCGGACATGTTTGCTTCTTTTTGTTCTTTTTGGGGCATGTATGGTTATAGGTGATGGCGTCCTTACACCCACCATATCTGGTATGTATGGCATGCCCTTGTTCATTTGCTCTGTCTTTCTTTCTTCAATTCTGGAACACACGTGTGTGCTGCTGTCACTGGTCACATCTAATGCTGTGCTTGTTGCAGTTTTGTCAGCCTTGTCTGGATTACAAGACCCGGACACAGGTGGATTAGCAAATGGTATGTGAAGCTTCTTCCTTATTTTTCCTCTGCAGCATAATGGCTATTTAGTAACCTGTTCTTGTACCACAAATATGCTTTAATCATCATGTATTTATTATACAAAACCCTCCTAATAAGGCGTTTCAACTAGTCTTACTTCATAGCTTCACCATAGGTAGCTGAAGCTTCATTTGTTGGGATGGAATTAAACAACAAGCATCTCCATACTTCTCTTGATTAATCTCCTATATTTGGGTATTGTGTTGATTACAGTCAAATTCTATTTAGCAGCTTTCCTGTTTTCCAAGTGCCAGTCAAGCTATCTGTTATAATATTACCTTTGGTTGTTCTTAATCTGCTAATATGCTGAAATTTAATCCATTTCAATGTTAATATATATATATATCTATCTGTCCTGTGTGATTTTTAAATAAAAGGAAAAACCTATTTAGGTTCTAGCTCAAATTACCTGCAAGCGAATCGAAATTTGAATGAAGAGACTGCAAGTGAATCAAAATTTGAATGAATCGAAAACCTAATTGGTTTATATGAATTTCTTAGAACTTAGGAGTCTGAATACATAGCAGGGAATGTGCATCTATAGCTTGAGGTCAACTCAGTTTGCAGTCACACATACATTGTGCTGTTTGCTAATATTGTATTTCAACTTGATGAAGTGTGGCTTGGCTAGACCATAATATTCATGCAACGTCTGCACAATTATGTGACTGAAAAGTAGATAAATTTCAAGGCCCTTTGTTTGCATGACGATTTGGTTTTAAATATCCATCAGCTCCTTTATGACTTTACAACCTGTATATATCTTTTGAAGAGTACATAGTTTTTTCCTTTCATTGAAAATATGACTGATCCCATCCTTGAGGAACATATCTTGCATTATTGTAGTTTCTGTCAGTAATGGCTTTCATCATATCGACTAACTTGCTGGTTTACAGGTTGGGTGGTACTCATTGCATGTGTCGTCCTTGTTGGCCTCTTTGCACTACAACACCGAGGTACTCATAGGGTGGCATTCATGTTTGCCCCGATTGTTGTACTTTGGCTCTTGAGCATTGGTATCATTGGTCTCTATAATATCATACGCTGGAATCCCAGAATATGTCTCGCTCTTTCCCCGCATTACATTATAAAGTTTTTTAAGACAACAGGAAGAGATGGTTGGATGGCTCTAGGAGGCGTACTTCTTGCTGTGACAGGTGAGTTCAAGTAGATGTATTATCTAGCTAGGATTGTTTGTTCTATTTTAAATAAAGAGTTCATCTTACGAATTTATGTGCACATGCAGGCACTGAAGCTATGTTTGCTGATCTTGGCCACTTCACTGCTTCATCTATCAGGGTATGCGGAACTTCATATATGAGTTCTGAACGTTATTAAGTCTAGACTGATAAAAGAAGTTTCATGCTTACTGACTCCAATTCTTCATCTTGTTTTGTAGTTGGCTTTTGTGGGTGTCATTTATCCTTGTCTGGTTCTGCAATACATGGGGCAGGCTGCGTTTCTTTCCAAAAACATGTTTGCTATACATGACAGTTTTTACCTATCAATTCCACGTAAGTTTAAGGAGACAAAGTATGTTCAGGAATTCTTGCTTCACTTATTGCTGAAAATAGTATTAAATCATATCAAATCATATTTCTAGGTACTGTGTTTTGGCCTATGTTTGTCCTGGCATCTCTTGCTGCAATTGTGGGAAGCCAAGCAATTATATCTGCAACCTTCTCCATTGTTAAGCAGTGCCTTTCTTTGGGATGCTTTCCAAGGGTGAAGGTTGTGCATACATCAAGGTGGATCTATGGCCAAATTTACATACCTGAGATAAATTGGATTCTGATGGTCCTTTGTTTAGCTGTGACAGTTGGTTTCCGTGACATAACCGTTATAGGAAATGCATATGGTAAGTCTGACCACTTCAGCAATACAGAAACTATGCAGTTCTTGTGGAACACATGAAGTTATGTTCTTGAGCTAGACGGCTTCCCCATATACTTCATTCCTTCCAGAACCTGTATTTTCATCTTTAACATAGTTCACCCTGTTATAAATTCATCGCTATCATGCACCTTCAACATTACTGTTCTTAGTTCAACCAAAATGGCAGCTATGAATTTACAATTTGCCGTGCTTAAGAAAAAATGAATCTACAGGTTTCCAAATTAGGTATTGTACATATGTCCTTGATGTTGGCAAACTTGGTCATTTGGTCAACCAGCTGCTAGTTTTCTTGGATAGTAAATGTGATGTTCATATTTTCGGAGGTGAATAGTCTTTCTTGGATAGGCTGTAAATTGATGTTATCTTTAGAGGTGTATAGTCAGTTGGTCACTAGCATCTTTCCTTATTTTTCTATCAGGATGTTGATCTAGAACAACTTCTATTTCATGTCTTATTTATGCATGATATGCCAGGAATAACCTTTTCTCCCTTTCTCTGCGTGATCTTAGGTCTTGCATGCATCACTGTGATGTTTGTTACGACATGGCTGATGGCATTGATCATCATTTTTGTGTGGCAAAAGAATATCCTACTTTCCTTGCTGTTCCTCATATTCTTTGGGTCAATTGAGGGCGCATATCTGTCAGCATCATTCATAAAGGTTCCACAGGGAGGATGGACTTCGATTGCATTTGCTTTTGTGTTCATGTTCGTCATGTACGTGTGGCACTACGGCACGAGGCGGAAGTACCTGTTTGATCTCCAAAACAAGGTCTCGATGAAATGGATCCTTACACTTGGCCCAAGCCTCGGAATTATGCGTGTGCCAGGGATCGGCCTCATATACACAGAGCTGGTGACCGGAGTGCCTGCTATCTTCTCACATTTCGTCACGAACCTGCCTGCATTTCACCAGGTTTTGGTCTTTGTCTGCGTGAAGTCAGTGCCGGTGCCCTATGTTCCAGCTGAAGAGCGATACCTCATCGGGCGCATTGGCCCCAGGCAGTATCGGATGTACCGGTGCATCGTGAGGTACGGCTACAAAGATGTTCAGAAAGATGACGAGAACTTTGAGAACCACCTGGTGATGAGCATCGCCAAGTTCATCCAAATGGAAGCGGAGGAAGCCGCCTCTTCAGGAAGCTACGAGTCATCAAACGAAGGAAGAATGGCGGTCATACACACCACTGACTCAACCGGAACTGGGCTGATCATGAGAGACTCCAACGACAGTGCAGCAGGCACCTCCTTGACCAGGAGCAGCAAGTCAGAGACCCTCCAGAGTCTGCAGTCTATCTACGAGCAGGAGTCAGGCGGCATCAGCCGCCGCAGGGTTCGCTTCCAGATCTCAGAGGAGGAGCAGATCAACCCGCAAGTGAGGGACGAGCTATCTGACCTCCTGGAGGCCAAGGAGGCCGGCGTGGCCTACATCATCGGCCACTCCTACGTCAAGGCGAGGAAGAACTCCAACCTCTTCAAGTCGTTCGCCATCAACTACGCCTACTCTTTCCTCCGGAAGAACTGCAGGGGCCCGTCGGTGACGCTGCACATACCCCACATCAGCCTCATCGAGGTGGGCATGATCTACTATGTGTAGGAAAGGAGCTGCAGAGTTTTGCAGCAGATGCGAAGTAAGCGTGCGGTTCTGATCCATGCGCTGAAACTTTAGTGTAATTTATTTTTGTCTCTTCTTTTTGGATGCCTGTTAGTGTCGTCGCCGAGTTATCAGGCGATGTAAAGATGGTGGCCGGCCGAACAAGCTAGCTGCCACCGTTCTGAATTCCGGGGCTTCGGTGAACATGTAAATACATTACGTTCAGTTCATGATAGTTAACAGCATGACTAGAATCTACAGTCAGAGCTTGGGCCAATAACTTACAGCGTACGCCTGTGACTTGTGAACTTTCTCACGAGCTCTGCAATGCAGCTGGAACCTTGAAATGCAGCATAAAGTGACATGATCGTAGCCTCACAATATATTCTCCGAAATATCTGATTATTTTGAAAAAATTCATGGAAATACACATCTTTTATATCTGACCGCTTTTGATTTTTTTTTAAGAAACTGACCAAGGACATTGTGTTTTGACTCTAGTACTAGATGCCCCTATTATGAAAAATGTGTTTTAAAGGTAAAAAAATGTGGACAAAAAAATTCTGGGATACATCTGAGCATTCTATGTTCAACCATAAAGTTTTGTGGAGAAAAGATATCTTTTGTGGCATGTGTAAAAAACAAAGAAAAGTCATGTAAATAGTAATTTTAGAGCACCGAAATTTGTATTTTTTATTCAGGCCACAAAAAATATTTTTTTCTCGCAAAACTTTGTAATTAAACATAAAATGTCTAGATATATACCAAGATAGTACTCCTATTATTTTTTAAATTAGACATTTGGGCATTGGGTGCATCTAGGAGCCAAAGTGGTTTTCCCAGCTGACCGATCGCTTTTGAGTTGTTCTTCGAAAGATTCACCATCTGTACATACGGGCCCATATGTCATACGGAGAGACTTTTGACTCGATTGCGAGGTCCGGTTAGGCTGATAACCTGGTCCGATGCGTACGTTCCGACCCAACCGGGTCCAACCCCAACAGACTAGAGTCATCTGCCTTCTTCCTCCCCAGCCTACCGCGCGGCGGAGACATGGCGGCGGGCGGCGACCTCACCGACGAGGAGCGCCGCGCGCTCCGGGGGAGCAAGTTCGCTCCCCTCCCGGCGCCGCCACCTACCTCCCGCCCCAATCCAAGGTAGTATCGCATCACCCCTTCTCTTGTGCCTGCCTCCAGATGCACTAATGTAGCTTACGATTTGGTGGTTCAAGCGCACCGTGTAGCCTCGCCGTTTTAGTGGGATGGTTTGCGTTTCGATTATGCGTGTGGTTATTTGCTTAATTAGCTTGAGAGACGATTTTTTTTTTTGCGGGTAAGCTTGAGAGACGAATTGATCGAGCTGAAGTGCGCTCTGGGGCTGTGGATCAGGGCTTCGTCAGTTTGCTCTTTAATTGCCTAATGGAAGCGGAAGGAAATTAATTTTAGTTGAAGTAATATTGTTTGATTAAAGTCTTACGATCAGCTGATTTCGAGTATTTTCTCGCCGTTTTACTTATGTGCTGCAGTGCTGCGGATTAAATGGTGAGGTTTTGTAGTATATATCTGTTCCGAGTCTCTGACCGACTTGACTATGTGATTCAAAATTCATATCACTGGGATGCTTTATTTTTTATGGTTGTCTCGACTGAGTCACCGAGTAAGCAGGGTTATTGCTTCTATGCTTGCTTGTGTCAGTGTAATCCTAGTTTCATCATACTGTAAAATAACAGAACGTTCATGCTCAATGGGTATTTGGAACAACATAAGGCATTCCTTTACTTTGGTATGATATAGTTGTGATAGAGCACTATTGTTTATCTCATGCACAAATGACCAGTAGATTTAATTCCTTCTGAATGTTTGTATGGGCCTGCTAAAGAACATCAGTTTTCATGAGTACTTTTTTGAATTACAACACACAACATTGTCCTGAAATGGTGAGGTTTGTAGTATATGCTTGGCTCGGAGAAAAATTAACGGGATTTGGATTGTGCGTTTAACACTAGTTCTGTTCACGGTGCGCCTGCTGCTTGTGCCTGAGCCAGAAATGACCTACATCACTAACTATTCATATCACTGGGATGCTTTATTTTTTATGGTTGTCTTGACTTAGTGAGTTACTGAGTTCCGATTCTCTGATTTTGGAATAAGTAGGGTTATTGCTTCTATGCTTGCTTGTTTCTTGTTTACTTTTTCTCTCTCCTTCTCGTTTTGGTTTCCTTATGTTTCTGTTGGGTTTCATATCTAGCTTACCCCAACTTGCTTGGGAAAAAGGCTTTGCTCATGCTGGATGGGTATTTCATGGAACAACATAAGGCAATCCTTTACTTTGGTATGATATAGTAGTGATAGAGCAGTGTTGTTTGTCTCATGAACAAATGACCACTAGAGTTCATTCCTTCTGAATCTTTGTATGGGCTTGCTAAAGAATATACAGTTTTTATCAGCACTGTATTTGAATTACAGCACACAACATTGTCCTGAAATGCTTTCATCTCCTTTCAAATAGGATGGCCCATCCTGGAGGACCACTAACTACAAACAAGGCTGCTGCGTTAGCGAAGTTCCTCGAGAGAAAACTTCAGCAACCTGATGGGTTGGAGTCTCTAAATCCTGATCTTGTAAATTTGGCTGTGAAAAATGCAAAGGAAACCATTAAGGCTAGCAAGGGTACGAGTTATCACTTCAACCATATATTCTTCATGTGTAGTCCTTGAAATGCATGTACTGCGTGAGCTATATCATTTATAAAAGTTATGCAGCAGTTTAAGGCAATGGGTAGTGATGTAGGTTTCTTATTTGGTGCCATTTGGTACTTCTAAGCGCAGTATTGGACTGGGAGTATGAATAAGCCTTATTTTACACCATTTCATTTCAAAAGTCTTGCCTGCTTACAGTGCTTGTTACTACTAAACGCATAATTTTTTTGCCATATAACATGACACAAAAGTTCGAAGGACGGTGCCATTATTTTTAGGACCATGCAGTCTCTAGTTATAGATCGAGTGGGACACTAATGATAACTTTAGGATCGGACATTTTTTTATGCTGGTTGATTTTATTGATTCAATTAATGGTTGGGCTTACCTGATTTCTGAGCTAGTTATAGATATGTTTTGGTGGTTGAGCTCTGCTACTGTTTTGTAATTGTTGATGTTGACAATTTTATTCTTTATATATATTTGAACTAGCAAAGTTGACCTACAATCCCTAGAGACCTATTTTTACCTATATCTCTTCCAGACCAGACCAAATTTGACCTACACTGTCCTGCCAATGTAGGTGAGCCCTCAACTTCTGGGAGAGTAGTACGGCATGTTCCATCATTTGAGGATTCCTCTGAGGTTTCTGATCAAGATGACGGGGAGCAGAGGAAGACCAAGAAGAAAAAGAAAAAGAACAAGCGAAAAACAAAGGTAATACTATCTTTTTACTGAAACATAGGCCTTCATGCCTTGGTTCTGTTTGTCCTTTTCCAAAAGAAATTATTGCATAAGATACTAGATAGTGCGACTAACAGAAATGCGTTCAGCAATCGTCATTCCTAAAGGGGGATTTTCGATATTAAAACCATTATACAGGATTGGTCACCTTTGTTCACAGCATGAACCTTATATTTATGGTCCATAGTGTCTCCTAGCAGTCTTTGCTCATTGGATGTTGTCATCTAGTTCTTATCTGCACGTTAGGTTACCCAAATTGTGCTTCAACATCCGCTGTCTACCGCCAATATGGAACATCTTTTTCATCGTATTCATGGTTTCCTATAGCACTATCATATCCGTGTCTTTTCTCTAGTCGTCCATACCTGCACTACACAGATAGGCCTTCCTATTTCTGATGAATGATTTCCTGATGCAGGCTGCTAAAGATTCCAAGTCCCCCAACGCATCAAAGAAGAAAAAGTTATCCCTGGCATTAGGGAGCTAAAAGCAGTCCGTGTCATACCTTTTCTTCTCTTTGATCTCTTGATTCCGTTGGAACCTCAGTCAGTACTGTAAACCTAGCTGTGATACGTGTATGCGATCCTTAAGAGAACCCCTCATAGTGAACAAAAACACTGGGGAGGCCCCCAGGGGCAAAGCAGAATGTAGTCGGTCTGCTTATCGTTAGATCTACTCGCAAACGGTCCATGTATGCTGCACTTTATTGCGGTTGCCAAATGCTATCCAGAAATGCAATGGTGCATAGGTGTTCAACTTGTCACTGATCTTCTTGAGTTGTTATTTTCTGGGAACTGGGATATGCCGGCGGTGTCCCTTGTTAGTTTTTGAATTTTTGACGGATCAGACCACCTGCGCGAGTGAAATGCTAGAAAGGACCCCCTCCGAAATTTTTTGTCAAAAAGGACCAACTGTGGGTGGCGGCACCCCCGGGGCAGGCGACACGTGCCCCTGCCGCCATTGGGGGTGGCGGCATGCCCCCTCCCTGCCGCCAGTGTGGGTGGCGGCATGCCCCTCCCTGCCACCTGCCGCCAGTGGGGGTGGCGGCATGCTGCCTGCCGCCGCCACGCACGCCCGCCGCCTCCGCGCCAAGCCACATGCCGGCGATGCCAACGGCGGCAGGGGCCTGCCGGCAATGGCCCAGGCGGCAAGGGGCACGTGTCGCCTGCCCCGGGGGTGCCGCCACCCATGGCTGGTCCTTTTTGACAAAAATTTCCGGAGGGGGTCCTTTCTAGCATTTCAGTCGCGCAGGTGGTCTGATCCGTCAAAAATTCGTTAGTTTTTACCGGATGTTCCTTCACGCACATGGCAAAGCTTGTGTGGACCTCGAAGTGTCTTTTCCTAGGAGATTATGAGGTCCACTAGCTGATTGGCCTGTGTGACCCGATGGATGAATCTTTTCGGCAGAGTTGTTACTTCCCGAGGAGTCAACATGTCTGCGCGTATAGGTATGTATAGTATAGCCTGCCGCCATTTATACTTGTACAGTGTTACAATATACTATAGCCCCTCCATCGTGCTACTAGTAGAGTCGTAGTATCTTCCTGCAGCCATTCCTTTGGATTGTGACGCTCTCCTCACTGTGCTACTATGGACTCCTGCATCGCGTTGCCGTACACACTCCCAAGATGCATTCCCCAAACTTCTTGAGATCGATCCTGTCCAAGTTTACATGCGAGATTTAGTCTAATTTTGTTTGTTCGTTTGCTCTCACACTCTCATCAGTGGTGAAGGTTTGCCCGTCGTGGAAAGGGCGACCCAAAGCAAACCAAACGCGGTCCTTTATTTCCATTTCGGGCGATTGGACCCGCGCGCGGCCTGACACGTCTCCGGCCCATTCCCTCGCCCTCATCTCATCATCGCTCGTGTGCTGCGTGAACAGTGCACGACTCACTCGCCCCTATCCTTGTAGTACGCCCTGTACCATCTGGCCGTCAACTTGTCGTCTCGTCCCTGCCTAGTACGCCTCTCTCTCTCTCTCTCTCTCTCTCTCTCTCTCTCTCTCTCTCTCTCTCTCTCTCTCTCTCTCTCTCTCTCTCTCTCTCTCTCTCTCTCTCTCTCTCTCCCTCCTCCGGTTCATTTCATGGTCATCCACCACGCGTGCGACACCTGCGCAGCGCCGGCCGGCGACAAGTCTCGAGCTCACATTGGTAAGGTAGACCGTGTGACGACAGACCCATCGACTGGGAAACCTATCTTGGTAACATTCTCCTTTCCTCCAAAGTACACTATCCCTGTCTCCGTCAGTACTATTATTATAGTGGAGATTAAAATATTTCTGTGTAGCCAATTATTTATCTCACAAACATGCAGAAAATCATGTTCAAACACTTTTTCTAGGCGATATAAAAATAAAAAATGTGTAGATCTGAGTATCTATATTTTCAAATCTACTCCCTCCGATAGGAAAAAGGTTTTTTTTTCGAAAGGTCCAGCAATTGATAGGAAAAAGGTTGTCGGCGAGCTACGCAACTTTGCACTATATTGTACTAAATAATCCGACAACCTTTCAATTAGAGGAGTACAAATTTTATGAGATTTTGTCATTTTTTGTGTAGCCTATAATATAAAAAAATTCACATTGAAAATTTGAATGCTTCTATGTTACATTATTGACTATGTCCAGATTTGTTTTCATATTTTTTAATTTTTTTAGAAATATGCTTTTTAATATGTAAAAAATAAAGTACTATCCTCACTAGAAACTTGCATTGTGACTTAAGTTTGATATAAACTACCGATACATGTACGTATAGGACTAGGATATGGTGTATTATAAACTGATCCAAACTCCTATCTACTCGCCGGTTCGGATAGTGAATATGATGCTCTTGTTGATCAAATTTCTCTCGTCGTCTCAATGATCCTATGCCAATTCGTGATGTCTTCGCACAGCTTCCGAATACCAAATAGCGAACTGAGTCACGTCGTTCATACATGGTCGCAGATACTCACATGGCCCACTACACGTCCAAGCCCAGTGGTGGCCGGCCCGCTCAGTTTTAGTCTCCTGCTCCCGACCCATCATCAACTGTGTCGGTCTTCTCTGAACCGGCATTTCAGAGTGGAGGCCGCAAGCCCACAACCCGGATGCCTCTGGTCGATCTCCTGGCGGTACAGGTGGATCACGTCCATGCCCTACATGTGGTTCATGTCCGACATGTCAAATTTTATCTAAAGTTGGTCGTGTAGCATCCTGATGTCTACGCACGCGTCTGTTCTTGTAGACAGTGTTGGGCCTCCAAGTGCAGAGGTTTGTAGAACAGCAGCAAGTTTTCCTTAAGTGGATCACCCAAGCTTTATCGAACCCAGTGAGGAGGAGGTCAAAGCTATCCCTCTCAAGCAACCCTGCAATTACAATACAAGAAGTTTCTTGTGTCCCCAACACACCCAATACACTTGTTAGATGTATAGGTGCACTAGTTCGGCGAAGAGATAGTGAAATACAAGTAATATGGATGATTATAAGTAGTAAATACAATC
Organism: Dactylis glomerata; assembly: GCA_007115705.1. NCBI lineage: Eukaryota > Viridiplantae > Streptophyta > Magnoliopsida > Poales > Poaceae > Dactylis > Dactylis glomerata. Next base: position 36,209 of record QXEO01000071.1, read on the forward strand.
TGAAATAAATATCACTGCAAGCAAACATGTAACAAAACTGAATGTAAACGGTGTTTCAATGCTTAGAAACAAGGCCTAGGGATCATACTTTCACTAGTGGACACTCTCAACAAAGATAACATAATTGAACACATAAATAACTATCTTCACTATGCTACTCTAAACTATTCTCCGATGGATAACAAACACTAATCATGTGTAGGGCTACGAAGCACTCCTCAAAGTTTGCATTTCCCCAAACTAGATTGCCCCACACTATCAGAGGGCGGCCAGGGGACCCACACCACCCCCTGGTGTGGTGGGTCCCTGGCCCCCCTCCGGCTCTCCTTCGATCTTCATCTCGCGTCTGGGAAAAATAGGAGGTTCGGGCTTCGTTTCGTCCAATTCCGAGAATATTTCCTGTGTAGCTTTTCTGAAACACAAAAACAGCAGAAAACAGGGAACTGGCACTATGGCATCTCATCAATAGATTAGTTCCGGAAAACGCATAAAAACACCACGAAGTGTAACAAAACACAAAGCAAATGGTGCATAAACAAGCATGGAGCATCAAAAATTATAGATACGTTTGAGACGTATCAAGCATCCCCAAGCTTAACTCCTGCTCGTCCTCGAGTAGGTAAGTGATAACAAAACAATAATTTTTGAGGTGACATGCACCATCACAATCTTGATCAATAATGTAAAGCATTGAGTGTTGGGATCAAAGTACTTAAAACATGGGCATAAGAGACATAATCTTGACAATAAAACTTAGCAACCATGTTATAACATGAAAAGTAACACAAACGAAAGATCATGAATAGAGGCTTATGGCGACTTGTTAAAGTCAAACATGGTGTAAGCATGCGCCAAGTCAACCCAAATAAAGCATCAAAGGAGAAAACCACAAAAATATGCTCCCATATAATAAAAACAACGCATGATTCTTTCAAAGGCACATTAAGCAATCTCAGTCATTTGAGACAAGTCATGCTACAACAAAAGTACTATGCATACTATCAAAATAACATCAAGTATGACATGCAAAAGTCTAAGCCACAGTCTAAACAAGCTCCCATTTGTACCACTATAGTCATGCAACTTTTTTCTCTTTCCAACACCATTCAAACCCTTTTTATAACCACTCTTTTGAGATGAAAACCAACATAGACCAGTGGTCTAGATACACCTTGATACAAAGATATAACAAGATCTGAACAAAAATCAAGGCGAAAACAGAAGCTAAACGTAGTACCAGAAAAAGAGAACACTCATTGAACGATAAGAGTGAAAACTAGAGTGTTCTTGGCAATGAAAATAGAGCGTGTCTCTCCCCAAAACAAACATGATGTGATCCAACCATTTATTGCAGCAAAAAAAACAAAAGAAAAACTAAAAGCGAAAGTAAAGATGCTCCAAGAAAAACGCATAGTATACGAAGAATAAAAATATAGTATCTTGAAAGGTGACCTGATTTTTGCCGATGAAGAAGGGGTGCCTTGGGGCATCCCCAAGCTTTGACGCTTGTACTTCTTGGATATTTCTTGGGGTGACATGGGAATCCCCAAGCTTGAGCATTTGTCCATACTTCATCTCATCTCATCACTCTCCTTTTCCTACACTTGAAAACTTCCTTCATACAAAACTTCACACAATTCTATTAGCAACATTAGTGTAAGCATGATAGTAAATCTACTCTTTTGGTTTAGTTTCAAACTCAAATATACCATACATTAAAGCATAAGCTACTGTAGCAACTTCCTCAAAAGTTCCGTGATCAAAAGAACTAAAAAAGAAAGCGATCGAGAGGCAAACACAAATAGTGGCAGAAATCTGCCAAAACAGAATAGCTGACAAAGATCGATTTTTTTGATTACCTTCTGTTGCTCAATTCGAAAAGTGCAAAACTAATAAAAGTTTGGAAATAACCTGGGGCATGTGCACAAGAAATCGCAGATCAAAAAGATATTCTGAGAATTTTCATGAATTTTTACGGTGCAGCGGAGAAATCTGTTTCAGGACATCAACTTCCCCAAATCTTACCTTCCTCAAATTAGAGGTTCTTCTTGGCACAAAAACGAAATAAAAAAGATAAGGAGAGATCATTACAGTAGTAATAACTTCCAAGACTCAATAAAAAGAAAAAGCACTGAAAAGAAAACATTGGGTTATCTCCCAAGAGTGCTTTTCTTTAAAGCCTTTGAGCTAGGTGCAGAAATTTTAAAAGATGCTCGCATAAGCGCCAGAGAACAGCTTGAAGCAAGAGAGAGAGCATCAAAAGGTAAATACGAAGCAAATTTAAATCTAAACCACTTCCTATGAAAAAGAGTCTTGTAGAGAGACAGGTCATGAAAGCACAAAGCAACTAGCATAGGAAGGCAAAACAAGTGCAACTTCAAGAATTCCAACAAAAAGAGGGGAAACTTAATAATATTGAGATGCATGAAACCATGTTTCTCTCTCTCATAATAACTTTTAGTAGCATCACAAATAGAATTAACAATATAACTATCACATAGAACATTCTTATCATGAGCCATATGCATAAAATAATTAAGGGATTTCTATTTTCGTGCCCTCGGGTCTTTAGTTGTGCTCAGTTTTCCCCAGCCGCTTAACTTTTCCTCAGTTTTCCCCTCCCTCTAGTTTGAAACCCCTCGCAGACGCTCGGACGGGAGGGTTTCCGTCTGGTCAGAGGCCTTGACCGTTACCGATGATGGCTAGGGAGCCGCGGTGGTTGTGAATTGACCATTGCTTTTGAATGGTGCTGACGGGTAGGGTCAGGAGACACGTCAGAGCAGCCATCCATCTATCGCTGACGTGTGGGCCGTTTTATTTCCTGATTGTATACGCGGTGCTGCCAATGACAAATGGGGCCGCTCTATAGGGCTGCCGCAGCCAATGACCAGTGGGGTCGTATATTTTTCAGGAAAAGACATATATTGCCGCTCTGTGGGGCTACTGCAGCCAATGACCAGTGGGGTCGTCTATTTATTTAGAGAAAATCATATATTGCCGCTCTGTGGGGCCTCCGCAGCTAATGACCGCTGGGGTCGTCTATTTATTTAGAGAAAATCATATAGAGCCGCTCTGTGGGGCCGCCTCAGCCAATGACCATTGGGGTCGCCCTTAGTGAAAAGGCATATATCCCTGCTTTTAGTTAGAGAGAAGCAACAAGTTCGCTAATTAATTTTTCTTAAGCTAGACCCAGCAGGTGACTATTTTCGCAGCTTAATCTAAAGTGAATCTTATGCTAAACATGGCTGGAACCTAGTGTTGTGTATCTCATTAGTCATCGGAGAACCGCTGGCAGCTCGTTCCCCACCCTCGGACGGAGCAGCCATCGCCGACGCCTCATCGCGCCGTCGGCTCTGTCCCCCGGCGGCGTCAGACAAACTGCGGCGCTGCACGTCAACCACGGCTCCAGCACTTGTTTCGTCCGCACGCATTGTACCCACCGCAGGAAAGTTCACCGCAAGCAGATCCGCCGCCCACGACGACCGGGATTTGTTCCGCGCACCAATTGGTAGTATAGCTTGGTAAGACCTCCGCTTCTGCCTCCCCCGCCCCCTAATCGATTCGGTTCCCGTAATTTATTGGAGTTTGTAGGTGTGAAATAGTCCTCAATGTCTGGTCGTAGCGGGTACACCGGCGAGGGTGGGGATTCGATCATGTCGTGGCCACGTTCTACTTCTCCTACCTCATCGAAAGTGCAGGTATCTAGCTTCTGCTCTCTGTACTACCGTTGAATTTTAAGTGCCGCCATGGCCTGTTGGAGTGATTTCAGTTGTTCTTTTTTCCATTATTGTTACAGTTTGCCAGACAAGCCGATGATCCATGGTACATTGCATACCAAGATGAATCAACCCAGTGGTGTAGCCAGAGGATGGATTTGGAGGATAAGGTGGCCAATTTAGGTGATGAATTGGCCCGTAAAAACCTGATGATATTCGAGCTGAAGCGTACTGTGGAGGAAGAAAAGAAGAATTCAGAGCTTATTCGCAAGGAGAAGTTGATACTTGAGACAGATCTTGCCGTATTTGATCAAGTGGTAGAAAATCTAGAACATGGACTTCAAGTGATGGGAGAGGAGAAAAGTAGATTCATCTGGGCAGTTTTATTAGGTGTCATCCTTGTCCTAGCAGTTATGTGGTTGTGGTAGATGATTTAGATAGTATAGAATTGTTATTCAGTAGATGGCTCTAACCACTGTATTTTGGTGTGGCTCTAACCACTGTATTTTGGCGTACACTTTCCTAGTTGTGCTAAGTAATGCGCGCGATAATTTTAGCATGCATGAAAATCTTATAAAAGTGAAGGGATCCCAAAAGTGAAAGCATGTACCAGCCTCTCGGATCAAATACATATCAATCTTCCCAATCAAGTTGGGATAGAATTCAAATCATACATACGAATGTACATGAACACATCGAGAAAGTAGAGAAGCTTTTTTTGAGACGGAGGTAGTAGTTCGAACAATTTTATCCCAATTTGAAATTGAAAAATACAAATTTATCATAATTATCCCAATTTGCGGCGTCGAACACGGCCGCGCAGCGATGGGCTAGAAGGGCCGGGACGACGGGCGGCTGAGGGGTGGTCATCTACGCCATCCGCAAACTCGGACATGGAGGAGGGCTGGATCTGCGGCTTCGGAACCACTCTTGGCACCGCCGCCGTCTTGGTGTACTTCATCAGCGACGGATCTGAGGAGGGCTGGATCGGCGGCTTCACAGCGCGGTTGTAGATGATGGCTTCAATCGTCTTGGCATCGATTCGCACTCTTGGCACCGCCGCCGTCTTGGTGTCCTTCATCAGCAACGGATCTGAGGAGGGCAATGGAAGTGAGACATCGGCAGGCTCTGACATTGAAGGCTGGATCTGCGCCGTCGCAGTGATGTTGTAGGCGATGGCTTCAATGATCTTGGCATCGATGACCACTGTCGGCACGGCTGCCGTCTTGGTGTCCTTCATCAACAACGGATCCGAGGAGGGCAACGCAAGTGAGACATCGGCAGGCTCCGGCATTGAAGGCTGGATCTGCGCCGTCGCAGCGATGTTGTAGGCGATGGCTTCAATGATCTTGGCATTGATGACCACTGTCGGCATGGCCGCCGTCTTGGTGTTCTTCATCATCAACAGATCTGAGAAGAGAAATGAAAGTGAGACAGAGAGAGACATTTCAACTATTTCTGAGGGTAGATCCGCGCCGCCGCACGCACACTGCAGTTCCACGCCGCCGCGACCACCAGAGTAAGAGAGGAAATAGGAGAGAGGAAGATGCGACTGGAATATGCTACTGCCAGGGTTGGTAGGTATGTGCTCTGCTCTTCTCTCCATATGCGTCCATCGAGGTAGAAAGAGATATACAGGCCGTCCGATCATAAATGATCCAATGGTGCAAGCGTACGTTGAGTTATCAACCAACCAAGATCCGTGTGACATACATCTCGACCAATCAGAAATCAGCCAGTGAGTACAAGTGAGGAAAACTGAGTAGAACTAAGAGGGGGAAAACTGAGGAAATGTTTATCGGAAGGGCAAAACTGAGTAGGACTGAGTAAAACAAGTGGACCCGGAGGGGGAAAACTGAGTAAAACTAAGTAAAACAGGGGCACCCAAATAATAAAGGGAGTAAGGGAAATTGAAGCTTTTGGCATAAAAATTGTTAGATTGTGTTATTTGAACAATATAGTACATTTTTGCCGACGTGATATTGTTTGCAATTCAAAGATACACAAGTGTGACGAATTTGGACTCATTTGGACAAAGTTTGTAAGCATAGTGGGTATTTGAGAGGTGTGTTGAGTAGAAAGCCCTGCATCTTCATAGCTAGTAGCTCATGGACTAGGAAGTGGTTTTGGGAAAAACTTCATATCTCTATATTTCCTTTTCCATTATTATTTCTCTAGGTTGTAGGTAACATAACAAGACTCCATGGGAAGGTTCCACCATGTCTTGAATTATTTTGAATTAAACTAAACCCAAAACTATATTTTTTGAGTTTAGTCACTTAGAAAATGATAAATGTGGCTTAAGCGATGAACTGATTCGAGGTGCATGACCATAGAAAACTTGCAATAACACATACATTATTGTGATTATTCAACATACAAACTTGGGAACGTCACACTAGTTCGAATTCAATACAAAGGGATCCCCAATACAAATTGTTCATACAAATTCAAATTAATTGTTCAAAATAAAATCTTTCTCTTGCTCCTGGTGTGACTCACTGGGTCCACCACCTTACTCCGGGTAACCCTATCAGGGATATTACCGGTGTCTACCTTCCTTTTGCCCTCTTTCTTGTTGTTCTTCTTCTTCTTCTCTTTGGGTTGTGCCAAGACCGAGACAACCATATCATACGAAGCTTGTGCTCTTTCTTCTAATGCATTTTCTTCCCTTGCTTCTACAATCTGCTCTTGATCCATCGGTTTACCTAGCTCTCAATCAATTGCTTCAGTCAGCTGTCTATGCATTGCTTCAACGGCCTCTCGATCCATCTGTTCCCTCTGCTCTCGATCCATCGGTTCAAGCAGCTCTCGATTCATCTGTTCAATCTGCTCTTGATCCATCGGTTCAAGCAGCTCTCGATCCATCGGTTCAAGCAGCTCTCGATCCATCGGTTCAAGCAGCTCTCCATTCATATGTTCAATCTGCTCTCAATCCATCAGTTCAAGCAGCTTTCAATCCATCGGTTCAAGCAGCTCTCGATTCATTGCTTCAATCTCCTCATGTTGAATTGCTGCTTCATTCTCCTCTGCATTTGCTGCTCCCGCTTGATCTTCCATTCCAAAAGCTGGGTCAACTGGATTTTTATAAAGCCTAGCAATGTGTCCAGGGGTTCCACAACGTTTGCACTTACGTCATCGAATCGGTGCACCACCCTCTGCACTAGCTCTGATCCTATTCTTCCTCGGCCTACCTGCCGGTCTAGTCAAAACTGGAGAGTACAGTTTGAAGCCTGGATCAACTTTCATCCATTGGTCTTTTCCCAACAAGGTAGGAACATTCATAGCATATACAGCCCTAAATTTGGCAACAGGGAAATACTCTGACACATACTGATCAACTTCACCTTCTGCACCCCCTATAACACTCATGAAAAACAATGCGTGTATGCAGGGTATCCCACAGATCTGCCATCGCCTACAATGGCATGTCCTATCAACCAAACTCACTGGATACCTCCACTGCCTGTTTTTACTGTCAGTGTAGGTTACCTCAGCCTCCATTCCTTTTCTGATGCATTTCATCTTCAATTGTTTTGCCCTGGCATGCAAAGACTTAATCAAAGATGGGAGCATGAGATGGCCAAGATATTTTGTGGCTGCAATTCTTTGACGCAGATCGATCTTTATCATGATTATCTGCCTAATCTTATCAAATATTTGCCACAGCATAAGCTCTTTCAATGACTTGACCTTTACATTGAAACTCTCCGCAAGGTTACTTGTTATATAGTCTACCTTGCAAATTTCATTGAATTGGCTTCTTGACCACACCCTACCATGATGTTCATCCAAGTACTCCTTCACCCCAGGTTTTTGTTTATACAACACATCCAAATGAAACAGATGCTTCCTAATGCTGCATGTGTATGCAGCTGGCCATAGGTTGTCAGTATAAACTTTACCCTTGAATTTCTTTGTAAAATTCTGTACCAAGTGTCGCATACATTCCCTATGCTCCACTCCAGGGAATACTGCTTCTACTGCACTCTCCAAACCTTTGCAAGCGTCTGTGTGGATAGTAAGTCCTGGTGGATGACCTATAAGGTCACGCAAATTCTGCAGAAACCAAGTCCAACTTTCCTCTGACTCAACCTCCAAAACTCCATAAGCAACAGGGAACATCCAATTGTGTCAATCAACTGCAGTAGCAGCAACTAGCTGTCCTTTAAACCGGCCATGAAGAGCTGTTGCATCCACGGCCAAATAAGGCCTGCAACCGTCCAGAAAGCCTTTCCAGCAAGCTTTGAAACAAACAAAATCCCTTCTAAAATATTCCTTCTGCATTATCCTCCCGCTTTTAAATTTGTAGGGAACTGTATGCTTGTCTATCGCTACAACACTGCCTGGACTAGCCATCTCCACTTCAGCTTTGAAAGTGTAAAGCAACTGAAAGCTTTCATTCCATGGACCATTGATCCTATCAAGAGCCATTTCCTTTGCATAGAACATCCTCATGTAAGGTATTTTTATATTAAACTTATCAGATATCTTGGTTATGAGTGCTGTTGGACCAAGTGATGGAGTTTCTCTCAGCCAATCTATGATTGCATCTGCCAACCACCTAGTCTTCGCTAGCTTTGATTTCTCCTCTGGCGCTCCCGCTCGAGGTGGACAAGTATGGTCGATCGAGTTCTTCTTTATCTGAAACATAATGATAAGGGATGTCAGTAACAGTTAACAAATTTTACACCAAGATCTAAAATACACAACTGGTTGGCATAGTACCTGAACCACGGTGCTTCTGAGCATTGTGGATGCATGCAGCCTCCACCTACACCTCTTGTATGGGCACTTAACTGTGAACCTACCTGGCTCACTTTTAATAACCTCATAATCATTCTTGGTGAGAATGCAATATGTAGTAATTGCATTACGGCAGTCCATCATCGTTTGAAATACGGTGCCTTCTGCAAGCTGAGGATCCTCCCTGTTCCACTCAATTGTTGGCAAGTCATCACCTTCGTAATCGGCTAAAATGAGGCTGTCATTGTTCTCATCCTTCTCTTCATCATCAGTGTCATCAAATCTGGCACTTTGTGCAATATCTTCCATGTATTGATCCTCCGTTCCTGCTTACTGCAATATCAACTCATCCTCATCATCTTGAGGAGACGGATCCTCAATCTCTGCATCATCCTCCACATCGACCGCAGGAACAATCTGGCTACCACTAGCACTGGGGACAAATGGTCCTACTATGGACCTACAAGGAGCGGGGCGGCGCACACGATTAGCAGAGGCAGCAACAGTAGAGAGACATGATGCCCGACCACCTGATGATGCCCCAACACCAGATGATGCCTGGACCCTGTCCACATGGATACGAATTTTACCGACACAGCAAGAATCATTTAAAGCAAAAAGAATTCCCAGATCCTCATCGGAAATTAGTGGAACATATCTTCCCTTCGTGCTGTTGAAATATTGGAAATCAACTGAATCGCCAGCGCCCCAGGGGTACTTAGCGCAGATGTTATCTTTTAAATCCCTCAACGAGATGGTGGTTGCAACCACCGTTGGGATGTAAAATCCGCTCACATTGCATTCAGAATCACGCAAAAAGCTAGTATCCAGCCTAACCACCAGCCGAAAAGCCAGCGCTGGATCAATCCTATTCAAAAAGCAACGCAGTTAGTTGAGCAACAACGATTCGCGCTCAAAAACTGCCTACTGTTAATTCACATAGGCAGACGATGCTTACCCAGATGGAATCCATGCGTTAGATCCCTCCAATTCCCAATCTTCTCCACCATTGAGGGGCATAATCGGCACACTAGATGCCTGTACAAACTCTACCGCGATAGGGGTAGATCTAGTGGAGGCGGAGCCCTCTCCGCCTCCCGGGGGTGGTGGTGGGGGCGGGGGCGGCTCGGGGGTGGACGACACCATAAGGTAGGAGGGCAGGATGGCATGGCGGCGGAGGGGCGGTGTGTGAGCTCTTCCAGTCTCGGGTGGAGGGGAAAGCTTTGGGTGAGTGAGAGACCGCCAGTCCGACGTGTCTCATTGGGTCAACAGTCAACACCATTCAAAAGCAACGGTCAATTCACAACCACCGCAACTCCCTAGCCGTCACCGGTAACGGTCAAGGCTTCTGACCAGACGGCAACCCTCCCGTCCGAGCGTCTGCGAGGGGTTTCAAACTAGAGGGAGGGGAAAACTGAGGAAAAGTTAAGCGGCTGGGGAAAACTGAGTACAACTAACGAACCAGGGGCACAAAAATAGAAATCCCAATAATTAATACTCCCTACATGAACAATCATAGTAGGAGCAAATTCACCAAAATAACTATTCTCATCACCATAATCATCAAAAATAGGAGGCATATTGTAATCATACCTTGCTTTCTCCTTAATAGTAGGTGAACTGAAAATATCATACTCATCATTGTAATCATCATAAGCAATAGAATAGCTATCTTCGAAAATGTTATCACTTGTAAACATATCATCATTGGAAGGAACATGGATAGCACTAATGGTACAACAATTATTAACCTCAACATTTTCAAAATGGTACCAAAAAGATTTTCAATATCAAAAGTAGAGTGCTTTTCCCAATCATGATCACTACTATAGGTAACAGGCATAGGAACATCATCGAGTTCAGACTTATCAAAAACTATAATAGGAGCAACATGCTTAGGGGAAGATACCGTTTCCTCTCTCTTTTTACTCCTCCTCCTCTTCTTCTTCTTCTTCTTCACTTCTTTAAGAGGGAGAGGCTTGAAAGGAAGCTTCTCCACATAACCTGGTTTATTGACGGGAACAATAGAAGAAATTTTGGGGGATTCCTCCTTCTCATTAATAAGAAAAAAACACATATTAGTCCTGTCATAGTTTGGCAAAGCCTCATCCTTTACAACATTTTGAATGTAAGTATTTGCGAGGCAATCTTTAACACAATAAAGATGACAACCATGCAGGATGCTATTAATATCAAAAGCACTCATATCTACCAAAGAAGTTTTTTTTAGATAACTCTTCACACCCCAAAAATAAAGTAAGCTCATCATGCTGATTGGGAGTGATCTTGTCATCACAATACAAACTTGCAGTACTCATTGGATTAGAAAGGCTACTATCATGGCCTGAGCATTGAAAATTAAAATGACCCACTTTATAGCAAAGTTCGCAAATAAAAGGATAGAGGGTACAAACCTTTTCACCAAGCTCATTTAAAGCCTTGTCCCATATTCTAGTTTTTTCATTCCTGTGGTGGATACAATAATCTTCTTTGATGTGATTCTGTTCACAAGGTCTAAGTGCTCCACAAAAATTAACATGCTTATAAGAAATAGTACTTTCAGAAGTTTGAGCATGTTTATTGCAATCATCAATAACAATATCACTTTCCATGCAAGTGTCTTTAAAAGGTTCATGATACACGTCCCAATTTCCCTTAGGAACATTAATATGAGAAGCAAAGGTTCTAAAGCAATCAACCATAATTTGAGGATCAAGACCATATTTAGCACTAAGCTCTTGAAAATTAGCAGTTTCAGCGAAAGACTTAATGCAATCATACTTGTAGTTTATACCTGATCCATTACCTTTGTTGCTATCCCAATCTTCGATATTGCTTTGAATTGTTTCAAGAAGATCCCACTTGGCGTCAACCTCCTTGCTCGTGAAAGACCCCTCAAAACAGGCATCTAGATAGTCCTTGTAATATCCTGAAAGCCTTGCATAAAAATTATTAATAACAATATTATGGGGAAGCTCATGAATGGGACATTTGAGCATTAGTGACTTCAATCTTCCCCACGCTTGGGCAATGCTTTCTCCATCATGAGGATGAAAATTATAAATATAATTCCTATCTTTATGAACCTCACTAGAAGGATGGAATTTAGAATAAAAGAGAGGTACAATTTCCTCCCAGCCAATAGATCGGTCATCCTTCAGCATCTTATACCATTCCGCTGCTCTGCCCTTTAGTGATAAAGAGAATAGTTTCCTCTTAACCTAGCTTGTTGAAATACGTGCACACTTGAACAACTCGCATAATTCATGTATAAAGAGCAAATGATCACCAAGATGGACAGTTCCATCCCCCTAAATAGCAGTTATTCATAGCACATTCAACAATTTTCATAGGTATTTTAAAAGGACGAGGATCACAAACATCATGAGAATTATCACATATGGGAGATAAAATATCCTCAGAGCAAAATTTCTCCACTAAAGCTGGGGAACTAAAAATATCATGCTTATCAAAACTAGCTTCCCCAAGCTTAGACCTTTCTATAGCATTAGCAATAACGGTGTTCAAAGAATTCATACAAATAACATTGCTATGCAAATAAAGCTCCAAAGGTTTTTCAATTTTCTCTTCAAACACTTCACGTCCTAACTCAGGAAAAATACTATGAAACTCTTTGTTTTCCATTAAGCCTAACTAGTGAAAATAAAAACAAGAAACAAAAAGATATAATTGCAGAATCTAAAGGAAATAACTTCAAGCACCCACACACAAGGATGTGAGTACCTTTTACCTTACCTCCCTGGCAACGGCGCCAGAAAAGAGCTTAATATCTACGCACACGTCTGTTCTTGTAGACAGTGTTGGGCCTCCAAGTGCAGAGGTTTGTAGAACAGCAGCAAGTTTCCCTTAAGTGGATCACCCAATGTTTATCGAACTCAGGGAGGAGGAGGTTAAAGCTATCCCTCTCAAGCAACCCTGCAATTACGATACAAGAAGTCTCTTGTGTCCCCAACACACCCAATACACTTGTTAGATGTATAGGTGCACTAGTTCGGCGAAGAGATAGTGAAATACAAGTAATATGGATGATTATAAGTAGTAAATGCACTCTGAAATAAATATCACTGTGAGCAAATATGTAACAAAACTGAATGTAAATGGTGTTTCAATGCTTAGAAACAAGGCCTAGGGATCATACTTTCACTAGTGGACACTCTCAACAAAGATAACATAATTGAACACATAAATAACTATCTTCACTATGCTACTCTAAACTATTCTTCGATGGATAACAAACACTAATCATGTGTAGGGCTACGAAGCACTCCTCAAAGTTTGCATTTCCCCAAACTAGATTGCCCCACACTATCACCTTGAGCGCACTAGATGGTTCCAACAAATCATAGAGACACTAGCCAAAGAGACACACATAATGCGCACACTGTTACCTTCACATCATGATACAAGGTGTCTCCAAAGATTACTATAATAAAGCACTAGAGTAGCATAATATGTGAAGAACAACATCTACCAATTCAACTAGATACAAAGCTCACGATCACATATAGATCACATCATGGGAGAGAGAGATGAACCACATAGCTACCGGTAGAGCCCTCAGCCCCGGGGAAGAACTACTCCCTCCTCATCATGGGTGACAGCAACGTCGATGGAGATGGCGGTGAAGTCAATGGATATGGCGGTGGAGGCAATGGAGTCGATGGAGATGGCTCCGGGGCACTTCCCCGTCCCGGTAGTGTGCCAAAATAGAGACTTATGTCCCCCAAAATTCATCGGTGGCGGCGGCGGAGCTGCGGAACCCTTTCTCGAAAAACACCAAACAATTTAGGGTTTCGAGTCGGGAGGCTTTATATAGGCGGAGAGGCGGCGTCAGAGGGCGGTCAGGGGCCCCACACCACCCCAAGCGTGGCCAGGAGGGGGGGCGCGCCACCCCCTGGTGTGGTGGGTCCCTGGCCCCCCTCCGGCTCTCCTTCGGTCTTCGTCTTGCGTCCGGGAAAAATAGAAGGTTCAGGCTTCGTTTCGTCCAATTCCGAGAATATTTCCTATGTAGCTTTTCTAAAACACAAAAACAGCAAAAAACAGGGAACTGACACTGTGGCATCTCGTCAATAGGTTAGTTCCGGAAAACGCATAAAAATGCCACGAAGTGTAACAAAACACAAAGCAAATGGTGTATAAACAAGCATGGAGCATCGAAAATTATAGATACATTTGAGACGTATCACATCCTGCTGCTTCAAGCACTACTAGAAAATTTCCTTGGTACCGGTAATGATGGTCGCAACATGGAAAGACAACTTGCTGCTTTTTTGGCTACCCACAATGGCTCTATTTCATCGTACCCGATCAATCCTGCATGATATGATGACACTGCAGCGACATATCATCTCACCAACAACCTCGACAAACTTACTATGAAAAAATTATCATGGCAAGGATCATGTCCAAATAGCCAATGGTAGAGGTATGCACATTACACATATTGGTCAATCCATTATTCCTACTTCATCGTATTCATTACACCTCAAAAATATCTTTCACTTCCCTTTGTTACTCGTAATCTTCTCTTGGTTAAATTTTTTACCTCTGACAATAATGTTTTGTTTGAATTTCATCCTTGGTATTCTCTTATTAAGGATCGCGATTCAAGGGAGATTCTCCTTAGAGGGGGATGTTGTTGAGGTCTCTACAATCTTGATGTGTCATCCGTTAAGCAAGCTTTCAGCAGTGTCAAAGTGTCACGTGCGCAATGGCTTTCACGCCTAGGTCATCCAGCCACTCCTATATATCGTCCATCATATTTTACATCGTCATGAGCTTCCTTCAGTGTTAGTATCTACATGTTCCTCGTTGTTCTCATTGGTCAGTTGTTAAGCATATCCTTCGGTATATTAAAGCCACTTTGTCACATGGTCTGCTTCTTCGGCCCGCTTCTACTTCCCCAGACTTGTTGTCTGCATTCTCTAATGCTAACTGGGCTGACAATTCTGATGACCAACGATCAACAGGGGTTATGCTATCCTCTATGTTGGAAATTTTATTGCTTGGAGTGCTAGGAAACATACTACAGTTTATCGCTCTAGTTTTTTTTTCCGAAATGGGGTAGCCCCAGCCTATGCATCGAAGAGATGCATACACCCTACTTTTATTTCATTTATTTGTTGAGATTCGAAGCAGAAAAAATTCTCTACACCCATAGCCCATGATCTATTCTACATAGCTGTAAGGTAATAGAGTAGCAGAAGTATTCATACCCTTGAAGACCGAGTGTGCTGGAACGTTCCCGTACGAACGTTGTTGATGAACACCGACGAAGCTGACCTCAAGGTCATGTAGTCGTACCAATCGAAGAAGACTAGCGCCACACGAGTAGCGCTTCCGAGGGATTACACATGTATGGTGTATAGACATCGTCTGGGCTCCGGTCCAGCAGAGTAGCGGAAGAAGCTGGATTTGGACCAGAAATCTAGCAACGCGATGGCGTCTGACACGTGGAGTTTCCTCTGACTCACTGGCACAGCTCCAAACGTGGGAGCTAAGCCAGGAAGAAGAGAGGAAGAGAAAGGGATGAATGAGCCAAGGGGTATGGGGGGTTTATATAGGCGGAGGAGGGTAGGTGGCCGCCAGCCCCTAGGGAAACTCTAGGGCGCCACCGCCCCCACCAAGCCGCCGCCGGCCCCTAGGGGAAACCCTAGGGCGCTGACCCTTTGGCCTTGGCCGGCCCTCCCCAAGGGCCTAGCCCATTAGATGCAACCTTCACCGAGTGGGCCCAGAGTATCTATCTGTCACATGGATGGACAAATCCCGCTATTCGTGCACACGCCTCAACCTACCCCATTGGCATACCCAAGAGACACCTTTTCATTCAATCCTTTTATGGTAGAGACGGTTGATGCAATCAAAGTAGCCTCCAGATGTAGTGATTAGATGTGACCTCACAGTCTAAGGATTATGTTACTTTGTTTCTTAGTTAATTGCGATGTTGAAACTTGTGACTAATCTTATTGCAATACCGGTATTTGGGTGTGTGTCCATCATGTCAAAACATGACCTCAATGTTCATTGACGTATTTGCCCATGATCAGGAAACCTTGATCATCAGATGACACATGAGCTGGTTAACCTAGAGATAACCAGGGACCTGCTTGTTTATATTCCACACGTGTACTAATATTTCCGCTTAATACATTTATAGCATGACATATAATATGGTGAACAAATGAGATATGACAACAAAATACACTATATTATTTGCCTCTAGGGCATATCTCCTTCATTATTCAACAAAGAATGGCCAAAGGCCTTACAATGATCATACAAACCAAAGCCACTAAAAAAGGTGTCAAAGCACCACCAAACTAGTACAAAACGTTAGAGGATTGGACAAGGCCTTGTGCCTCATCCAGCACCATCGCTGACTCCCTGGTACAATTCGAAGAAAGCGACTTGTGCGCAAACTTTAGAGGTCACCACCACCTCTTTCCGCCAGCCCAACTTTAGAGTGTTAGACCGAGGCGAAGCCTCTCACCAGGCCTGCCATCGACGCCACCACGACATCAGATGGTGCCACCACCCTGCACGAGCCCATCCTGGCACTTTCGCCATCAAAACCCCGCTGCGCCATGCCGCCGGGATGAAACATTGTCGATGTGCTAGAGACAAACACTGTGATACGTTGCAAAAGTATCTATAATTTTTGATGCTCCATGCTTGTTTTACACCAATTGCTTTATGTTTTGTTCACACTTCGTGGCATTTTTATGCATTTTCCGGAACTAACCTATTAACGAGATGCCACAGTGCCAGTTCCCTATTTTCTGCTATTTTTGTGTTTCAAAAAAGTTACAGATGAATTATTCTCGGAATTGGACGAAACGAAGCCCGAAGTTCCTATTTTCCTGACATGAGACGGAGTCCAAAGGAGACTCGGAGGGCAGCCAGGGGCTGGCCACACCATAGGGTGGTGCGGGTCCACCCCTAGCCGTGCCACCAGGTGGTCTGACATCGCCCCTCCACCTATATAAAGCCTCCGACGCGAAAACACTAAATCAATCGGCATTTTCCCAAATAAAGTTCCGCAGTGCCGCCGCCGTCGAAGACCAATTTCGGGGGACAGAAATCTCTGTTCCGGCACCCTGCCAGGACGGGGAATTGCCCCCAGATCCATCTCCATCGACTCCACTGCCATCTCCATTGCCGTTGTTGTCTCCCATGATGAGGAGGGAGTAGTTCTCCCCCGGGGCTGAGGGCTCTACTGGTAGCTATGTGGTTCACCTCTCTCTCCCATAATGTGATCTATACGTGATCATGAGCTTTGTATCTAGTTGAATTGGTAGATGTTGTTCTTCATATATTATGCTACTCCAGTGCTTTATTATTGTAATCTCCGGAGACACCTTGTACCATGATATGAAGGTGACAGTGTGTGCATTATGTGTGTCTCTTTGGCTAGTGTTTCTATGAATTGTTGGTGTTTGTTGGAACCATCTAGTGCACTCAAGGTGCTAGTGTGGGGCAATCTAGTTTGGGAAATGCGAACTTTGAGGAGTGCTTCGTAGCCCTACACATGATTAGTGTTTGTTATCCATCGGAGAATAGTTTAGAATAGCATAGTGAAGAATGGTATTTATGTGTTCAATTATGTTATCTTTGTTGAGAGTGTCCACTAGTGAAAGTATGATCCCTAGGCCTTGTTTCTAAGCATTGAAACACCGTTTACATTCAGTTCTGTTACATGTTTGCTCACAGCGATATTTATTTCAGATTGTATTTACTACTTATAATCATCCATATTACTTGTATTTCACTATCTCTTCGCCGAACTAGTGCACCTATACATCTGACAAGTGTATTGGGTGTGTTGGGGACACAAGAGACTTCTTGTATCATAATTGCAGGGTTGCTTGAGAGGGATACCTTTGACCTCTTCCTCCCTAAGTTGGATAAACCTTGGGTGATCCACTTAAGAGAAACTTGCTACTATTCTACAAACCTCTGCACTTGGAGGCCCAACACTATCTACAAGAATAGAAGCGTGCATAGACTTCACATTGCTCCTCCAAGAAACCAACAAGCGGTCCCTCGCGATGATGCACACCTTTAAAATTGATGTCCCTAAGGGGGAAACAATGTAGGAATGCCGCCATCAACCAATCCATGGATATGGGGTTTCCCCCGGAGGGTAGCGAAAGAAGCTGGGAGAATCACCTCAATGATGCCTTTGAAACGTATAAGATGCTAGCATCACCGACTCCAGCCAAAGGCCGAAGCCTAAGGTTTTCACCCAGATCATCCACACCAGGCTGGGAGAATAAGCCGGCCACTTCCGACGGAAGGAGGAGGCCACTCCGCATCCACCATCCCATCAACAAGACCCATGCTTCCTTTCCGGGCTAAACCCCGCCGGGATAGCGACTCCCGATCAGAGAGGGACGTCATCGAAAGATGGAGCACCAAGGTCCTGCCGACCACCTCCAGGCAAGGCTGCAATGCCTCAGATGCTGGATCTGCTGACCATGGGGATGCCCCCGCCGCCAGCCGCCACTGAGCGCCGCCCGACCCGATCTCACCGCCGTGGCGATCCAAGAGCTGGTGCACCGCCCCCACCATCCGCCGCATCGCTGGCATAGCCACGCCGTCATGGGGCTCGGCATCCGCACCATGCCCCTGCCCACAAACGGTGACCTGCACCGAGCTCCTGGCTTAGAGGACGCAGAAGATCCCCGCCGGCACCGGCTGGGCTTTGCTCGGCTATGCCCTGGGGCGGCAGTGAGGGAGGAAGGGGGAGGAGGGGGTGGCAGCATGGGAGGGTTAGGGTTCCCTCTCGGTCGCCTCGCGGGGGCGACGTGAGAGGGACACGAGCGTATGTGGGCATTATCGCTCCAGTATGGAGTTTGAATACAAGGCACTTGGCAATGCTACTTCTGAAATTATTTGGGTGCAAGCTCTTCTAAGTGAACTTGGAATATCTCACAAGAATCCACCTATACTATGGTGTGACAATATTGGAGCAACATATCTTTCTTCCAACCCGATGTTTCATGTCCATACTAAACACATCGAGGTTGATTTCCACTTTGTTCATAAATGGGTTGCACAAAAGTTGCTTCTGATACGTTTCATCTCCTCCAAGGATCTGTTAGCGGATATCTTCACCAAGCCTCTTCCTTTACCGTTATTTCTAGCTTGTAAACGCAATCTCAATCTTCATTGCTCAGTTGAGATTGAGGGAGGGTGATAAACTACCGATACTTGTACGTGTAGGACTAGGATACAATGTATTATAAACCGATCCAAACTCTTACTATACCCTATAATTACCGATATAAATACTGATGAGCCTAGTGTTGTAGCCTTAAGGAAATACCCTACAAACCCTAATCGCATATCATTTTTCAAAGTTCGTCAGTGCTATAGCATTACCTTCCCTCACAAAAATGCATCATTAACTAAGCAATGCAAATACAATAATGATTTTATGGTTAAGCTCCTTCGAGAAAACAACCCTAGCTCTCCTGGGTCGCCTCGGACGACTCCAAAGCCCCCTCGGCGCGTCACTGCCAAAGAGAGCTTTCACTTGGCCGCCTCTCCACCCTATAGCCGTTGGAGGAGGCTGTTCGCAGATGGCGGCGGTTGGGTGTTGATGCATGTAAAATGCATCCATGAACTTTTTAGTTTATTAGACCAAATTCCAAGTTATTTGATAGTTTTATAAGGACCTGGACTTGTTTGCCACTGATTCCGAGGGTTTTCTAAACAATCCCATTTCATTTAGTTTTAACACTACAAAGCAGATTTCCTTGTTTTTGCATGTTTTTCGACTTTTAGGGACATTTCAGACGTCAAATGGGCCCAAAGTTTTTGCCACGTCATTTTTCGAGAAATACAAGAGCCGGAGAAGAAGAAGTCAATGGGGATGCCACGAGGGCCAGAAGAGGACCCACAACATGGGCCACAACTCTAGCCACGTGGTGGGACCCATCTCAGGCCTTGAGCGTCGTTTCAATGCAATCTTGGACTCCACGGATTTGGTTTGACCTAAAACCGACTATTAATACCCCCTTCAGTGATTTTGTGACGGGGTGACATAGAAACACGAAATACACAATATGGATATGCAGACTGCGAGAATAGGAGGGAGCCGCTGCCGGAGCCGCTTTCGGTTGCCCCTTTGACTCCATCGACACCATCTCCTTCAAAAACATGATGAAGAGGGATTAGTTCACCCCTTGGACATGGGGATTGTGGAAGTAACTGGTGTCTCACAGGACCCGTTGGGAAACCCCAAGAGGAAGGTATGATGAGCACACTGATGACCCTCAAGTATAGGGGATCGCAATAGTCTTCGAGGGAAGTAAAACCCAAATTTATTGATTCGACACAAGGGGAGCCAAAGAATATTTATAAGCCTTAACAGATGAGTTGTCAATTCAGCTGCACCTAGAAACAAACTTGCTCGCAGCGGTTTATCAGTAGCAACAGTTTTATAGTGGTGATAGTAGTGAAACAGTAACAACAGTAGTAAAATAAAAGCGGTAATAGTAGCAATAGTAAACAGTAGGATAAAATACTGTAGGCATAGGGATGGATGTACGGGCGTTGCATGGATAAGATAATTCATGAAATCAGTGAGACATGGGCAATTGCAGGTAAATAATGATAAAGCATCCTAGTACTAACAATCATAGGCATGTGTTCCGTATATAGTCGTACGTGCTCGCAATGAGAAACTTGCACGACATCTTTTGTCCTACCAGCGTGTTGTAGCAGGGCCTCAAGGGAAACTACTGGTAATTAAGGTACTCCTTTTAATAAAGTATCAGAGCAAAGCATTAACACTTGGTGAACACATGTGATCCTCACATCATAACCATCCCCTCCGGTTATCCCAATTTCTGTCACTTTGGGGCCTCGGTTTCCGGACAACAATATGTGTATACAAGTTGCAGGTAAGATCATAAATAACAAGTATCATCATAAAACAATAACAAGTTCAGATCTGAGATCATGGCACTCGGGCCCAAAGTGACAAGCATTAAGCACAACAAGTTGCAACAATGTCATAAGCACTAATAAAAGATACTAGACACTATGCCCTAACAATCTCATAGCAAATTACATGAATGATCTCATCCAATCCCTACCATCCCCTTCGCCTACAGCGGGAATTACTCACAAATGGATGGGGGAGTCATGGATGGTTGATGGAGAGACATCGGTGATGATGGTGATGAAGATCTCCTCCAAATCCATGTCCCGGCAGGGTGCCAGAACGGAGTTTCTGGTTCTGAATCGCGGTTTCTGATGGCGGTAGCACAGCGGAAGTCTATTTGGGAAAAACGCCGAACCCCCGCTCCTTTCAGGTCAGAGGGTATATGTAGGCGGAAGGAGGGGTCGAGGCAATGACCGAGGCAGCCACACAATAGGTGGGTGCGGCCAAGCCTGGGCCGCCCCCTGGTTGTGTGGTGGCCTCCTGGCCCCTCTCCGTCTCGTCTTCTGGCTCCGTGGGTCTTTTGGTGAAATAGGATTTTTACAATATTTTCCTGAATTTTTACTGAAAGTTGGATTTCTGCACAAAAACGAGACACCAGAGCAATTCTGCTGAAAACAGCGTTAGTCCGCGTTAGTTGCATTCAAAACACACAAATTATAGGAGAAACAATAGCAAAAGTGTTCGGGAAAGTAGATACGTTTTGGACGTATCAACTCCCCCCAAACTTAGCTATTTGCTTGTCCTCAAGCAATTCAGTTAACAACTGAGAGCGATAAAAGAAACTTTCACGAACACATTTGCTTCATAAGATGTATATACACTAACTATATGATCAAGTACTCAGGCAATTCATGATAAGAAATATGCAACTAATGCTACCTCATAGTCAAGCAAGCTATGAAAGAGTGCCAATGCACTAATAACAAGTAACATGAAACATAAGAAGTTGCAAGATTGTAATGTTCATAAATGATATGGAAGAGTGGTATCCCGCTTGCCTTTATTTGTGGAGCAAAACATAAATGCTGAGGCACCTCTGAAGTTCAAGGGAAGACTAGAAGTAAAAATATCAAAGGTACAAGCATCAAAGTTATACCACAATTAACCGTGTTCTGGGACAAGCACATTACACTAAGAATAACAGCTATGCTCTCAAGAAGGTGCTTAAAGTTAGAAGATGAAGACTCAACATAAAATTAAAAGAAAGGCCTTTCGCAGAGGGAAGCAGTAATTTCACATGTGCCAGAGCTTTTCATTTATAAAAACAGAGATAAAAATTTATTTTGAGAGGTGGTTGTTTCATGTCAACGACTGGCAATGGGGACTTGCTATCTTCCATAATAAACAAGTGAGAGCGGTTCCGAGTTCTTTGAAAATTTGGCACATTGGTGCTCTTTTATAAAGCTTTGGCACTCCTCCCCACCTTTTTCCTTTCTAAAACCATGGCTAACCGATTCCATCGGGTGCCCACCAACTTTCACATACCATGGAGGAGTGCCTTTTTTCTTTCTTTTTAGAATTAGATTACAATGGTCTGACTAGCTCCCTTGCAAAATTAATGACGAGCAGATGAAGCTGCCTAGTCAAGGGGTACTCAATTTAATATGGAAGATAGCAATTCCGATCACTACGTCCTCATGAGCTAAAAACAGTGGCACAAAATGAGAAGTATTTGAAAGTTTTGAAAGGTAGCACATGAAAATTTACTTGGAATGGCTTGCAAATACCATGCATAGGAATTTATAGTGGACTCTTTGGTAAACTTGGTTTTTGGTGATTGGATGCACGAGAAGTATTCCCTCTCAGTATAAGTGAAGGCTAGCAAAAGACTGGGAAGCGACAATCGAGAGAGAAATAACTATCATAATCATGCTTGCGACAAAACAAAATTAACATAAGCATAAAAATGATACAAGAACTCTGAGGCAAAGTAAATCATCGAGGCTTAATTGACTTTTTGTTCAGTCATATGCATGCTTGAGCATGTGCCAAGTCGATTCAAATGAAACTTTCAGAGGAGGATACCACAATAACATACCATATTATGAATAAAACAATGCAGGCAAGCGTCTACATGACATGCTATAAACTATTAGTAAATTGGAACTAATCATATGAGAGCAAGAACTACAAAGCATCCATTAGATAACATATACCTTACATGAACCGACTAAGCATGCCCACATAGATGAGTATATGTACAAAAATGAAAACAAATAGAGTTCATACCAGCCTCTTACCACATCTCGGGTTGTCATATGTCGTCATTATTGCCTTTCACTTGTGTGGCTTGAATAATATGAAGTGAATACCAAGCTCCAAAGGAGTCACGGGAGACTGAACTCTGCAACAAACTTTACAAAACCGAAGAAGAACAACAAATATTTTTGGGTTTTCAATTTTTGGAACAAGAACGGAAGGAAATAGCAAACAAAGCAAAATATTTTTGGATTTTTCAAATATCAAACCGAAAATAGCAAGTAAAGCAAACCAAAGCTAGAAAACTAAAAAGGGCAAACAAAGAGAAACAATGGAAATATTTTTGGTCTTTTTGTGTTTTGGAAAGCAGAAATAAGAACAAGAACAATGAAGAAAGCAAAACATGGATATACAAAGGACCGACTAAATATGATATGTAGATGAGTGAATCGTCGGGGTACCTCCCCCCCAAGCTTAGGCTTTTGGCCTAAGTGGAGATCAATTCCAGCTCGGCCATGAAGTGGCGTCCCTAAAATATGACGAAGAAGCACCTTCGTCCTGATATGAGCTCGAGGACGCCCCGGTGTGGTATGTGGTGTAATGATAGGCCGGCTCCTCCTCTTCCTCTTAGTCCACGACACCATGCTGGACATTGAAGCCAAGCAACCTAAGCTGCTTGTCCAATTCCTCCTTCGAGCGCGACCATGGCCTATTGTTAATACTGAACAAACTAGGCTGTGGCAAGGGCACTTCCCTTTCCTCTCTATATGTAAATAACATTCTATAAACTAATTTCCCTGCACAAGAGTTAGCAGCAACAAAGTGATGGAGCTTCATGGCAGCAAGATCAAGCCTCTATGGAGTCAACAATATATCATGAGGAGCAATAGGAAGTCTAAGAGCAGCAACAATGCGCGCAGCAATAATGCCTCCATAAATAGGTCCCCTAGCAGCTAGGCGACGAGCAATAAGAGCACTGAGGTTATACTTCTTGCTAACACCAAGAGCGGTAGCTAGAAAAGCTAGATGATAGTTGGAGATATTGCTAGTGTTCCCTCTACCAAGAATACTAGTGGCAAGATAGTAAGTAAAATATCTAATAGCTGGGAGTTGAATGTTTCTTATCTTGCCACGCTGTGCTGTGCGGTCATCATTGTTAGTCACTCCTCGGTAAAGCTCCAGCAAATCAGTGGGCTGATGAAGCATCTTTTTCGCCGTCCCAAACATGGGAATACCTAAAATATCACAATTTTTTTCCAAAGACATGGTGATAGACTTATCATAAATCTTAAATGCAATGGAAGGCTTGAAATGAGAGTTAGTGAATTTAAAGCTTTCAACGAAAATGCAATGGTGATAGACTTATCACAAACTTGCTCGCATCGGTTTATCAGTAGCAACAGTTTTATAGTGGTGATAGTAGTGAAATAGTAACAGCAGTAGTAAAATAAAAGCGGTAATAGTAGCAATAGTAAACAGTAGGATAAAATACTGTAGGCATAGGGATGGATGTATGGGCGTTGCATGGATAAGATAATTCATGAAATCAGTGAGACATGGGCAATTGCAGGTAAATAATGATAAAGCATCCTAGTACTAACAATCACAGGCATGTGTTCCGTATATAGTCGTACGTGCACGCAATGAGAAACTTGCACGACATGTTTTGTCCTACCAGCCTGTTGCAGCAGGGCGTCAAGGGAAACTACTGGTAATTAAGGTACTCCTTTTAATAAAGTACCGGAGCAAAGCATTAACACTCGGTGAACACATGTGATCCTCACATCATAACCATCCCCTCCGGTTATCCCAATTTCTGTCACTTTGAGGCCTCGGGTTCTGGACAACAATATGTGTATACAACTTGCAGGTAAGATCATAAATAACAAGTATCATCATAAAACAATAACAAGTTCAGATCTGAGATCATGGCACTCGGGCCCAAAGTGACAAGCATTAAGCACAACAAGTTGCAACAATGTCATAAGCACTAATAAAAGATACTAGGCACTATGCCCTAACAATCTCATAGCAAATTACATGAATGATCTCATCCAATCCCTACCATCCCCTTCGCCTACAGCGGGAATTACTCACACATGGATGAGGGAGTCATGGATGGTTGATGGAGAGACGACGGTGATGATGGTGATGAAGATCTCCTCTAAATCCCCATCCTGGCAGGGTGCCAGAACGGAGTTTCTGGTTCCGAATCGCGGTTTCTGATGGCGGCAGTGTAGCGGAAGTCTATCTGGGAAAAACGCCGAACCCCCGCTCCTTTCAGGTCAGAGGGTATATGTAGACGGAAGGAGGGGTCGAGGCGATGACCGAGGCAGCCACACAACAGGTGGGCGCGGCCAGGCCTGGGCCGCGCCCCCTGGTTGTGTGGTGGCCTCCTGGCCCCTCTCTGTCTCGTCTTCTGGCTCCGTGGGTCTTCTGGTGAAATAGGATTTTTGCAATATTTTCCCGAATTTTTACTGAAAGTTGGATTTCTGCACAAAAACGAGACACCAGAGCAATTCTGCTGAAAACAGCGTTAGTCCGCGTTAGTTGCATTCAAAACACACAAATTAGAGGAGAAACGACAGCAAAAGTGTTCGGGAAAGTAGATACGTTTTGGACGTATCACACATCAACAAGTTTTCCCTCAGTATGAAACCAAAGTTTAATCGACTAGTAGGAGAAAGAAATCACTTATGAAGGATGTTACTAGCTGACTTTTGACAGGGCGCCAGAAAATAGTTGATGGCGCGTGGTCGGCACTAGCAGCAACGTGGAACCTGCACACAACACAACCAAACTACTTTGCCCCAACTTACAGTGAGGTTGTTAATCTCACTGGTTTGCTGAAAACAAAGGATTAGACGTATAGTGTGGAAAGAGATGTTTGTTTGAAGTGAAGTAAAATAATACTTGCGGAAAGTAAACAGTGTTTGCAGTAGATGGTATTATAAATGTAAAAGAATGTACTAGAGTCCACAGTTCACTAGAGGTGTCTCTCCATAAAGATATAATATACTGGGTGAACAAATTACAGTTGGGCAATTGAAAAAATAGAGAATGCATAACAATGCATGTACATATCATGAACATCACCATGAGATTAATTTGGGCATTACAACATAATACATAGACCGTAATCCAACTGCATCTATGACTAATAATCCACCTTCAGGATATCATCCGAACAACTCTCGGGTATTAACGAGGGTTAACTCGACAAATGTCCAAGATGAAGGACTTAGGATCAGGGGAAGAGGGTGTCGGATGAACTTGAAGGTAAAGATCAGTCAAACAAGGCGTGTATCGAGAATAAGCATGGTACGGAACTTGGCTCAATCTCAATCTATCCCTGGCCGGCCTCTCCTGGCCCCTATATATAGGTGGCCAGGTCTCAAGGAACCGGTCGGGTTCAATACAAATTACAACATCCCTATATGATACAGACTCGTATTTCGACTATGACTATGTCTGGGCCTAGCTTAACGGGCCTCAGGGGTACACAGATAATGGGCTCTATTAGCTATACCCTTGTCAGTAGCCCCCGAGATTCTACCAGAATTGTAGATTCGGGTTGAATCTCAAATCTTCATATCTTGGACTTGATCAATCTTCGACTTTTTCCCTATACTCAAGTAAACAACTTTCATTATATTATTTCTCAAGGGGTTTTGGTCAATAAGCCTGGCATCCCTGACGGATCAAGAGGCCAGTTAACTGCCAGAGCAGATACTTACTAGCTACTTCAAGCTCAATCCCCTGGACTTGAGCCTGTTACCTGGTCTAACCCGATCTTTTGCCGCATTTAGGACTTACAAAGAAATGATTCCAGTAATTCTCAGGGTACCTAGTGCGTCCACCAGGATTTTTCTTCACATCGTAGACACGGAAAATTTCTAGCAAGAGCGCATCCAGGTGCGTATACTAGGCCACACAGGACAGATCCTAGGGTCTTACCTTCATGATCTGTTGCAATCATGGCATTCAAGTTTTGTCACGATGACGCAACTTGAGAATCATGATTTTAATTACGCTAGCCTTGTTTGAGTGTTTCAGTGCTAAAAATTGTCGAGTGGTTTTTCAACAAGTCGCAAATCTCTCTCGATGGTAGTAAACTTCTTCAAGTGTAATCTTGTCGACAATGAAGTCAATGATTATTCCGATCATCTGTCGATGTTTTCCATTGTCATCGGGTGCACGACCAGTGCTGCCGATGGTAGTAGCCCCCGAGGCTATAGTCGAAAGTTTTCTGAGTATAGGCTCAAGTGTTCTGTTATCCCAGCTCCGTCGTTCTTGTATTGATTTTGCCGGGTGCGCGACAAGCGCTCCCGATGGGAGTAGCCCCCGAGGCTATAGCCGATTTTTTTTGTTCGGGTATAGTCTCAAAGATATTTGCTCCCTGCTTATTCTTTCATCCTCATATCCTGCAAGAGATTACTTGTTTCTTTTTGTTTCGTCGAATAGGCGATCTATGCTCCTGATAAGAGTAGCCCCCGAGGCTATGAGTGGATTCCTTGGAGACAATCATAGTCTCGGGGCTTGTTTGTTTGACTTATAACTTCGTCGACTTTACTCGATATTTGTGACATCATTGATGGAGTCATTTTCTGCGATGATTTGACTGAACGCTGACCGTTGCACATGGGCAGCGCAGTAATTTCCCAAATATTCCGCCCGTTAGTGAGCTTGCCGATTCCCCTTCGCGCGCCACATCGTGGCCCACGTTCCTTCTTGGAGAAGCTTTATATATAGAGGTACCATTATTTTTACTGTTTACCAGCTCTCTGTTCCTCCGCCGCCGCCATTGCTTCTTCTTCCTTGCACTTGCATTCTCCTCTCAGCCCTCGAGCGTGTCTCTTTTGAATGCCCATCAAGAAGGTTGCGCACAGAGAGAAAATGACGAAGAAAGGGAGCAGTAGTGTGGCCACCAAGTGGGTTCCCTTGTTGTTCGAGGAATCCAATCTGAAGAAAGCCAAAAGTGAGGGTCCCCGAATCGGTGTCAATCATCTTTCCCGGCAAAGAGCGCATCCCCAAGCCTCCGAGCGGATATCGGGTTATGTTCCTAGCTTTTCTTCTTCGCGGCCTTTCTCTTCCTACCCACGAGTTTCTTCATGGGCTTGTCTTTGTCTATGGCGTGCAGCTTCACCAGCTCACGCCAAATTCGATTCTCCATATTGCTTGTTTCATCACTCTTTGCGAGTCTTTTCTTGGAAAATTGACCTTTGGAAGTTTCTTTTCAGCCTCCGCCCAAGCGTTTCGTTAGCTAAGAATCCTGAGCTGGGCGGGGCTGTTGTATCTGTGCGCTTTGAGTCGCACTATCTTGAGTTCAACATGGCTATCTCAGTTCAAGGCTGGAGGAAAAAGTGGTTCTATATCAAGGACCAAAAGGCTATGTCCTCTGACAAGTTTGGTATCGCTCCCTTTGATGCCAGCAAAAGCCTGACGAAATTGACGTCATGGGATTCTCCTCCTACAGAAGCTGAAGTCGAGAGTATCAAGCCCTTGTTGACTCGTATTCAGAGTCTGAAGAGTGCAGCTGGAGGCGGACTGACAGGGACGCAACTGATGGCGTTCTTCCTTCAGAGGTGCATCCAACCTCTGCAATCTCAAGTTTCGAATCTATGGTCTTACTCTGGCTCGGCCGACCCTTCTCGAGTGTCCGATCAGGACCTGGAGAAAAAGGGTCTCGACAAACGGGTACGATCTTTGACTACTCTTACTGCACAAAATGAAATCCCAGCGTTGACAGCTGCTTTCTTCGACTCTGCTCACCCCTTGCCTGCGGTATGCGCCTTATTACTCGACAATATTGATTGCTGTTCTCCATTTTCTCGTGTTGTACGTTGTTTTGCTAATACTTTTTCTACGAATGTTCTTTTGTAGGACCATCAAGTTTTGGTTTCTCGTCCTCATCTTCCCGAGGAAGGGCCAATCCAGGCTGATCCTGCTCCTGCTAGTTCTGAAGCCCTCGAGGCTGATGAAAGCCAGGACGGAGATGATGCCGAAGAATCTCGAGAAGAGAGCGACCCGACTACGTCGCCTCCCCCTGCTCACTCTGAAGATAGAGATCTGGAGAAAAAGAGGAAACGCGCAGGAGACGTAGCTTCCTCGAGTACCTCTGTTAGAAAAGAAACATCGGGGGAGGCTGCTGCTGCCAAGGACCCTGAGCCTGATATGTTCGAGTTACTAGACTCGTAAGTTTTCTCCACTTTTATTTCCTAGTTTTTCTACCCTTGACTCCTTCCCTTCTTCTTGACGTCGAATGATTTCTTCTTTAGTGACGATGATAATCCGAAGAAAGATGCTGCTACAATTCCTCCCTTTGGCTTCTCAGCTACTCCTGAGGGACACTCTCAAGAGGAGGCTATGGTGGTTCAACCATCGCCAGTCTCTCCTAAGAAGAAAGCAACTGCCCCTCCTTCAAAGCATCAGAAAAGGGGAGCAGCAGCGGCTACTTTTCTTGAGGTTCATCGGCCCTCTTCTTCTTCTGACAATGTGAGTAGTGTTCCTTATACTCGATTCTTCTTGTCCTTGATCTTAAGATTCTTATACAACTTGTACCCTGCAGGTTTTGATGCAGAAGTTTCTTTCTCTTGGTGCTGAATGTGTCAAGATTCAGGAGACTGCTGATGCCTCTCAAGGTACATCTCTTGTGCTTGTGATTCCTGCTTTGCTTTTATTTGACTTGCTTTCACCCATGCTTCTATGGGTTAGTGATGTCTTTTCCTTTGCTCGCAGCTGCCTTGGTCATGGCTCACACTCGCATATCAGCTCTGGAAGCCAAACTGAAGGCATCTAGAGAGGCTTGGGAGAGTGCCAACACTGCCAAGGTTTCTGCTCAGAAGGCTGCTAAGTCAGCAGAAACCAGGGCTAAAAAGGCTAAGAAGGCACTGACAGACGCTGATCAGAAGCGGGCCAAGCGGGAGCAGTCCATAACTGAGCGGCTTGACAAGATCTCCGTCCTTGTTGGCAGTAATTGTCACATTAATCCTCTTGAATACTTACTTATGCTTTCATTTGTTGATATATGTCTTCTTATTTTGTTTGTGTCTCTGTCGTACATCAGAGAAGATTGGGGAATCTTGGAAGCTTTGTCAGGCAAATACTAAAGATCCTCTACTGGCTGCAGTGGACTTGCTGGAATCCAATTGGAAACTTGTTCGGAATGTCCTCGAGCTAACTCGCAACGTGCTAATCCGCATGTTTGTCGGGTTCTGGCCGAAGAAGAGGAAGGAGAAGCCAGGCGACAATCTTTGGAAGCTACTCGAAGCTTTCGAGACCATCGACGACCCTGTCCTTGCGCTGAAGCGCACGTCTGTGAAACGAGGCGATGAAGGGGCAATCGCCTTGGCCCAATCACATGGCGAAGAAGTGGACTGTGAGAAGGTTGGTTCTTCCCATGCTCGCCCCCTTTCGGAGATGGAGGAACTCTTCCAGAGGGAGAAGCAGTATGCGCCCAAGATTGTATATCTGATTTCTCTATCGGCAGCTTTCTCGACTTCTGCGGCTAGGTCTTTGATGACTCCTTCCGGTGCCCCTGATGCTGCTGCGCCTTCGACTGCCATGGAGCCTGCTGCTGAGGTGGCGTAGACTTTTTAGCCTTCTTCCGTAGTTTTTATTGTTCGAGTTGATGTAGTAGACATTTGTGTCTTTTGTCGATGCCTGGTCGGGAGATTTTATACTCTGTAAATATTTCGCTCTATGAAATTCTTATTCCCAGCATCCATTGTCTTTGAGTTATTTTCCCTTTTTCTGTTGTCTTCCCGCATGGATATGGTGGTAGATCGCCGAATTGTGATTGCGACTCGCTGCCTGCAAATATGCCGAACTCTAAGATTCGAGATGCTTCTTGTTCTCCTTGTCGATGTGCTGAGCACTTGTCAAGAATTTCTGATCTCGAAGGTCGCTAGTCGCTATTGAAGCGCTAAGTAAAAACTGCTATGGATCAAGCTGGGAAATCTTTCGGCTTGATGAAGCGGGTGTCTTTGCTGGAGGATCAGGTGTCTGATCTAATGGCCAAGATTATCCATCTCGAAGAATGCGATTCTTTTCTTATTGGAATAATTGAATCGGCGTGCAAGCAATTGCAGTGTGAGTTTCCTTTAAGCCCCCTTGGGCTTTTTGCTATGCTCTTTTGATTTTGCATGCCAAAATTTGTATTTTTGCAGGTTCCTGCTTGAATCCCGTCGACGAGGATCGTCGGGTTACTAAGCGGACTGCAGCTCTTGAAAGGGCGTCGACAGATACCAACACCTTTTGGATTGATCCGCGTCGTCGCAGTGCCATCGTTCTTTTGCAGGATCGTGCTCAACATATCAGAGAAGCGGTCGATGGTTGTCGAAAATATTTGACAACCATGTATTCTGTTGTGCTTCCCCGTAATCCTCCACCAGAGAATTTTGGGCAACTGCTTGATGTTTTCAGGACAAGCCGACGCGTTCATCGTTTGATAGAATTGAACTTGGTGGCTGGTGCTAATTTTTCCCTTGGATGGATACGAAAGTGGCACCCAAGGCTTAATTATAGTTCCATGTCTCTGAGTTTGCCTCCAGGGTGTGCGACGCTGCGAGTTCATATGGACGCCACGCTTCAACCGGCGAGGAGGATTATTGCCAGGTTACTTCAAGAAGATGCTGCCTTTTTCCATGAGTATCATTACTTGAACCCGCTCCTTGTGGATGATGCAGACCAAACTGCGTTGTAATGTACAACTGTAATATGTACTGTTGGTATACGCAAGAGTTTTTTTGTTCTGATTTCCTCGTCAGAAACTTGTGCTCAAGGCACTATTTCGTTTGTTCATGCGTTTGCCGCACTTTCATAGTGTAGCACTCGTAATTTATTCGTTTGAATTTTGCGAAAAGACTTGTAAGCTCGAAAAGGAGGAACTTGTCTTTTTATTATGTTGAATGTAAAGATACACGAGATGTCCCAAGAGACCCGGCCAGTAACCTGTGTTCTGGGTCTAGAGGGCATTGCCCTATGATAACTCGTGGCTTAGTAGCCTTATTTGTCCTATTCTACTTTCCTAACAGCTTTTCGTATGCTTGTTGTCTATGTTGTAGAGGTCTTCTCCTCCTCTATTGTAGCTTCCTTTGGATTCGAGGGCTGTACTCATAGTTTCTTTGCCTCTGGCTCTGCTGGGTGTTCTTCGGGTTGCTTCGTAGTCGCGCTTGTTATTTTATCCTTGGGTTGTCCATAGTTGGCTATCATGCCAAAGTTTTACGCCATCTTGTGGAATTTCTTGTCGCATAGATCTGAGAGTTCAAAGCTCCCCTTTACTGTGATGATTCCTCTTGGTCCTGGTATCTTGAGTACCAAGTAGGTGTAGTGAGGTACTGCCATGAATCGCAAAAATGCGGGTCATCCGAGGATCGCGTGATACTGAGAGGGCCAGTCCATGACTTCAAACTCGAGCTTTTCTCTTCTGTAATTCTGGCGGTTGCCGAAGCAAACGTCGAGTGCTATTCGACCCAGTGGGTAGTTGGCGCTTCCTGGTATGATTCCATGGAAGGGGCAGTCTGTTGGCTTTAAGAATTCCAGTGATATGCGCATTGCTCGAAGTGTTTTTGCGTAGATCAGGTTTATCCCACTTCCTACATCCATGAATACCCTGTCTACGTGGTATCCTCCAATCCGAGCCTTGAGTACTAGAGGCGCGTTTCCTGGCCGAGGTACTATTATAGGGTGATCTTCTCTATTGAATTCTATGGGTTGCTCGAACCAGTGCATATATTCAGTAGTCACTGGAGGCGATGTTACTGCTAAGTTTACTTGGCGCGATATGCTTTTCTCCTCTTTATTGGACTTTGGGATGGGTTGTATCATTGTTGCGATGTGCCCTTTAGATGGGATATACCCTCCGTCATTGTCGTTTCCTTGATTTGGTTGGCTTTGGCCTTGTGCTGCTCCGTTGTTTGCTTGCTGGCTTGATGATGGTGCGTTGTTTGTGTTGCCCTCGTAGCCCTCTCTTCTTGCTTTGGCTTGCTTATTTCCTGCTGCCTCCTGAAGTTTCAGGAACGTTTTGCAGTCTTTCATTGCATGTCTAGACACTCTTTTTCCATCAACGAACGCGAAGTGTATATGGCATGGTCCGTTTAGCATATTGTCTGGTAATGGATTGTATTCCCTGGGTCCCTTGGACTGGAACCTTTTGTTGTTGCTGGAGTCTTCTCTGCCGTAGCTACGGTATCCTGAGTTCCTGCGGTTGTCTCCTTGATAATTGTTGTCTTTGTATCCCGCGGCTACTTTACTATGAGAGCTGTAGTTGTCATAGTTGCAGGATCTTCTCCTTTGGCTACCGTATCTGTTCCCTCTGTCGTCTTCTGGTGATCGCATCCTCTTGTTATTACACGCGTCTTTGCCATCTGCGAACCTATTTGCTATGTCCATCAACTCTGATACTGTCCTTGGTTTGATCCTGCCCATTTCTTCGACTAGGTCTCCTTGTCGTAACCCAAGTGTAAAGGCATCGATTGCTTGCTCATCTGAAACTTCGAGTGCGGAGTTCTTGATGCTCCACCTTTGAATGTATGACCTAAGTGTCTCATTGCATTGCTATACGTAGGCTTTGACTTCTTCTATTGATGCTGGCCGTTTGTATGTTGACTTGAAGTTGCTTGTAAATTGCTTTGTGAGCTCTTCCCAGCTTCCGATTGTCTCTCTTTCCAGCTTACTCAACCATGACCGAGCTGTGCCGGTGAGGTGGAGTTGTAGACTTTGCATTGCTATTTCCTTTGACCCTCCAAGTATTCTGACTGCCTGTAAATAATCTGAGAGCCATGATGATGGCTCCTGGGATCCGTCGTACTTTTGCTGATCATGGGGTAGTTTGAAACCTTTGGGTACTGGTGTGGTGTGAACTCTGCGAGTAAAGCACAATGCGCCCATCTCTTTTTCGTCCTCTTCGTAGTCATATGCCCTGGTGGGAGTCCTGGACCTTCGGGTTCCTCCATGCCTTGGCTTTTGTGGTATTTTGGAGATACTGACCTAGATCATCGGCTACTACTCCTGTATCGAGGACTGTTGTGATGGCGTGGTGATCTAGGCTTGTGTGTACCTCTGTTGCGGTATGCTTCTTCGTCTTTGGATGTTAGCTTGTTGCCCACCATTCTCAATCCTTGTAATACTGCCCGATGCATATGCTCTCTAGGATCCCCTGGGCTTGGCCGCGTGGTGTATAGATATGTTTGTACTGCCACAAGCGCCGCTTCAGGTGTATTCGGTATAATATTGCCTTGCTCATCGACCGATAGGAAGGATGAGTCGAGGTTTCTAGAGATGTTTTGTCTATCTGAGTGTTCAAGGTTTTCAACTCTTGATCCGTGCCTGTGGTGCCTTCTGCTGTTCGTATATGACGCGTTGCTGCGCTCTACATGAAGAGATACACTTGCTTCAATTGGTGAGTCCCTCCTTCTCTGTATTTCACTTCTTTCTTTTTCCAGTTGTTTTGATTGCTTTCGCAGGGCGTAATGATACCCTAGGAGTAAATTTTGACTTGCGTCTGTTGGTATAGCTGTGCCGTGCTCAACGGCTGCTTTGATTGTGTTCCACTCTTCTGCTGATAATCGAACTTTGACTCTGTTTGCTAGAGATTCTGCGGTGTCGCCTTCTGCCAGATGATTTGCTCCTCTGTTTATATTTGCTGGGTTGAGTACCGGGTTGTCGTTGTCATCGAATTCCTCTGAGTTGTCCCCTACGATTGCGAGTTCTTGATACTGGTTGTCAAACTTGCTGCTACAGCTTGAGAGAGTAGTTTGATTATCCTCATGAAGCTCCAATCCTGTTTTCCATGTATCCATAGATTTATCTGAGGTATCGTCATAGCAGATCATGAAGTCTTCTAATTGATCTCCTAAGTCGAGGTTGTCCATGTTTTCATTGAGTTCTTCGATTTTTTCTCCTATTTCTTCTGTTGTTTCGAAGCTGACCGGCGAGTTTACCTCACTAGAAGAGCCTACCGATGATTCTGACATTGCGATTGTCGCGGTTTTGCTTGCCAACGAATCCGATTTCATCGAATCTGAAAGGCGAATCGAACCCAAAGACCCGACGCGAAAGTTCAGGCTTCTGATTGTCAAATCCATCTCTTGATCCAGGCTTGCGAAGATTGGCGTAAAGGTTGGTGGATGAAGTTGAAAGTCTATGGTCCCAAAAGATATCTGGTTTCCGTCGACTTCTGAATTACTGTTCGCTAGAAGCGAAAAAGCCATCGAATTCATGGTTCCAACGCCCAAAGTCCCTACAGTCGGCGCCAATTGACGAGGGTTACCTCGACAAATGTCCTTGATGAAGGACTTAGGATCGGGGGAAGAGGGCGTCGGATGAACTCGAAGGTAAAGATCAGTCAAACAAGACGTGTATCGAGAATAAGCGTGGTACTGAACTTGGCTCAATCTCAATCTGTCCCTGGCCGGCCTCTCCTGGCCCCTATATATAGGTGGCCAGGTCTGAAGGAACCGGTTGGGTTCAATACAAATTACAGCATCCCTATACGATACAGACTCGTATATCGACTATGTCTATGTCTAGGCCTAGCTTAACGGGCCTCAGGGGTACACAGATAATGGGCTCTATTAGCTATACCCTTGTTAGGTACTAAGTTGCAAGCAACAAATTATCGCCTTAAGCAAAGTGTGTAATGTAAACAATACAATTATCCTTGAACAAAAGATTGTTATTTTCTCCCTAGTAGCAACATCACATCTACAACCTTAGAAGTTATTGTCACTCTCCCATATTACTAGAGGCATGAACCCACTATCGAGCATAAATACTCCCTCTTGGAGTCACTAGCATCTACTTGGCCAAAGTATCTACTAGCAACGGAGAGCATGCAAGATCACTAGTAACATAGACATGATAGATCAATTATCAACTTGACATAGTACTCAATATTCATCGGATCCCAACAAACACAACATGTAGAATTACATAAAGATGATCTTGATCATGTAAGAAGCTCACAAGATTTAGACATGAGGCACAAATTGGAGAAGACAACCAACTAGCTACTGCTATCGACGAGGGTTAACTCGACAAATGTCCTAGATGAAGGACTTAGGATCGGGGGAAGAGCAATGACTAGAGATTCCGGGATCGAGATTGGCACACGATGTACCCAGGTTCACGTCCCCGCGGTGGAGGATCGCTACATCCTGCTAGCAATCTAGTATATTATCACAATGGTGTTTACAGGGTGTCGCCGTAGGCGGATTTGTCTATGTCTAGTCTCTGTCTAGTCTAAAATCTATTATTTGTAAGATATCCGATGTCGTAAGTTGTCCCTCTAGGGCGCCCCTGTCTGGCTTTATATATGCAACCAGGCTAAGGTCTACAAGTGGCCTAGTAGAATACGGATTAGAGTTGCCTTTCTTCGTCTCCAAGTCATCTTCGAGTCCTTATTCTGGTCCACCTTCATAATGGGCCGAACCCGGTATACTAACCCGTGGGTACCCGAAGGGCATACCCATGTCAGTAGCCCCCGAGACTCTACTTGAGTCGAAGACTCGGGTTGAGTCTCCAAAACTTTCGACTTCTTCAATCTTCGACTTCTTCAATCTTCAACTTTCTCAACTCCTACTTCTTCAATCTTCGACTTCTTCATTCTTTGACTTCTTCAATCTTCGACTTCATAAGTCTTTGACTTCTTCAATCTTTGATTTCTTCAACTTTCGACTTCATAAATATTTGACTTCAAATGCAATGGCCAAATTTGTCGGGTTCTTGAATTCTCTCTCCCGATGGGAGTGAAATGTCAAGTTCATTTTATGGTGCTTGCCATCGACAATGGACTCGAAATTTTTCTTCCTCGTTCTTCATTGATGCTCTTCTCGAAATAATTCTTCATCGGGTGCGTGACCAGCGCTCCCGATGGGAGTAGCCCCCGAGGCTATGGTCGGGTACTTGTAGTCGATCATAGGCTCCAATTTTCTTCCTCTTCTTCTTCTTCCTCTTCTTCTTCTTCCTCTTCTTCTTCTTCTTCCTCTTCTTCTTCTTCCTCTTCTTCTTCTTCTTCTTCTTCTTCTTCTTCTTCTTCTTCTTCTTCCTCTTCTTCTTTCCTCTTCTTCTCTTCTCTCTTCTTCTTCTTTTCTTCCTCGTCTTCTTCTTCCTCTCTTCTTCTCTCCTCTTCTTCTTCTTCTCCTTCTTCTTCTCTCCTCTTCTTCTCTTCTTCTTCTTCTTCTTCTTCTCTTCTTCTCTTCTTCTTCTTCTTCTCTCTTCCTCTTCTTCTTCTCCTCCTCTTCTTCTTCTTCTCTTCTTCTTCTTCCTCTTTCCTCTTCTTCCTCTCTTCTTCTTCTTCTTCTTCCTCTCTTCTTCTTCCTCCTCTTCTCTGATTATTCAGCTTCTTATTCTTACTCGTCTTCTTATTCTCTCTTCTTCTTCTCTTCCTCTTCTTCTTTTTTCCTCTTCTTTCTTCTTCCTCTTCTTCTTTTCCTCTTTTCTTCTTCCTCTTCTTCTTCTTCTTTTCTTCTTCTTCTTTTCTTCTTCTTTTCTTCTTCTTTTCTTCTTCTTCTTTTTCTTGTGGATAGGAATCTTTCTCGAATTGCCTTCTACGAGTGCATGGCCAGCGCTCCGATGGGAGTCAGCCCCGAGTCTATGTTCGGGTACTTGTAGCCGGGCATAGACTCAAGTTGTACCACTCAAAAAAGTTCAGCTCCTGCAAAAAATATGAAAAGTTGTGAAATATTTTGTAGCTTAAAGAAATATTGTGTTTCCAGATTGTAATGATGATTCAATATGTAAAATGTAAATCAGAGTTTTTTGTATAATTCATTGATCGTACGTGAGACCCTTTCGTTAGTCTGATGCACTTGCGGCTCGATCAGCTACTCAGGTCAAGACGTAGTGTGATGCGTTTGCCGTATTTAAATTACAAGATGTAGTTTACTTGCTAAGCCTTTTCGTTAGCCTAACGCCCAAGATTTGTGCCTTGCCAACCATTAGTCGAGCTTCTGCGACTGTAAATAAAATTGTCAAGGATTCAACAAGGAGGGCCAGCTACTAGGGCTTTCGCAATTTTTCGAAGTCAATGATATGCAAGATGATTTTTCATGGCGTAGCCCCCGAGTGTCGGGTGTGGCAAAAGTAAATAATAATCGACTCTTGGAAGAGGAAACTTAGCTTTTATCGAGTGCGGCATGGTCGGCACGGTCGAAGTCGACGTAGCAGACCGGAGTCGATGCGGCGTGTTGTTGTTGTCGTAGAATCGTAGCCACGATCAGAGGCGAAGTTGTTGTCGAGCCCCCGAGCGTTGTTGAGATTGTCGTGTTGCTGATGTCGATGAAGTCACAGGTCTTGAGGGTAATTTTCCGCACTCCGGGGTGAGTTGATGTCGAGCCCCCGAGCGTTGCCGATAGTTTGCGCGAGTGCGTGACGGCGAGCCCCCAAGCATGGCAAGCCGCAGTTGACGTAGATGTAGTCGACGATGTTGAAGACGAAGTAGCCGAGGTATTTTTCTTCGAGTTGTCCGCGCAGTATTCTTCACGCCCTGATTTGATCAACTTGTTTATTTCTTTCACGTCTTCACCGTAATATCCAGGCATCAGCTTTGCTTTCTTGATTCCCGTGCTAGTAGTACCAGACCACTTGATTTGATCTTGTTTATTGCGTTGCGTCTCAATTGAGGTCACGTATATGGATATGGTGTACTTTGAAATATTCACACGTCTCAGACCACGAGTCCACGATAGGTACTTGGAACTTGCTTCATGCAAAAGAGATAGAGATATATCCGGTCCGGTCTTGACTAATCCGACGAAAATTGCCGCCGCTTGCTTGTAAGTCTTGACGAAATATGTTCGTCGCCTCCTGTGATTTGATGGATCATCGTGAGCGGGGCTCACAGAAACCGTAGTAAACTTCAATTTCTTGTTCTTGCAGTCCCCGATTTTGTCGAGAATTTCCAGATTCAATCCGGTTGTTGAAGATGATAGATCTAGCTGCTGCTGTCGGCAGCCGCAAAATTTGCTGATCTTGTTGACAAAAAAGTTGAAGGATCCCGCCCGGATAACAAAATGCAGTCACCACGATCCCCACGGTCGGCGCCAATTGACGAGGGTTAACTCGACAAATGTCCTAGATGAAGGACTTAGGATCGGGGGAAGAGCAACGACTAGAGATCCCAGGATCGAGATTGGCACACAATGTACCCAGATTCACGTCCCCGCGGTGGAGGATCGCTACATCCTGCTAGCAATCTAGTATATGATCACAATGGTGTTTACAGGGTGCCGCCATAGGCGGATTTGTCTATGTCTAATCTCTGCCTAGTCTAAAATCTTTTATCTGTAAGATATCTGATGTCGTAAGTTGTCCCTCTAGGGCGCCCCTGCCTGGCTTTATATATGCAACCAGGCCAAGGTTTACAAGTGTCCTAGTAGAATACAGATTAGAGTTGCCTTTCTTCGTCTCCAAGTCATCTTCGAGTCCTTATTCTGGTCCACCTTCATAATGGGCCGAACCTGGTATACTAATCCGTGGATACCCGAAGGGCATACCCATGTCAGCTATGGACCCATAGTCCAATGGTGAACTACTCACGTATCACTTCGGAGGTAGGCATGGCGATGAAGAAGGCCTCCGGTGATGATTCCCCTCTCCGGCAGGGTGCCGGAAAGAGCGTCTGGACCCTCCCGAACTAGGGTCGACGATGACGGTAGCTTACAATACTTTTCATGGATGAAGGCTCAGGCCCTTAGGGTTTTCCCGATGAAGTGAATTTATAGGCAGAAGGGCGAGGTCGGTGGGCGCCTGAGGGGCCAACACCATAGGGTGGCACGACCAGGGGCTGGGCCGCGCCACCACCTGGTGTGGCCAGCTCCTGGCTGGTCTCCGTCTCCCCTTTGGACTCCGTCTTTGTGTTAGATAAATAGGAACTTTGGCTTTTGTTTTGTCCAATTCCAAGAATATTTCCTATATAACTTTTCTGAAATACAAAAACAACAGAAAACAAGAACTGGCACCGTGGCATCTTGTTAATAGGCTAGTTCCAGAAAATACATAAAAATGCCACGAAGTGTAAACAAAACATAAAATAATTGGTGTAAAACAAGCATGAAGCATCAAAAATTATAGATACGTTTGCAACATATCAGTAACTTCTATGAAACTCTCTCTCTCTCTCTCTCTCGTGCTACATAGATTAGAGTGACATGAGCTACCTATCATGATTGTAACCATATGTGTATTACCCATGTGGTGGATCTTATGTTTGTGAGATGTGAAGATGTTTATGTTCTTGATGTATGAGTATATGTATATGTTACCCCATTCTTGTTTGCTAGTCTTGATCACACTAGTATGCTAGGGCGCGTGTGGGGGATGTGTGCATTAGTTGGAGCAATCTTGAAGTGGTTTGGGAAAGTGACAGAAATATCTGTACTGCTAAGGTTTTCACCTTTGTATGGTTGCCTCACCAGGGAGAATGGTTAACCATGCATTAAAGTCCAGTGAAAGAAAGGACCCCTTGTTTAAATGATGTATCTGTGTTTTCAACATCATGTTATAGTTCTTACTGCATACTCTGTTAAGTCTTAAATTTGACTTGAGGTGGACTCTATTGTCAAAGGAGTGTTAGTGAGTTGAATAAACATCAACTCTATGTTTGGACGTGATGCCAATATTTATGCTTATCAATGACATTTTGTGTATTTGCATGCTCTTAATTTGTCATTTGTGCTTTATTACCTCCATGTTTATGAGAGAGGAAGATCAAGTGAAAACATAATCCCTACTCCAGTTTTTAATCATAAGAAGTTCTCTAGTTCTTTTGCTCTATTTTACTTTCAGTTCTTTAAACCTAAAAATCATCAAAAATCTTGTTTACACTGTTTCCTTTGGTTTTGTTAATCTTGCGAGCTGTTGGTGGTTGACAACCACCACAGTTAATTGGGGACTCAAAGCTGTTTGTTCACTCTTGCATGTTGTTTGAAGAGAGAGGAAGAACCAACCTTAGGCTTCCCTGAGAGTTTGATAATTACCCCGAGTCACCCTTGTGTGGATAACTTCTCTTGCTGCATCACTCTGCGCTTGGAGTCCCAACGAGTGGCATTTTGAAGAATAGAATTACTGACATCAGGTGTGCCCCCAGTAAATTCATTTTTAGTTGACCTTAGCATGCTTTGTCACCGTTGCCAAGTGCTCCATTTCCCGGCGACGTTGAGTTGCGTCTCCTCCATTTGCTAGGTGAGATTCTCCGATGGAGCTTTGAGATAATCTTTCGCATGGCTGACAGACTATCCTGGAAAGTCTACGATGGTGTTGTCCAAGACTAGACGATGACCACAGCTGCAGTGCTCCTAGATGCTCTCGCCTTCTCGATCCATTGTGTCGCCATGGTCTCAATAGCTTAGGGTGTGGCGCCACCTTCGCCATGGGCCGTTAATGGCGATGTTCTTTACATTGGGAAATTTTAAGGTGGATTGAAGTTTTTCAAATGCTTCAGATAAGAAGTGCCATCTATGGGGCAAGTTGCATCACATGTGCATTGTCTTTGGTGAAGTGGCGATTCCATGCAAGGACCATGCGTGTGCGCAATTGTTCCAGCTTGTGTTTGAAATGGACAGGGCGAAGATGGCACTTGACGAGTTGAGAGGATCATAGAGAGCACTCGCGGTGGTTTGGTTGAAGTATGTGTGTAGGACGACTAGTGTTTTGCAGTAGCGCTCTCTACAAGTGGGGGCGTTGTGCTCTTTGAGCTCGATGTCTCAGTTTCTAGGTAGAAAACCTAAGTTCGGCCTTCGGTGGTTGTACCTGGCAATGGTGGTTTCATTGTCATTTCATTGCTGAATGCATCATCGGGAGACTGGACCTTCTCGTGGGTGAAAACTAAGGTCCTGACCATGTCGGTTAGACCGGACGGCAACAGTGTTTGTGCATGGTTACCTTCCATTTGTTTCCCAACAAAGGCATGGTTTCGTTCCAGGAGGCGTCGTACTTGGAGAAACTTTTTGGTGTCAAGGTGCCGACAACACTAGTGGTGCTATTGTTGCTGCGAGCCCCTAATTGCTTCGACAAAGGTCTTTGTTTTCCTTTTCTTCTTCATTTTGTTTTCAGATGTGTGTATCTTTATTGTGTTGACTTGTTCCGGGCATCACGTTGTTGTAGAGGTGGGGAATACGAAGTTGATATATTCTTGGTATTAATATACTCCTTTATCATGAACAAATGTTTTTTTGCGGGGATAGAGAAAAAAATATTGATCCCAAAGTTGCCCTAAAACATACAACGTATATACGCACTGTCTCTTAAGCGTGCTTAGCACCGAGAAGGGATTTGGTGCATATGGGCACTA
Organism: Dactylis glomerata; assembly: GCA_007115705.1. NCBI lineage: Eukaryota > Viridiplantae > Streptophyta > Magnoliopsida > Poales > Poaceae > Dactylis > Dactylis glomerata. Next base: position 78,135 of record QXEO01000071.1, read on the forward strand.
GTGGTCCTTTTACTTTTAGAATTTTGAAAATTTCAAAATCTCACACTTTTATGTCTCCAAAAGTTATGGTGTTAAAATATATAAGTAGATATTTACAGGAGGAGTGTATGCAAAAAAGTCTCATTTAAAAAAAGATAAATTTCTGATAGTAAATAGTAATAAAGTAGCCGTAAAATAATATATATATTTTTAGAAATTTGTCTTTTTGTATTTTCCTAAAATATAGAGTATTTTTTAACAGGACTTTTTTTGCGTATGCTCCTCCCGCATATATCTTTCTATATATTTAAACCCATAATTTTTCCAATCATAGAAGTGTTAGATTTTGAAATTTTCAAAAATCTAAAAATGAAGGGATCACTATGCCCATATGCCAATAACACTTTCCGGCTTAGCAGCAATCTTGTTCTGGAAAAGTACATCCATGTAGCGTTTGCATACTTTTCATGCAGGGGCCAAGGAGAGCAAGTATGGCGCCGACCGATCGACGGCCGTCCGGCCGGCCGGCCGGCTGTGTACGAGGTAAGGTGCGGTCAGATGAGAGAGCTAGCTGCTGGGACGATGCACGCGCGTGTAAATTAGCATGGCGCGCCGGCCGATCGACGGCCGGCGGTCCGGCGGGTACGAGGTAGTAAGGCGTGCGGTCAGCGCCTCCCAGCCCGCGGCAGGCACGTCTCGCGGAGCGGCGCCCGCCGTGCCGGGCCTGCCGGCGCCGCGGCGGTGGTGCTGTGGTGGATACGAGGAAGGAAGCCGATCGCGACGTACGCTGGCGAGAGCGGCCGGCCGTCTCTCCCTGTCGTCTCTCGCGCGGTGGCGCACGCAGGCAGGGCCCCGCCGGCCGACGTCGACTTGCGCGCGCGTGCGCCGTATGTCGCTGTGGCTGGCGCAAGCGGGGCGTACCCGCGGTACCCGCCCCGCGCCCTCCCCCGCGACACGTCGCCCATCGCCACTGTCACTCGCACGACCCTACTGTTCATTTATACGCACGTACGCACCCTCCCTCTATTCTACTCTACTCTACCCCTTATCGTCTCACTCACACCCAATCAGGTCCTTGTCTCTGGCAACCTGTCTAGCTCTAGCAGGTAGCAGCAGCAGCTGGTTCTGCGAGCAGAGGGCCGGAGTGGTTGGCTTCGGCTGGTGCCGTGAATTTCCCTGCATGTGTGTCGATCGGCTAGTTACCGAGTTTTATTCCCTTCTCGTGGTGTAGTCTACTGTAGCGCTCAGGTCCCTGTGGCCACTTTCTGCGAGGGGCAATGTACTCTCCTTCTAGTCAGTTTTTGCCCCAACATAGTACACTCAGTCACTCACACAGATCTGTCGCTCTCCTACTAGCTCTCCCCTTGCTGCTGCCTGCATTGTGCTTGTATATGTATGGTATCAGTATTTCTTCCGTATATACATACACCTGGGTAGCTACTCCCTCCAACCCATATTACTCTTCGTTAATATGGATGTATCTACTAAAATGTGTCTAGATACATGTATATTAGAGAAAAGTAATATAGGTCGGAGGGAGTAACATTTTCAGTGTGGAGTACTACCGAGCAATGGGGCTGCATGCTGCATGGCCAGAGAAGATTTCACTCTGCTGAATGAATGATCGGCTACCAATCCCCAAGCCACAAATCCCAACTAGTTACTGTCCATACAATACACGGTGCTTACTATGTTACTTAATCATTTCCTCAGTCAAGTACAGGCCATGTATGGGAACTTGCTCAAGGAAATCAGTTCAGTTCACTGCCAATCATCCTCCTGTAATCGCACATACTGTGCTCCTACTATTCATACTGAAGTTAATTAGTGGCGGGTCAAGTGTAGTACTGGCTGCACTGAACTGCCCCTCTTGGTACTTGGGTCGTGTTGCTTAATTAAATCGCGCAAACAGCACCACTAACACAACTGTTTGACCAGCACGACATAACCCCTCTCCTAATTGCGGGCTCTGGGTTTGAACACAAAGTTTCCTTATATGGTCCCTCACATGTTTGTTAACTAATCACGTACGTCTGATAATCAGCTTCAATTCCCAAATGGTACTGGAAAGGAGCAATTAAGCTCTTAATTGGTGAAATGCCGCGATGATGGTACGACTGCAATGATGTGTTCACTTAATTGGCGAGTACCTAGGACGTATATAATTAATTTTGAAGTATAATAATAATTTTAGAACTAACTACTATTATATATGCATGAGAGAAAGATACAGACTGAAAATGGGGGTTCAAAATTTCAAATGATTAAAGCAAGTGTTGGGAGCTTTGATTTAGCATTTGTGATTATACACTTTCCACTATTAGACTCCTGTCTCTCCTCACTTTATTATTCAAACAACACCTTAATTGGTGAGACAAATATCAGCATGCCACAAGTGGTCTTTCTCTACCTTTTCTTAATTATGTTTAGTGACTTGTCTTGCATACTTCTACAATCCCTACTATACTCCAGCTCTCTCTTTCTCTGTTTTTTATTCTTCTTGGGGACGTGTGTCTTTTGCACATCACTTGTTGTTCCATAAGGAGGTCCAAAGTCAAAGTAGTGAAAAGGCCACCCCAAAACCCGGGTGACCCTCTGAAATGGACAAGAACATGTGTCTTGTGCGATGTGCTCGCTCCATCATAATTAAGTACACTACAGTTCTGGTCTCTCTGCAGATTAACTAACTTACACATTTCTAGTACAATCTTGTCATGCATGGACAATGCATATTTGCATGTGTGGAGCCTCCTTGCCCTTAGATTGTGCCCCAAACTCCTTTTTCTTTCTCCGGTTGAACATGCACCAGCTTCTCCTCCTCACACCTTTTCAGATGTTGTCTAGCTAGGGCGCTTGACCAGCCTGACCTGACCCCACCTTGCATTTCACAAACCAACATAAGCCAAATTCACATCTACACAAGAGAATAAGAAGAGATGGTAGGGGAAGTCAAGGCCACAAGATAAGATCTCTCTTGGCATGCACTCTACCCTCTATTCACATGCATAGTTGCATTAGTAGAAGCTATGGCCTTAGATGCAAGAATTGCACTACCACATGCAGCTTTTCATAAGAATCCAATTTCCCATTGTTCTCATGAGGGAGGGGAAGTCAAGGCTTTGCACACTCCAAGAACATCCTTTTACAAGATGCTCCCAACTAAGAAGAAAATTAAAATTACCAACTATCTCGTGAGCTAGATCAGTTCACTTCTTTGCACTATACTTAAGTAATGTAAACTTTTTTCTTAATAGTAGAGGTTTTTTACGTCATTATTGGTTTCAAAAGTGTTACCCAAAGATATTCAAGTTTAATTTCTCGAGAAAAAATTAGGTGGGTAAAAAGTAGCGTCAATCCACATCACCTGTTCTTTTGCATCATCCTCACATGGCACACACTTAACAGTCGGTCACAGTTGATGTTAATTGGGGAATTGGGTGTGCATTAAGTTCATTTCATGTTCAGTTTGCTCTCTCTCTCTCTCTCTCTCTAACTTTTTTGACCCCAGAAAGCCATGGATTAGGCTCTAGAAAATGGCTCTAGAGAGACATGAAAGGGATAGTTCTCTTGTTTCCTGATTTAATATCGTCACTCCTTTCGATTTGTTCTGATTTGAAGCTCGCCACCGGCATGCACATGCGCACTAATCTGTAGAATGTCCATTAGGAATAAAGAATCAACATAAATCCAATGGCTTTGAGAGGGATAATGATCCTTGTCCAAGCATTTGTCTAGCTCATGCAGGCAAAGCAAAGCTTCACTAGGAAAAAGGAGTCAAAGAGGGCCCTCACCTCATGTGAGAGTCACTCAAGGTTGCATGCATGGAAACAAAGAAGCATAATTAACAGGAAGTGGTGGCATAAGAAAGAGTGCCTTCTACACATTTCACACTGTTGTTTTATCTTGTTTTGAGGGCAAGCTAACAACTCCATTGGAATGTTTCTTTGGTGCAAGCAATATAATGTTTTAGAAGAGTGGTCAAAACTTGTTACCTTTGACCACTGATGGTATATATGCACAAGACTATTTGTATCAAAAAAATACCGTTAGACTTGTTACGAGACATATATTCATAATTATTTTAATTTTAATGAATGATTTATTTATGGAAGCAATGATCAAGAAAGCTTGTTAGAGATCATGTCGTCATATGCTGTTGAACATAAGGAGTATCTTTCTCAAATGTTAATTTTTTTTAGAGTTTTTATGTATTGCACAAACAAGCACATAAGCAAAACCATATGGCCAGACTGCAAAAAAAGCACATAATCGTGTAGCATTTTGGCATGTATCATAGCTATTGTAGTACTAGTATCTTCGAGCATAAGATTGCAATTGTCTCTTTCGAAACAAATAAATTATAATTGTTCAAAAGGGTCTATGCATAGGTAGGTATGTTCTCTTCTTTCCTCCTTTTTTTCATCAGTGGCGGGCATGTTTACACTATCTGATGTACTAAGTACTGAATCATCACAGCATGCAAGGCAGTATGCCCAGCTAACATGTATGCCACAATAATTAGCTATACATATAGAATCATTAATAAAAAATGAGTTTGTCTCCTCAGGGGCTTCTTGGTCACCGTCTTTATAACTAGTGTGTGTATGCTGGTTTATTAATTTGGTTTGGACAAGAATCATGCTGTTTACACTACCTAATTAGTTTAATTTAAATTGCATGGACTGTAGCATAGTCATAAATGAAGTGTATGTATGAAAACTGACGGTAGAACATTCCAAGTAGTATTATTTTTCTAGCAACACATATACAGATGCATGTATAGTTATCTGTCTGACACAACATTCTCCTCATCTCTTTGGTCCAGAGGTTAGGGTACACAAATCCAAACACAAGATGGATACATACAAACATGCAGTGAGCTCTCCACTCCCTCCTTTTCCTCCTAGAATTAAACAAGTTCACTTGGGGTGCAGTGCATGCATGCCACTCTCCTACCTTGCCATCTCATCCACAGTGCCCTCCTTCTAGCTTCTCCCTCCTCCAAGCTTGCTCCCCATTTAAATACCGCCCTGCCTCCCTCCATAGTGAGCACTACACACTAGAAGCTCACAACATAACAGCCACCTCAAGGCCCAAGCTAGCTAGCTAAGCTCACGGCACAAGCTATTTACAAAGCTTAGTAGGCAGTAGCTACCCTTCACTTCTTCTACCATGAGCACTCGCAGTAGCAGCAGCGGCAGTGGCGGCGGCCAGACCTCCCAGATGATGGCTTTCTCGGAGCATTCGCTCCCGAAGCCGATCTTGGGCCAGCCGCTGCCTCAGCCGTCTCCGCCGTCATCGCCGAGCGAGCGGCCGGCTGGGCGTGGCCGGCGGCGCACGCAGGAGCCGGGGCGGTTCCTTGGCGTGCGGCGGCGTCCGTGGGGCCGGTACGCGGCGGAGATACGCGACCCGACGACGAAGGAGCGTCACTGGCTCGGCACCTTCGACACGGCGCAGGAGGCCGCCCTAGCCTACGACCGCGCCGCGCTCTCCATGAAGGGCGCCCAGGCGCGCACCAACTTCGTCTACGCGCACGCCGCCTACAACAACTACCCGCCCTTCCTCGCGCCGTTCCACCACGCGCAGCAGCCCGCCTACGCGTCGTCGACAAACATGCAGTACGGTGGCCAGCAGCACGTGGGCGCGTCGGTGCCGCACATTGGCTCGTATCACAGCCACAGCGACGGCTACCAGGCGGGTCTGGCCGCCGGCGCTGGGGAGTGCTCAATGCCAGTGGCTAGTGCCGATCACGCCAGCCCGATGGACGTACGTCACGGCGGACACGATTTTCTCTTCCCCAGCGCCGACGACAACTCCGGGTACCTGAGCAGCGTGGTGCCGGAGAGCTGCCTCCGTCCTCGGGGCAGCGACATGCAGCAGGACGCGCGGCGGTACTCCGTGTCCGACGCCGATGCCTACGGGATGGGCCTCCGGGAGGACGTGGACGACCTGGCGCAGATGGTGGCCGGGTTTTGGGGCGGTGCCGACGCTGCGTACGGCGGGTTCGTCCCCACGAACGGTGCCGGTCACGACATGGTCGCCTCGTCGCAGGGCTCGGACACCGGCTACTCCCCCTTCAGCTTCCTCTCCCACTGAAATGCATCCATGTGCCTACATTGTTCAGTGATCGATCTCTGATCATGATCAACCGTAGCTAGCTAGCCGTTTGTTTCGAGAATTTGGTTCGATCGGCGAGTGGGTAGTATGTAGCGGTAGATCGAGGAAGAAGATTCAGTCTCAGTGGCACGTGGTGTGCCCTAGCTTAGCTAGCTTCATACTATGTACTTAGGCTCCTTAGTACTATCACCAGTACGCAACTACTACGTTTTCATGCATGCATAACATGTTCATTTGCATCTCTAATTTGTTTCCCTCTCTAATTACTTGTGTGTAAGGCATGCTTAATTTGTCTCTCTCTAGTTATCTTGTCGATCGAGACTCGAGAGTACTAGCGGGGCCTCGAGAATGTAGTACGCACGTATACTGTTCTTGATCCTTGAAAGTTTCAGTTTGAGTTGGAATTTTGTTGGATTCAGATAGGAGGAACATGTCAAGTACATACCGGAAGAAAAGGGATAAGAGGGCAGAGTACACGCACGACGTACTACGCCTTGACAGTTCAACGGAAAAGGTAGATGTTCACGGACAAGTGTCAAGCAGGCAAGCTACTTTTTCTTTGGTCGTCAGGTACTAGGTGCTGATTCTAGGGTACGTCAGGGTCAGACCCATCCATCATGAGGCATTGAGGCCCCGTGCGGTGCCAAAAAAATGCATTTGGAGCCCAAGCTCATTGGAGCCCTTTAATTTAGAAGTTTAAAAATAGTATTTTCAAGTTATAATTTTTTGAAACAAATATGTACATAGAGGTAATGGTGTATACTTCAAGTGTGCAATATGTTAATACAAAATACTTTGTGCTCCAGCCTACACAAAAAAGAGAAAATCTGACGAGATTTGAATGTGCACTATTCACACATTTAGATCTATAGTTTTTTTTAATGTAGAGTAGAATATACTATATTTTGAATCGAGACTTTACAGACTTGAGAGTATACATCATTGTCTATATGTAAATTTTTATTTTATTTTTTTGAATGTTCAAAAATACTTTTTCCAAATGTTTAAAATTAAGGGCTCCAATGTGCCCTGGTGTCAAAATGACGCTCTTGGTGCAGTGCAGGCTTATATATAAATCCTTCTCCTTTCTCCTATAGCTTCATGTACCATGGTCCAGTTTTTTCCTGTTCCTATTTGTAATAATCCAAAAAGTAGCAACGATTTAGGACTCAATTGTAAATAGGATTGTTGAATTGCATGCATTTAAAATTTGTGAAAAAATTAAAACTTTGGTTTTAGAAGATGTGATTGATTGAAATTAAACTCTAGTGTTGAGTTTTGACTTAGGTCAACACTAGGAATTGAAATTCAAATTTCAAAGTGAATTCATATTTTCAAAATTTACGAAAACAAAATTTGTATTATTTAAATGGAATCTTAAGATTCAATATCCATTGATTGTTTTGTGTGAATTAAAGCTAACCTAGATGAATTGAGTTCAAAATGGAGGTTTGACTTATTCAAACTTGAATTCATATTCAAAAATAAATAAAATACATATATAGGTGGCCAAGTCTCGAGGATCCAGTCGGATTCGATACAAATTATAATGTTTGTATACGATATCATCTTGTATTTTGACTATAGTTATGATTGGGCGTAATTCCTACTGGACTATTACCCGAACGGGCCCCAGGGGTACTAAGATAATGGGCCTTAGTAACTATACCCTTGTCAATAATAAATCAACACAAAATCATAATAGAAGAATAGAATTTTATTTCTAATCTCAATAGTATTTTTACAATATTATTGTACACGGAATGAAACAATAAAAGTACATCAGAGAGAAACCTATTACAAACTACTAAAAAGAAAATAAAATCCTAAAATCTAAATCTTCTTATCTTCTTATCTTGATCTTCTGACCCTGCACACAAATAACAAACAAAGGATCTTGGAAAGATCCAAATATAGGATTCATCTAAGTAAATCCATATTAATATAGAATCCAAGTTCAAGTCTAGGAACTTGTCCTCTACATTGTGTTGAGGCAAGGCAAAGGAAAAACTTTAGAAAATGATCAAGATAAATCAGTAGTAAGTAAGATAGATGCCAAAAACAAATGGCAAGCAAAACCAGAACCATTACTAGAACAAGTAGTACAACAATAGGATAGAAAATAGTAGAAAGACCAAGTGTAGTATCCATTGTTCTGTTAAACATCAGAGAAGCATAGGACCAATATCTAGCATAGTATCAATAGGAGATCATATTACTAGCCAATGGCCAGTAGCATAGCAGACCAAGGAAATCAAGTAAATTTAAAATAACCAACTATAGGAATAATTAGCAAAGTGTAGAATAACAACTACCTCAACCTTGGATTCTGTTTAAAGAACTCAAGCATGCATGATTGACACTTAGCAGTCATCAGACATGATTCAACAAACTTAAACTAAAATTCATCATAAAACCCTAATTCCTATCAGCAAACAAATGAAATAAACTAGAGTCTAAAACCCTAAAAATTAAAGAAATTGATTTAGCAAATTGCCAAATTAGCCCCAAACCATCATGCCAGATTATGCATATGACTTTAACCCATGGTGAGCTATAAATGCAAGCAAGAAGTCAAATTAGAGAGGCACTTTCAGGTGTACTTCCGCTCGTGTTGTACTCCAAAATACAATGTGATGTACTTATAGGTGCACTTTCAGGTGTAATTTTTCTCGTGGGTGTACTCGTAGAATACACTATGGTGTACTTTTAGGTGTAGTTTTGCTTATACACTAAAACCAAAGAACATCAATGGTAGTTTGGTAATTCGAAAAGAAGTCTCATGAAACCTATCAACATGAGAACAGTTTTGAAGATCTTCGACACGAGGAGATCACATGTAAAAATGGTTCATAATTTGGACAAACGGTTCAAAAGTTATTTCATTTTGAAAATTTAGTTACTAGATATCCCTAACCTCCCTTGTCACCCCTCTCTCATTGTAATCTTATTTTTATTCTCATTGGATCACTTGGTGCACATTTAGACACCCGTGGAAGGACCGCACGACCTTCCCTTCGCCAAGGTAGGTCTTTTTGTAACAATTTCGATTTTCTCATAATTGGTTGTGATGAATGGGGATAATATTAGATTGTGTCAATATGACATACATCATGGTTTGCCATGCTCGAGAGAAAGTACAGACATATTGCCAATGTCTTGTCCTCCCGGAAAAGTTTCCTTCATGCTTCAGTGGTGGTGCACAGTCACACATGTGGTTACAATTTGGAAATTTTCTTATATTTGGCCCAGCTAAAAATTCCATTTCAATAATACATGAAATCTTAGAGGCATATGTGACCCATTTGTGCATGCCAAGAGGTGGGACAAACTTTTGGTCACCCCCTACTATTTTACTATTAGTTGGACCTCTTTATACGTGGAGCTCTTCTCCTTATTGTATGAGATGGAGAAAGAGGACTAGTACACACGCCCTCCTCCTCAACTCCGCCGCCTGCCTCACCTTGTCATGACAAGCGTGCACTGCGGGTTGCAAGAATGAGCCGATTCTATTTTTGCCATGCATGACTAGAACATGAACAATCACAGAAGCTGAAACTTCTTTCACTGGTGCCAAATGAATACAAAGTCTATTTGGTTCGTCTCCCAACATCTTGTTTCGCCTACTACCCAACTTTTTGGTTCGCCTTTGTGCCTATAAGAGGAGTTAATATAATAGAACTACAACATATGTGATCACTAATGGTACCGCTTCTAATTTAAGAAACCAAAATCTACCACTTTTTGGAAGTTTTCTGCAATTCAAGCAAATCACCAATTTGGAGCCAATAGACAGCGTTTCTGGCTATGGGCCCTGCCTATCGGGTTGACGTGGATAATAGGCTATGACGCAGACCAACGTACATTAACGAGAAATGGTGGGGCCCACCCTTCTCATGTGCGGACATAACCTTCCCCACATCGTTGACCGCTCACTCTTATTCACTCCACAAAGATTCTTCTTGCCTCCGTAGACGCTGAAGCCGTCCTCGCCGCCGTCTGTGCATGCCCGCTCGCCTCCGCAATGCCAACCTAGAATGAAGGCGAGTCCTCTGATGAGTCATCGATACGCGATGTGAGTACATTTTTGCACTTTATTTCTAGGGTTAGGTTTTCATAGATTTGAGATTTTTTTTAAATTGACTTGATCTCTCAATTTAACCTTGATTCCATTCTATTTGTTGTTGTTTTGGACTACTCAGAGGTACATTATTTCCCAGATTTCATCGATGACCCCACATGGTGCAGTGTTGTTATGGATGCGCCGGATTTGTTCCGCAACCACAAACAAATGTCGAGAAAGGGACTAACACTAGCCATCGACTATATATGTGTCGGATTTATTCAGTGTGTTTTGTTGGCCATTGTTCTTAGAGTTTGTAGCATAGTGGATAATCTTGGTGGATATCAATCAAATAGGCTTCCTAGTGTAGTGGGTAGGTTAGCCTAATTTAATTGTAGCTATTGACATGGTTTATTGCTTGTTGGATAAGCTTGTTGTAGATCATTGATAGAAATAACACTTTTCTATTTAGGATATTATTAACTGTGGTTCTGTTCATTGGGTTGATCCAGAATGGCCTCCATCACTGAAGAATGCAGTAAAACAGTGTTGGGGATGTATCATGATAGCAATAATCTAATAATTGATGAAAAAATTAGCAAGTTGGTGAAGGAACTATGTGGTGAGAATAAAAAACTACAGAAGAAATACAAAAAGCCTATTATAGGATATCCACAAGTGGATGGCACCGAGAAATGGGTGTTGGTTAATAATTAGCAAGATTAGGAATGAAAAGAAGGAAATGACACTATAGATCCAAAGCTTAAACTGTGTGAGGTTCTAAACAATCAATACGAGGAGTTGGGTGAGATGGAGTTGTAGAGGCACCAACTTAAAGATGAACTTTTAAGCTTGAATCAAGAATAGAAGGCAGATTTGGAGTTGATGCAGTTTAGGGGGGAAATATGATGACAGAAGGGAAGCTCCGAGTGTGGCAAGGGAGTCTCTGAAGGTGGTGAGTGATGCTATGAAGGTGTAAATGGAGGGACTAAGATAAGAAGAAAAGGTGCTAGAGTATATGATATTTGATCATATGAAAGCTGGTGATCAAAAAAAGTGAAGTTGAAGAAGATTAGGGAAATTTGTGATGAATGATGTTCAGCTGGCATGTATTAGGGATGAAATAATTAGTGAACTTTATCATTGTACTTGTCTATGGCTAGTTCTTTGGTGATACTTCAATCCTTCAAACCTCTCTTTACGGACTCCTTCCATGTCAATTTTGGTCTACCCCGACCTTTCTTGACATTATCAGCACGTTTTAGCCGTTTGCTATGCACTGGTGCATCTGGAGGCATGCGCTGAATATGCCCAAACCATCTTAAATGATGTTGGACAAGCTTCTCTGCAATCATTGCTATCCCAACTCTATCTCGAATATCATCATTCTAGACTCGGTCCCTCCTTGTGTGGCCACACATCCATCTCAACATGCGCATCTCTGCCACACCTAACTGTTGAACATGTCACCTTTTAGTCGGCAAACACTCAGTGCCATACAACATTACGGGTCGAATCGCCATCCTATAGAAATTTCCTTTTAGCTTTTGTCGCACTCTCTTGTCACAAAGAATGCTAGAAGCTTGGCGCCACTTTATCCATCCGGCTTTGATTTGATGGTTCACATCTCCACAATGTCCCCATCCTTTTGCAACATTGACCCCAAATATCGAAAGGTGTCCTTTCGAGGCACCACCTGCCCATCAAGGCTAACCTCCTCATCCTCACATGTGGTAGTATAGAAATTGCACCTCGTGTACTTGGTTTTAGTTCAACTAAGTCCAAAACCTTTCGATTCCAAGGTTTGCCTCCAAAGCTCTAACTTCCTATTGACCCCCGTCCGACTATCATCGACTAGCACCACATCATCTGCAAAGAGCATACACCATGGGATATCTCCTTATATATCCCTTGTGAACACATCCAACACCAAATCTAAAAGATAAGGGCTTAAAGCTGACCCCTGGTGCAGTACAATGATCATAGAAAAATAAGAATCAACTTCACACTGCTTCCAATAATCATGAAAATTAAGAACTAGCTTAACATTGCTTAAAATAATCATGGAAAAATAAGAAAAAACTTCACAATGCTTAATGATCATGGAAAAATAAGAAATATCTAGACATGTCTTAAACATAGTCTTCAAAATATTACAACACATTGTCTTATACGAGTGACATAGTTTTGAACATATTACAACAAATTGTCTTACACAAGTGACATAGTCTTAAACATATTACAACAAATTTGTTGTCTAGTAGGCAGCTTGATGAAGGAACCATCTAGCCCTGTCAATTTGTAATGACACATTGTTATAGCTAGCTGGATGCATAATTAAATATAGGAATCATAGGTTGGGACTTGGGTAAATTACCTAAGAAAGGCGTGCATTCATTCCTAAATCCTTATTTACATGCATTTAGACAGTGAAATAACCCATGGAGTCTAGGGTATAGACTAGGATGCTCTAGGCTTCTCCATGTTGTCACAATGTACCTACTTTGAGGATTTGTCTCAAGGACAGCATGAAGACAATCTCTAATTCTGGTATAACGTGCCTTGTGATCACCAATTACATCCTACAATGCATTTGTCCTTGCTCTGTAGGCTTTGCTCTTTGCCACTTCAATTCCATGCTTGTGCTTTGCACTATTTATTTAAGTATCAACACAAGTATTCAGATTTGTTCTTAGTGTTTGCTCAGATTGCTTTGCCAACCAATTACTGGTTACCTTAGTGGTCTCTCCATGAGCAATATAGGTGTGCTCTAGTCTAAACTTTATGATGCAAAAAAATTCTCATTTGCAATTTTAGAAGCTATCATGTAACCATCTTCACTCCACTTAAATATGACCCTCGTGTTACTATTCTTTGATAATAAAAGTTCCTCAACTGAGCTATGTGAAATGTTCTCAATCCTGTTCTGAACTCAGGAACATCAGTGAAGCAAAATTTCAAAGATAATTGTGAATGTGGGTTCTCTCTTGTTTCATCATACCAAATCCTTGTCGTTGGTTTTTTTAAATCTTCTTTCCTACCACTGAGAAGTTTGACTTTTAACTTCATGTTCATCATCATCATCACTCAAACCTGGATCAACATGGTTGATATCTTCATTAGATGATGGTCTAATATAATAAGATGAACTATCCGTGCCTAGGATTTAGTGGCTTCTCTTTCTTTTCAAAATAATTAGCTTCTAGTACCTCCTCAATCTCTAGATCTTCTGAATCTTCATACATCTCTTCAACATCAGTGCCCCCTTCATAGTGAAGAAATGGATATTTCCTTTGCATCTTCTCTTGCCTCATCATCTCAACATATTCTTCCTCATCACGATCTGCCATTGCCTCCTTCTTCTCCCTCTTAATCTTCTTAATTAATTCCAGGTCCTTTTCTACTGCCTAGGTCTGCTCTGTAGGTATTCTCCAATGTTGTAATAAAATTCTATTTCACTATTTCTTGTGTCACTATCTAGGTAAACATGAGCTTTTTTGCTTTCACACAATGGTGCTCTCTTGTGTTCCAAGATACAACACATTGTAGTAATAAATTGCTATAGGAATAAGGCCATCCATGCAATCATATGGAATGTAGGTGCCACCATATTTGTCAACTAACATAACAACTGGCTCTAAGATGTGTGCCCGAGATTCGGTTCTATGTAAGTTAAGATCAGCTGGTGCTGCTACATTATGTTTAATTAGTGCTAATGAAGAAAAATTTCATTCTCATATTGACTAAGCATTTCCTTCACCTTTGACATTGTATCAAAAATTTCCATCCCTGCCATTCCCTTTTTTCACCTTAACGAAGTACATTAGATACCTAATTCCATATCCTTGTTGTTCAATGAGTGAAAACAAATTTAGCACCATAATATCATATCTGTCCTTTATAAAGTATCTTCACCCACAAAGTTAAGCCGATTTTCCCAGATCTCATCAACAAGGCTACAACACAAAAGAGCAATTTTGGCACTAACTAGTTCAGACACTAAGGAAGCTCTCTCTCATGGTGAACTCTCAGGGCTGTAGCCCCTGATCGCCGGTTGTCGATGGATTTCGTGTCGCAAGAACACGGGGTACCACGCGACGGACCCAAAGATTCGAACGCAGGGGGCTGAGTGTGTGAGATCTAGGATCGCAACGAAACACGGTGACGGAAGCCTCGAGTCGTCGAACGCACTACACACTGCAGAGAGAGACGCCGAGCTTTACCCAGGTTCAGGGCCCTCGTGGTGAGGTAACACCCCTACTTCCTGCCTTCTTGTATTACGACGCGATACCTCGCGAGGAGTACAAGGTCTTGGTTACAAAGCTCTAACTGGCCAGATGTTGAAGAACCTGCGTGCCCAACTAGCAGCTTGGAGAAGATGAAGATTCGATCCCCTCTAAGGGGTGGCCTCCCCTCCTTTTATAGCGCCAAGGTCCTCCTTCCCCTTATCTTCTTGGGGAAGGGGTTACCACACACGGCCAAGGAGGGAGGACAGCTGTAGACTACATTCTTCCGTGGACGTAGTCTTCGTAGAGTAGTGGCGCCGGTCCACCGGAGTGGGTGGAGGAAGCTGACGTCTTCCTCTGGCGCCCTGCACCGTCCACGCTATTTTTAGGGGGGTGGCCAACAACCACTGTGCCGCTTTAGGCAGGCACTGCGAAAGTTGGTCTCCTCCCTGTCGGGGGTAGTGTGGGCGGTACGCGGTCTTCTGTCCTTTATCTTCTTGCTCTGCACGCCAACGTGCTAAGCTGACGTGGACGTGGTTCCTCTCCTCACCAGTGGGAGCTCGTGAGGAGGTCTTCTGGTCCTTAGCAGCCTTAGCCGTCGTTCTCCTCATGAGGCGCCTCCTCATGAGGGTCTTCTCGAACAGCTTCAGTCGTCGGTTCTCCCATGGGCTGAAGATGGGCTGATGACGGGGCCCAGGAGCAGGTGGACCGGGATACCCCGGTATCCAGAACACCGATAGTAGCCCCCGAGAGCCCGGCCCGCGAACGCGCCCTCTTGAGGGAGCGAAGGGCCGGGGGCCCCAGAAGCTGCTGGGCCCTCCAACGGCACGTGTCAACCGCGTGGTCAGAGGACCATGTGAAGATGCAGAGGCAGCGGACGCATGGCGCAACCGCAGCTGGTGAGGCGAAACGGCGGGCGACGTTGCAGTCCCCGAAGCGTCAACTGTCATGATGGCGCGTCGCTTCACTGCAGAGCACCACGCCGACGCTTCGGTTCCCGCGCTGAGATTTGACGCGATGACGCCGGCCGCACCCCTTAAATAGAGTCTCCTCGAGACCTCCGGCACTTCACCTCCTTCCTCCAGTGCCACTTCTTCCTCCATGCCCCCAAGCTGATGGATCCCTCCGCCTCCTCCGCCGTCGCTGGATCAAGCTCTGGGGCAAAGCGCCGCGGATGCCCCCCCGGGCAGCGGGAACAAGGCGAAGATCCCGGCCCGGTGGACGTCCGGCGCCGGCGGCCCCCTGCGCATTGGCGCGTCGAGGCAGGACAAGGCGAATCGCGCCGCCACGGGGACCTCCGGCGCCCTGACCCTTAGGGGTCCCGCACCTGGAGGCGCTCTGAACTCGCCGTCGCCGCTGGCGGCGGCGCCTGCTCCCCGCGCCCCGGGGAGCATTGACCGGGTACTTCGGGAGGTGGAGGCCGCCCTGGGCCCTCTTCCCCCTGCTGCAGATCCTCCGGCCCCGCCGGCGAACGGAGTGGTTGCCACTCCGCGCCCCTTGATGGCGGCGATGCTGGGACCCCTCATCGGCCCGGGGTCCCACTTCCTGGAGCTCCTCGTCGTCATCGACGCCCCGAGCTTCAACTCGCTCCGGCTGCCCGACGCAGTCCGGAGGGTGGTTTACGCCCCCAGCGTGGCCGCCGGGGAGATTGCTCTGGGGGAGCAGAGTAGGCCAGATCTCCTCTGGCCTGTGGACATCCTCCTCGGAGCGGGCGGCAACGCTGTCCTCTCCGGCCGCTGGAGGGCCTTCGCCCTCGGCCATCGCCTCCGCGTCGGTGACCACCTCGTTTTCCGCTTCAAGCTGGGGGCGCTGGAGGCCTCGGTGCGGATCTTCACCGCCGGTGGCGTCTGCCGCACCTACCCCCAGCTCGCGGCGCAGTGAAGAGGAGATCCTGGCGCGGTAGTCTTCTGGGGAGGGGAACTAGTCTCCTCCCATCTTTTGCTGTGTAGTCCTCGCCGGCGGGGTATGCCCCGCCGTGCTTTTGCTCCTCCCCTTGTTGGGAACGCTTTAATGGAATCTGCTTATTAGCTATCTTGCTTTCTGCTTCTTATTGCTCTTCATTGTCCTGGTCATCCGCACGCTCGAGAGCCCTAGTGAGCTGTTAGCGCCGACGGGAGGCCTCCCTGCGCCTCAGAGCTCGAGACGGGGTCGGCGCCAGCGACACATTGGACGATTCCTGAGACAAGAAGTTGAAGAAAGAGTTGGAAAAGAAAAAACCCCAAATCCCCGAAAACGGAAAAACAAGTCGATAAAACAAACGAAAAAAGAAGGCGAATAAGATTCCCCTGTGACCGGCACAGGGACCTTCTCCGTCGTGGAGGAGCGCGGCACTATCTGTGCCAGCAGCTAAGAGCAAATTGCCGCGCGTGGCGATTCACAGGGCCTTCCTCGTCGTTGAGGGAAGCTGGACCCTCACGGACATGAAAACATCGACGCTTAAGAGAGCCCAGAGACCGTCGACACCTCGCAAGGATTGCTCATGAGGTGAAGGGCCTGGCGCGGACCTCCGGATCTGCGTCTCCTTTGCAAGATGATCGGAGCGGCCTTGGTCTTCAATAATCCTGCCACGTTAGGCCTTCCTCGGTAGAGGGAATCTTCCTGCGGATGCTTTGTGCATCGACGCGTCCTTGCTTCCTCGTGAGGGTTGCTCACGAGGTGCTGGTCCTTAGCGGGTGCCTTGGGCACACCTTGGACTTTTCTCGAAGATTTTTTATTTTCCGGTGTACTTCGCGAGGAACTAAGCACCATGGGTATTTGGAGGTGATCGATAACAGGGCCATCGCCCCCGACCAGAGCTCACTCCCTTCGGGTTTTTCGGGCTTGCTGTTTTCCGGGCGAAGGCCCCAGCATAGACACCATGCCTAGCCCCCTTCCGCGTGGAGTACATCAGAAAATAAATGGACTTCATGCCATTTTAATGTCATGCCGAAGCAGAGGCGCTATATTGCGCAATAACTTAATATCAGTGCTTAAGAGCAGTTTGAGCTGATACAAGTGCCGTGAAAATGGTCTTTATCTCCTCGTGAGGAACCTAAGGGTAGAACTTTTGCAGATGAGCTATGTTCCACGGGTTCCCCACCGGCACGCCTTTTCCGGTTTCCAGCCGCGCCGAGCCTGGCCTGGCGATGTGCGTCACCTTGAAGGGTCCTTCCCACATTGGAGATAGCTTGTGCAGGCCCTCGCGAGAGAGTATTATCCTCAGCACCAGGTCGCCGACCTCCAGGGTCCTTGCTCGAACATGGCGGCTATGGTAGCGGCGTAGTCCTTGCTGGTACCTCGCGGCGCGGAGCGCGGCTTGGCACCGAGCTTCTTCGAGCAGGAGGAGGCGGTCCTTGATGAGGTCCTCTTGGCGAATTTCGTCGAAGGCGAGCACTCTTGGCGACCCGAATTTGACGTCGGTGGGAAGAACAGCCTCCGCCCCATAGACCAAGAAGAAAGGGATCTCTCCAGTGGGTTTGGTGGCGGTAGTCCTGATGGACCACAAGATGGATTGGAGGTTGTGTAACCATTTTTTGCCGCAGGCTTCGAGCTTTGCGTTGAAGCTTTTCGTCTTGAGTCCCTTGAGGACCTCGGCGTTAGCACGCTCGGCTTGGCCATTGCTCCTGGGGTAGGCGACGGAGGCGAAACAGATCTTGATGCCGGCCGATGCGCAGTACTCCCGGAACAGTCCGCTGGTGAACTGGCTGCCGTTGTCGGTGATGATGCGGTTAGGCACACCAAAGCGACAGACCAGCCCACGGATGAATTTGACTGCGGACCTGGCCGGGATTGTGCACACCGGTTCCATCTCCACCCACTTGGTAAATTTGTCGATGGCGACGTAGAGGTATCGGTAGCCCCCTTGCGCTCTGGGGAATGGACCGAGGATGTCCAGCCCCCAAACTGCAAAGGGACAAGTGAGTGGGATGGTTTGCAGCTCCTGCGCCGGCTGGTGAATCTGCTTGGCATGGAATTGGCACGCCTCGCACCTCTTGACCATCTCCGCCGCATCCCCAAAGGCCAGTAGAAGCCGCTTCGATATGCCTTCGCAGCTAGAGTTGCAGCAGAAGCATGATGCCCGCACTCGCCGACATGGATGTCCCTGAGAAGCTCTTGGCCTTGGTGAGTAGATATGCACTTCAGAGCGACGCCGTTTGGGCGACGCCGGTACAAGTCACCATCCTTGACGCAGTAGCCCAAAGCTTGACGCACAATCCTTTCGGCCTCATCTTCATCCTCGGGAAGCCTGCTGCTGGTGAGGAAGGCCTTGAGCTCGAGGATCCAATCCACTCCCTCCTGCCGTGCCAATGCCAGAAGGACGCGGTCACCCGAAGGAGGCCCGCAGTCTGGAGCCCCCTGCTCCGGCGGCGGTGGCAGTGCAGGTGGAGGGTCTGATCCAGATGACGATGGAGAGGCGGACGGTCTGAAGAGACGCTCCTCAAAGACGCTGGCAGGTTGTGTCAGGCGATGAGAGGCTCGCTTGGCGATCTCGTCGGCTTCCACATTTTCTCCTCTCGGGATGTGCTTCAGCTCCAAGCCTTGGAAGCGTTTTTCCATCTTTCGATGCTCCTCGAGATAAGCCGCCATGTGCTCATCCTTTGGAGTGTAGCTCTTGTTTGAGAAGTTCACAACCAGCTGTGAATCCCCCTTGACGATGAGGCGCTTGATGCCCAAAGCGTTCGCTGCCCTTAAGCCGGCGAGTAGTCCTTCATATTCCGCGATGTTGTTGGAGACCTTGTGCTCAGGCTTAAAGCAGAGCTGGATGGCGTAGAAAAGCTTATGCCCAGATGGAGAGGTAAGGACAGCACCAGCCCCCGCGCCGGGGAGGTTGAAGGCGCCATCGAAGTGCATGACCCAGAGGCCTGGAGCCTCCTCTCCCGGGAGCGTTGACTCCAACTCTGGAGGCTCGTCGGCGAACGGATCAGTCCATTCGGCGGTGAATTCAGCCAAAGCTTTGCTCTTGATTACCTTGGTGGTTTCGAAGGAGATCTCGAAGGGCTGGAGCTCCACGGCCCACTCAGCCACCCGCCCGGTGACATTGGGATTGCATAGAATGGTTTCCAGGGGACGATCAGTGACCACCTTAATCGGGTGACCCTGGAAGTAGTGACGTAGTTTCCTTGAAGCAATGAGCAAGGTGTAGAGCAGCTTTTGCTGCATGGTGTAGCGCTCCCGCGCGTCGCACAGTACCGTGCTGACGAAGTACACGGGATTTTGCACCTTGGCGACGCCCTCAGGAGTTTCCTCCTCGGGAGGCTTTGGAGCGTTACTCTGAGAGACCTGCTCGGTCGACGAAAATGCAGCGGGCGGCTCCTCTTGAGGGACGGGAGGCATAGCGGCCTCTTCCTCGTGAGGAGCCCCCAGGCTGGGAGGATCACCCTCCTCTTTGGCGATCACCTTTGCGTCTCGCTCCGCGACGAGAACGGCACTTGCAGTCCTTGGAGTTGCCGCGATGTAGAGTAGCAAGGGCTCGCGGAATGTTGGGGCAACCATGATTGGTGGGCTCACGAGGTACCTTTTGAACTCAGCGAAGGCCTTGTCGGCTTCCGGAGTCCACTCGAACTTCCCAGTGCGGTTCATGAGCTTGAAGAAGGGCAAAGCTTTCTCCCCACTCCTCGCGATGAAGCGCCCCAGGGCCGCCATGCATCCCGCGAGGCATTGCATCTCCTTGAGATTGCGCGGTGAACGCATTTCTTCGATGGCCTTGACTTTGTCAGGGTTCGCCTCTATCCCGCGATGGGACATGAGGAACCCCAACAGCTTTCCCGACGGCACGCCAAAGGCGCACTTGGCGGGGTTGAGCTTGATGTTCACCCTTCTCAGGTTGGCGAACATTTCCTCCAGATTCTCGATGAAGGTGTGACTCTCTCGAGTCTTGACGACGATGTCATCGACGTAGGCTTCCGCGTTTCTTCCCATCTGAGCCCCCAGGGCCTTACGCATGAGCCTTTGGAAGGTGGCTCCCGCGTTCTTCAGACCGAAGGGCATGCATACGTAGCAGTACACACCACAAGGCGTGATGAAGGCGGTCTTTTCTTCGTCCTCCTTTGCCATCTTGATCTGGTGATAGGCGGAGAAAGCATCCAAGAAGCAAAGGAGGTCGCAGCCGGCAGTGGAGTCGACGATTTGATCTATCCTTGGGAGCGGATAAGGATCCTTGGGACAGGCCTTGTTGAGACTCGTGAAGTCCACGCAGAGGTGCCCACTGCCATTTGACTTTGGGACGATCACCGGATTTGCAATCTAGGTGGGGTGGGCTACCTCGTGTATTAGCTTGGCCTTCTTCTGCTTCTCTATTTCTTTGACGATGAAGTCCTGCTTCTCCTGCGCTTGTTTCCTAGTCTTCTGCTTCACGGGGTGTGCCTGAGGGCACACGGCTAAGTGGTGCTCAATCACCTCCCTGGGAATGCCGGGCATATCTGACGGAGTCCAGGCGAACATGTCAGAGTTTGCCCGCAGAAAGGTGACGAGCGCGCTTTCCTATTTGGGGGAAAGCCCTGCCCCGATGGTGACGAAGTTTTCGCAGCCCCCAGCCTAGAGCGGGACCTTCTTGGTTGCAGAGCGCTCTTGGGTGAACTGGGGCCTCCTTCCTGAGGGTCCCGCGGCTTCCCCAATGCTCATGTCCAGCATCGGATGGACCAGGTCCTCGCTTGGAGTAGGCGATGCAGAGGCGGCGAACTTCTTCCCTGTCGAGCCCAGCTGGTGGGGCTCGAGAGAGGCCTTCTTCGCAGCAACCTGCTCTTGGGATACGAGCTGCTTCTTCCACGCGAGGTCGCCGGAGTGTTCCAGTAGATCTTCGTCGGCGGGGAACATGGTGGCGGCCTCACGGTAGACATGCTCCACTGATCGGAGAGCATCCTTCTCATTGCAGTGCATGGTGATCATGCCGTTGGCGCCCAGAATCTTGAGGACGTTGAAGCCATGGTGCGTTGCTGCCATAAACCTTGCCAGGGCTGGGTAGCCGAGAATGGCATTGTATGGCAGCGCAATGTAGGCGACGTCGAAGTTGAGGCTCTCTGTCCTATAGTTGTCCCGGGTGCCGAAGGTTACGGGCAGGCGTACCTGCCCAATTAGCGTTGTAGACCCTTCGGTTACCCCAAAGAATGGTCGAGTTGGCATGAGCCGATGGTACAGCACCTGCATCTTCTCGAAGATCTCAACCGAGATGATGTTGAGGCCCGCCCCTCCGTCGATGAGAGTGCGATTGACGGCGACGTTATTGATGGTTGGCGTGCACAAGAGGGGAATTGTGCTCACGCCCCTGGTGGAGGCCGGATGGTCTTCCTCATCGAAGCCGATCTTGCAAGTTGACCACTTCATTAGACGGTTGCCGACGTTGGGCTGTGCCGCCGCGATCTCTCGCGACAGCTGCTTGAAGTGACGATTGGATAGAGGAGCCTGAGCTCCACCCAGGAGGCAAGCGGCGAAGTCTCGTGGGTCTTGATAGCCCCCCTGGTTCTCCTCCCGACGATCGTTCGCTGGTGGGGGCTGCGGTAGCGGCTCGGGATCGGCTCGAGACAGACCCTCGCGGTGGCGACCTTCCTCGCGGTCGTCGTCGCGGCGATCGCCCCGGGATCCACTCTTGCCGTAGCTGCGACCACCCCCGCGGTGCTTGGAGACGCCATTTTCTTCATGAAACTTTCGGACAATCCAACAATCGTCGGTATTGTGGGTGTACTTCTTGTGGAGAATGCAGAAACGGCGATGTCGACCTTTATCGCGTTCGGAGCGGTCCCCGCGGCGTTGCTTATGATCTGGTTCCGCCGCGAGGACAGCGGCCTCCTTTCGCTTGGGGTCCTTGGACTTCGGCTTTGGGGGAAGCGCCTCCGGCAGGTTGTGCACAAAGAGCCTCCCCTCCTCGGCCTTGGCGCAGTGGTCAGCGATATGGAAGAGCCTGACGACGGAAGTCAGCTCATCATTCACGGACAACTTCTCCCTCATCTTGATGTCGGAGACGCCCGTGGAGAACGCGGAGATGACCTCCTCGTTGGAGATCATGGGAATCTTGTTCCTCATCTGACTGAAGCGCTGGATATACCGACGAAGCGTCTCGCCCTTGTACTAACGCACCGCCTTAAGATCGTTCTTAGTTGCGGGGCGCTCGTACGTGGGCATGAAGTTGGCAACGAACTGACGACATAAATCCTTCCATGAAGTCACGGATTCGTGAGGAAGATTCATGAGACAAGTTCGCGGAGCGTCCTTGAGGGCCATGGGGAACCAATTGGCCATGGCACGCTGATCTCCACGCGCGGCCTGGATGGCGACGACGTAGAACTGGAGGAATTCGACGGGGTTGGTAGTCCCATCGTAACGCGTGCCGATGTCCGGCTTGAACTTGTCAGGCCAGACCACGTAGCATTGTTGGCGAGTGAGAGCAAGACACCCGGGGTTGTAGATAGGGTCGCCGGGGGTCCTGACGTTCTTGCCAGCTTCACCGATGTCATCGATGGCGCGGTCATGATTTTCGCGGCGGTGCTCCAGGGAGACGCGTGCGTCTTCCGGAGCGCGTTGGATGATTTGGCAGCTGGGCACCCCGCGCGGCGAAGATGCGGCGCGGGAAGCCACCTTCTTGGCCTTGGCGGCCTTCCCATCTCCGGCGCCCGGGGCGCGGTGCCCCGCCGCCGGATCAGGTTCTCCCGCGCCCTGGGCTCCTCCCTGGGCCGGGTCTTCATTGGCGATGGCGACGAGCTCGGCGATTCGAGCGCGCCATCCCTCACGCCCGTCATTAGTGGGCTGATAGCGCAGCAGCTCCTGCGCCATGGCGAGAGCCTGCGCAGGAGACAACTGACTCCCAGAACGAGCGCGAGAAGTGGCGGTGGCGGTGAAGGAGAGCGAAGGCTCTGTACGCCCGGACGGGAGGTAGGAGGACTCCAGATCTTCCTCCTCTTCCTCCCCGGCCGAAGCTTCACGATGACGCAAGATGGGCTCGGTTTGCCCCCGAATAGCGTTGCGACGGCGAAGACGCTCGAGGCTTGCGTTGGCGTCGGCCATGTCGAAGCAGATCTGGAAGAAAACACACCACAACCCCCTACCTGGCGTGCCAAATGTCGATGGATTTCGTGTCGCAAGAACACGGGGTACCACGCGACGGACCCAAAGATTCGAACACAGGGGGCTGAGCGTGTGAGATCTAGGATCGCAATGAAACACGGTGACGGAAGCCTCGAGTCGTCGAACGCACTACACACTGCAGAGAGAGACGCCGAGCTTTACCCAGGTTCAGGGCCCTCGTGGTGAGGTAACACCCCTACTTCCTGCCTTCTTGTATTACGACGTGATACCTCGCGAGGAGTACAAGGTCTTGGTTACAAAGCTCTAACTGGCCAGAGGTTGAAGAACCTGCGTGCCCAGCTAGCAGCTTGGAGAAGATGAAGATTCGATCCCCTCTAAGGGGTGGCCTCCCCTCCTATTATAGCGCCAAGGTCCTCCTTTCCCTTATCTACTTGGGGAAGGGGTTACCACACACGGCCAAGGAGGGAGGACAGCTGTAGACTACATTCTTCCGTGGACATAGTCTTCATAGAGTAGTGGCGCCGGTCCACTGGAGTGGGTGGAGGAAGCTGACGTCTTCCTCTGGCGTCCTGCATCGTCCACGATATTTTTAGGGGGGTGGCCAACAACCACTGTGCCGCTTTGGGCAGGCACAGTGAAAGTTGGTCTCCTCCCTGTTGGGGGTAGCGTGGGCGGTACGCGGTCTTCTGTCCTTTATCTTCTTGCTCTGCACGCCAACGTGCTGAGTTGACGTGGACGTGGTTCCTCTCCTCACCAGCGGGAGCTCGTGAGGAGGTCTTCTGGTCCTTAGCAGCCTTAGCCGTCGTTCTCCTCATGAGGCGCCTCCTCATGAGGGTCTTCTCAAACAACTTCAGTCGTCGGTTCTCCCCTGGGCTGAAGATGGGCTGATGATGGGGCCCAGGAGCAGGTGGACCAGGATACCCCGGTATCCAGAACACCAACACCGGTGAAGCTCCGGTGTTCCCCCGGGTCTGCTCCTTCCTCCTTCCTAACCTCCATGGCTTCTCCATCTGGTTGTTGGGCGGTTTCCTTTGGCACCAACAGAGACTGGGATGATGGCAACTTCTCTTCGAGTTTTCTGGTTTTCTGGTCCTCAACAAAGCTGATCCTTCTTCAAAATGATCTTGAGGCTCCTTTGATTAGGAGAGCGGCTGAAAATGGGGAAACTTTTCATGTTGGTTCAATTGTGAGGTTCCCCTCTCACATGGTCAAGATTATTCAGTGTTTTTCCTCTCCATGGCCATCAATTGAACCTTCCCCAATGAGGTGGAAAGCTTTATACTCTTCGTTTGTCAATGGTGATTGGTCTTGTCAAAGGAATGGATTTATCATTCTTCGACCTATGGCTAAGAGATTGGTTCTTTTGGACGATCAAGATATTCTCATTGATGCTAGGTTTCTGCTGGAAGGAGAATCTATCTCTCCAGGTATGCATATTGAGCTTCCTATTCACAAAGTTATTGTTGGGGAGAAAATTTCTAAGGCTTCTGAGGCCTTACCTAGTGCAAATTCTTCCCAAGCAAAAACAAATTCGTCTCTTAGTCTTAACTTTGAGAGAGGCATCAAATTTTCTGAAGTAATGCAACAAAAGTTTGGCCAGTCAGTCAACTTTGTCCCTGGTGTTAGGAAAAGGAAATTATTTCTGGTTGTTGCTTTTGGTAGAGCAAATTTCAAACTAAATGTGCATACGGTAGGAGTGGCTTTGCAAGCATGTTTTGGTGGCCCTGCAGCAAAATTTCAAGTCAAGTTGCTTCGTGAACGTGTATTCTGTTTCTCAGTGGAATCTCGTTCAATTGGTTTTGAAATTTACAACGCTGGGAAAATCTTGGAAGATCATTTTGTTATTCATTTCCATCTCTGGGGCAAAGGTGGGCCAAACTGGATGTTTGAAGAGAAGAAATATTATCAAGAAGAAGATGCCTCCTAGTCTACAATTTCGAATCATAAAATTTCAAATTCAAAGGCCCCGGTCTTCAAAAGGCTATCTTTTTCAAAACCTTCTCCCAAGAGATCAGTTTTCGAGCGTGTTGAATTACCTGCGGTTAATTCACAATCAATTGGTTATAATACTTCACACAGTTATGCTCAGGTGATCAAGTCAAAACGCCCTAATGATGGCCTTAATGATGTCCGTAATCGTGGGGGCAAATTTCCCGCGCCAGCTGCAAATTTAATGCAATTTAAAGAAAAATCCCCGCGGCTCCCAGGCCTTCTTCCTTTTATGAAATATCCTTCATTTAATTTGCCAGATATTTCGGCCTGGCCTGCTGATTCTTGGCAAAAATGGTTCTCGGCCCGTTACCAAATCGGACCCCCCGCCGTTGCGACTTCCTTCAGTAAGCTTTTCTCTCTGCTAGATGCCAAAGAAAACTGGTACGTCTCAAACGTATCAATAATTTTTGATGCTCCATGCTTGTTTTTACACTATTTGCTTAGTGTTTCGTTACACTTCGTGGCGTTTTTATGCATTTTCCAGAACTAACCTATTAACGAGATGCCACAGTGCCAGTTCCCTGTTTTCTGCTGTTTTTGTGTTTCAGAAAAGTTACACAGGAAATCTTCTCGGAATTGGACGAGACAAAAGCCAAATATCCAGAAATTCACCGAAGCTTCTAGAGAACCGAAGAGGAGACGGAGTGGGGCCACGAGGGGCCCACACAACAGGGCAGCGCGGCCCAGGGGTAGGCCGCTGATGGCGCGGTGATGATGATGCCAGAAAACTTGATTGTGTGTAGTAAATGACCGGCCAGTTGGAAACCCCAAGAGAAGGTTTGATGAAGATAGCAGCAAGTTTTCCATCAGTTATGAAATCAAGGTTATCAATCCAGTAGGAGGACGACAATACGACTGAAGGTGATGCCCACTAGCTTCGCGACAGCTTCAGACAATTTATAGGGCGCCTCATCCAAGCTTTGCTTTGCGAGTGGCAACGTGGAACCTGCACACAACACAACCAAATACTTTATTCCCAACTTACGATGAGGTTGTCAATCTCACCGGTTTTGCTTGAAACAAAGGGTATGAGCGTATCGAGTAGAAAGTGAAAATAGTATGCGAGTAAAGTAAACAGTGCGAGTAAAGTAAACAGGTGATAGCAATATAAAGGAAATAGGACCGGGGTCCACAGTTCACTAGCGGTGTCTCTCCATAAGATAAAATAATACATGCTGGGTAAACGAATTACAGTTGGGCAATTGATAGAATAAAGACAACGTGCATATGTCGAGAGGATCACTATGAGATTTACTCTGGGCATTACAACAAGATACATAGACCGCCATCCAACTGCATCTATGACTAATAATCCACTTGTGGCGAATCAATCCGAGAACTCCACAAGTATTAAGTTGCGAACAACAGATAACTGCATTAAGCAAAGTGTGTAATATAAACAAAGCATATGCCCTTGAGCATATGAATGTTGTTTTCCCCCTAGTAGCAACAGCACATCTACAACCTTAGAGGTTTCTGTCACTCCCCCAGATTAAATAGAGGCATGAACCCACTATCGAGCATAAATACCCCCTCTTGGAGTCACTAGCAACTACTTGGCCAAGATAGCTACTAACAACGGAGAGCATGCAAGATCATAAACAACATAGAGATAACATAAGATAAAATTCAGTACATCAACTCAATCATAACACCAATATTCATCGAATCCCAACAAACACAACATGTAGAATTACATAACGGTGATCTCGATCATGTAAGGCAGCTCACGAGATCTAAACATGAAGCACATGGTGGAGAAGACATCCATCTAGCTACTACTATGGACCCATAGTCCAAGGTAGACTACTCACTCATCACGCCGGAGGCAAGCATGGCGACAAAGAAGACCTCCGGTGGCGATTCCCCTCTCCGACAGGGTGCCGGGAAGAGCTTCTGGACCCTCCCAATCTTCGGGTCGACGGTGGCAGTGGATCGCGATGTATTCTAGAAAAGGTGATCGGGTATTTAGGTTTTTCCCGTCGGGGGGTCTTTATAGGCGAAGGGGCATCGTCAGAAGTGGTCCTGGTGGGGCACACCATAGGGGGGCGCGGGCCAGCCCCAGGCCGCACCCCCTGGTGGTGTGGCCCACCAGTGGCTCCTCTTCGTCTCTCCTTCGGTGTTCTAGAAGCTTCGTGAAATATCTGGAGTTCTCGCTTTTGTTTCATCCAATTCCGAGAATATTTTCTGTGTAACTTTTCTGAAACACAAAAACAGCAGAAAACAGGGAACTGGCACTGTGGCATCTCGTTAATAGGTTAGTTCCGGAAAATGCATAAAATGTCATGAAGTGTAACAAAACACTAAGCAAATGGTGTAAAAACAAGCATGGAGCATCAAAAATTATGGATACGTTGGAGACGTATCAGCATCCCCAAGCTTAACACCTGCTCGTCCTCGAGTAGGTAAGTGATAACAAAAGAAATAATTTTTGAGGTGACATGCACCTACACAATCTTGATCATATATGTAAGCGTTGTGCGCTGGGATCAAAAGAACTTAAAACATGGGCATGAAAGATATAATCTTGATAGAAGAAACTTAGCAACCATGTTATAACATGAAAATGAACACAAACAAAAGATCATGAAAATGAAACAATAAAAGTCAAACGTGTGTTCAAATCATAAGGAAAAACATACAAATGGTTTCCAGCTTGTCCCTCATGGAGTAGCAAAACATAAATGCATAGGACACCTTCAAGTTTAAGAGGGCGACTAGATACAAGTAATTTGAGAACAAGTGAAACCAACAATATGAATCAATCAATGAAAACTTTGGGACAATGCACATTATACTCAGAATGACAACTATGCTCTCTTAGACGGTGCATAAAGATAGAAGGTGGTGACTCAACATAAAAGTAAAAGAAAGGCCCTTGGCGGAGGGAAGTAGTGATTAAACATGTGCTAGAGCTTTTCATTTATAAAACAGAGATAAAAATTTGGTTTTGAGAGGTGGTTATTTCATGTCAACGACTGGCAATGGGGTCTTACTATGTTCCATAATAAACAAGTGAGAGCGGTTCCGAGTTCTTTGAAAATTTGGCACATTGGTGCTCTTTTATAAAGCTTTGGCACTCCTCCCCACCTTTTTTCCTTTCTCAAACCATGGCTAACCGATTCCATCGGGTGCCCACCAACATTCACATACCATGGAGGAGTGCCTTTTTTCTTTTCTTTTAAAATTAGATTGCAATGGTCTGACCAGCTCTCATGCAAAATTAATGACGAGCAGATGAAGCTGCCTAGTCGAGGGGTACTTAATTTAATATGGAAGATAGCAATTCCAACCACTACGTCCACATGAGCTAAAAATAGTGGCACAAAACGAGAAGTAGTTGAAAGTTTTGAAAGGTAGCACATGAAAATTTACTTGGGAATGGCTTACAAATACCATGCATAGGAATTTATAGTGGACACAATGGCAAACTTGGTTTTTAGGAGTTGGATGCACGAGTAGAGCTCATACTCAGTACAAAATGAGGGCTAGCAAAAGACTGGGAGCGACCAACTAAGAGAGCAATAACGGCCATAATCATGCATAGCGACAAAGCGACATTAAAAGAAGCATAAGATGGTATCAAAAGTCAAAAACTAAATGATCATAGAGGCAATGGCGACTTTGTATGAGTCTAACAAGTGTGAGCATGCGCCAAGTCAACCCAAATAAAGCATCAAAGGAGAAAACCAAAATAATGCTTCCAAATAATTAAAACAATGCATGATTTTTTTCAAAGGCTCATTAAGCAATCTCAGTCATTTGAGACAAGTCATGCTACAGAAAAACCACTAAGCATACTATCAAAAATACATCAAGCATGACATGCAAAAGCCTAGGCCGCAGTCTACACAAGCTCCTTCTTGTACCACTTTTTTGCATAAAGCTTTTCTCTTTTCCAACACCATTCAAAATTTTTATAACCAACTCTTTTGATGAAAACCAATAAGGACCAGAGGTCAAAATACACCTTGATGAAAAGATATAACAAGATCTGAACAAAAATCAAGGCGAAAATTGAAAGCTAAACGCAGTTCTAGAAAAAGAGAACACTCGATCAAGTCCGTTTTTCACTCTTATCGTTCAACGAGTGTTCTTGGCAAATAAAAAACAAGGCAACTTCTCCAAAAGAAATTTGTTGGGGTCCAACCATTTATTTCAGCAAACAAAACTAAACAAAACTGAAAACTAAAAACAACTGACGCACCAAGAAAAACGCATAGTGCATGAAGCAATAAAAATATAGTGTTTTGAAAGGTGACCTGATTTTTGCCGATGAAGAAGGGGTGCCTCGGGGGCATCCCCAAGCTTTGACACTTGTACTTCTTGGATATTTCTTGGGGTGCTGGGCATCCCCAATCTTGAGCTTTTGTCCATTCTTCAACTCATCTCATCATTCTCCAATCCCTACACTTGAAAACTTCCTTCATACAAAACTAAACACAAATCTATTAGCAACATTAGTGTAAGCATAATATTGAATCAACCTTTTTTGCTTCAGGTTTCAACCTAAAACCACCACATATAAAGTATATACTACTGTAGCAATTTCCCCAAAAGTTCCGTGATCAAAAGAACTCAAAAAGAAAGCGATAAAGCGGCAAACACAAATATTGGCAGAAATCTGTCAAAACAGAACAATTGACAAAGGTCGAATTTTTAGAGGGTTTTCTGTTGCTCAAATAAAAAAGTGTTAAACTAATGAAAGTTTTGATATAACCTGGGGCATATGCACAAGAAATCACAGGTCCAAAAGATATACAGAGAATTTTCACGAATTTTTACGGTGCAGCACCGAAAACAGTTTCAGGACAGCAACATCCCCAAATCTTACCTCACTCAAATTAGAGGCTTCTCTTGGCACAAAAACGAAATAAAAAGGATAAGGAGAGGTCATTACAGTAGTAATAACTTCCAAGACTCAAATAAAAGAAAAAGAACTAAATGTAAAAACATTGGGTTATCTCCCAAGAGTGCTTTTCTTTAACGCCTTTGAGCTAGGCGCAGAAAGTGCGAATCAAGTAATATCAAGTGATGAAGCATCAAGCTCATAACTTGCTCTAAGAATAGAGTCAAAAGTAATTTCTTCATGTTTCTAGGGAAGTGTTCCATACCTTTCTAGAGTGGAAATTGATATTTGATGGTGCCTTCCCTCATATCAATGATGACACCTACAGTTCGAAGAAAAGGTCTTCCCAAAATAATAGGACATGAAGCATTGCATTCAACATCCATGACAAGAAAATCAACGGGAACAAGGTTATTGTTAACCATAATAAGAACGTCATTAATCCTTCCCAAAGGTTTCCTTTTAGCAACATCAGCAATAGCAACATCATAATAACACTTTTCAAGAGGTGGTAAATTAAGCATGTCATAAATCTTTCTAGGCATAATAGAAATACTAGCACCTAGATCACATAAAGCATGGCAATCAAAACCATTAACATGCATATCAATGATGGGTTCCCAACCATCTTCTAACTTCTTGGGAACAGAAGCTTTTTGCTTCAACTTTTCATCCCTAATTTTCATGAGAGCATTGGTGATATGCTTAGTAAAAGCAACATTTAAAGAACTAGCATTAGGAGTCAAAGCAAACTTTTGCTAGAACAAAATAACTTCAGATATATTGCAGCCATCAACATCAAAATCATTAAAGGAAATAGAGCTATCATCTCCTACACTCCGAAAAATTTCAGCACTCTTTTGAGAAAAAGTTTTGGCTGTTTTGGGCTTTTTAACACTAGGAGCAGGAGTTTTCTCTACACCAATCAAAGTAAGAGGATTGCTAGCATTAGGAGCAACATCATTAGAGGTAGTAATGGTACATACCTTAATCTCTCTAGCCATCTCATCTTCTCATTCCCACCTGGCATGCAATTCTGCTAGCATCCTAACATTTTCATCAATTCTAACTTGGATAGCATTAGCAGTAGCAAAAGGATCAGGCTTAGCGGACATTTTGTTAACCAAAGAATATTGCGCATTAGACAAAGATGAAATGTCGGTTTCAGCTTTGGAAAACTTAGCTTGCAACTTAGGAATAGCCTTGTTTAAATTTTCAAGTTGATGACTAATAGTCCTCAACAGAGCTGATTGCTCCTCCATAGTCTTGGTGAAAGCCCTGTTCTGCTCATATTGCGCCTGCATAAAAATCTTGGTAGCCTTTTCAAGTTAAAAAATTCTTTCTTCACTAGGCATTTTAGGTCTACCAAGATAGCTATTATCACCATTAGAAGGAAACGGCCTATAATTGTTACCAGCAAAATTGTTCCTATAAGCATTGTTGTTAAAATTATTATTTCTAATGAAGTTTACATCAACATGCTCTTCTTGAGTAACCAAAGAGGCCAAAGGAACATTATTAGGATCTACATGAGTCCTATCATTTGAAAGCATAAGCATAATAGCATCAATCTTATCACTCAAGGAAGAGGCTTCCTCAACAGAATTTACCTTCTTACCTTGTGGAGCTCTCTCGGTGTGCCATTCAGAGTAATTTACCATCATATTGTCGAGAAGCTTTGTTGCGGTGCCCAAGGTAAGGGACATAAAAGTGCCTCCAGCAGCTGAATCAAGTAGGTTCCTTGAAGAAAAATTCAGTCCTGCATAAAAAGTTTGAACAATCATCCAAGTAGTCAGTCCATGAGTGGGACAATTCTTTATCATAGATTTCATTCTTTCCCAAGCTTGAGCAACATGTTCATTATCAAACTAACTAAACTTCATAATATTGCTACGCAAAGCTATAATCTTAGCAGGAGGATAGTATCTACCAATAAAAGCATCCTTACACTTAGCCCATGAATCAATACTATTTTTAGGCAAAGAAAGCAACCAATCCTTAGCTTTTCCTCTCAAAGAAAAAGGAAACAACTTAAGCTTAATAATATCACTATCAACATCCTTATATTTCTGCATCTCACATAGCTCAACAAAATTGTTGAGATGAGTTGCAGCATCATCAGTACTAGCACCAGAAAATTGGTCTTTCATAACAAGGTTCAACAAAGCAGGCTTAATCTCATAAAAAATTGCAGCAGGAGCAGGTGGTGCAATAGGAGTGCAGATAAAATCACTATTATTCGTGCTAGTAAAGTCACACAACTTGGTGTTTTCAGGAGTAGCCATTCTAGCAAATCTAAAAGCGGACAAGTAAAAACAACTATCAAGGATACTAATTTTTTTGTGTTTTTGATAAAACGATGCAAGTAAAAATAAAGTAAAGCAAAACAATAAACAAAGTAAAGGATGTGCGTGCGAAAAATCCCCTTGCAGAAGTCTTCTTCCTCCCCGGCAATGGCGCCAGAAAACTTGTTGATGGCGCGGTGATGATGATGCCAGAAAACTTGATTGTGTGTAGTAAATGACCGGCCAGTTGGAAACCCCAAGAGAAGGTTTGATGAAGATAGCAGCAAGTTTTCCCTCAGTTATGAAACCAAGGTTATCAATCCAGTAAGAGGACGACAATACGACTGAAGGTGATGCCCACTAGCTTCGCGACAGCTTCAGACAATTTATAGGGCACCTCGTCCAAGCTTTGCTTTGCGAGCGGCAATGTGGAACCTGCACACAACACAACCAAATACTTTGTTCCCAACTTACGATAAGGTTGTCAATCTCACCGGTTTGATTGAAACAAAGGGTATGAGCGTATTGAGTGGAAAGTGATAATAGTATGCGAGTAAAGTAAACAGTGCGAGTAAAGTAAACAGGTGATAGCAATGTAAAGGAAATAGGACCGGGGTCCACAGTTCACTAGCGGTGTCTCTCCATAAGATAAAATAATACATGCTGGGTAAACAAATTACAGTTGGGCAATTGATAGAATAAAGACAACATGCATATGTCGAGAGGATCACTATGAGATTTACTCTAGGCATTACAACAAGATACATAGACCGCCATCCAACTGCAGCTATGACTAATAATCCACTTGTGGCGAATCAATCGGAGAACTCCACAAGTATTAAGTTGCGAACAACAGATAACTGCATTAAGCAAAGTGTGTAATGTAAACAAAGCATATGCCCTTGAGCATATGAATGTTGTTTTCCCCCTAGCAGCAACAGCACATCTACAACCTTAGAGGTTTCTGTCACTCCCCCAGATTAAATAGAGGCATGAACCCACTATCGAGCATAAATACCCCCTCTTGGAGTCACTAGCAACTACTTGGCCAAGATAGCTACTAACAACGGAGAGCATGCAAGATCATAAACAACATAGCGATAACATAAGATAAAATTCAGTACATCAACTCAATCATAACACCAATATTCATCGGATCCCAACAAACACAACATGTAGAATTACATAACGGTGATCTCGATCATGTAAGGCAGCACACGCGATCTAAACATGAAGCACATGGTGGAGAAGACAAACATCTAGCTACTGCTATGGACCCATAGTCCAAGGTAGACTACTCACTCATCGCGCCGGAGGCAAGCATGGCGATGAAGAAGACCTCCGGTGGCGATTCCCCTCTCCCGCAGGGTGCCGGGAAGAGCTTCTGGACCCTCCCGATCTTCGGGTCGACGGCGGCAGATCGCGATGTATTCTGGAAAAGGTGATCGGGTATTTAGGTTTTTCCCATCGGGGGGTCTTTATAGGTGAAGGGGCGTCGTCAGAAGTGGTCCTGGTGGGGAACACCATAGGGGGGCGCGGGCCAACCCCAGGCCGTGCCCCCTGGTGGTGTGGCCCACCAGTGGCTCCTCTCCGTCTCTCCTTCGGTGTTCTAGAAGCTCCGTGAAATATCTGGACTTCTCACTTTTGTTTCGTCCAATTTCGAGAATATTTCCTGTGTAACTTTTCTGAAACACAAAAATAGCAGAAAACAGGGAACTGGCACTGTGGCATCTCATTAATAGGTTAGTTCCGGAAAATGCATAAAAATGCCACGAAGTGTAACGAAACACTAAGCAAATGGTGTAAAAACAAGCATGGAGCATCAAAAATTATGGATACATTGGAGACGTATCAGCCACGCCCCCTATATGTGTGGCCGCCTCGGTCCACTTCTGATGATGCCCCTTCGCCTATAAAGACCCCCCGACGGGAAAAACCTAAACACCCGATCACTTTTCCAGAAACATATCGTGATCCGCCGCCGTCATCGACCCAAGATCAGGAGGGTCCAGAAGCTCTTCCCGGCACCCTGCTGGAGAGGGGAATCGCCACCGGAGGTCTTCTTCATCGCCATGCTTGCCTCCGGCGCGATGAGTGAGTAGTCTACCTTGGACTATGGGTCCATAGCAGTAGCTAGATGGTTGTCTTCTCCACCATGTGCTTCGTGTTCAGATCTCGTGAGTGCCTTACATGATCGAGATCACCGTTATGTAATTCTACATATTGTGTTTGCTGGGATTCGATGAATATTGGTGTTATGATTGAGTTGAGGTGCTAAATATTATCTTTTGTTATCTCTATGTTGTTTATGATCTTGCATGCTCTCCGTTGTTAGTAGCTATCTTGGCCAAGTAGTTGCTAGTGACTCCAAGAGGGAGTATTTATGCTCGATAGTGGGTTCATGCCTCTATTTAATCTGGGGGAGTGATAGAAACCTCTAAGGTTGTAGATGTGTTGTTGCTACTAGGGGGAAAACAACATTCATATGCTCAAGGGCATATGCTTTGTTTACATTACACACTTTGCTTAATGCAGTTATCTGTTGTTCGCAACTTAATACTTGTGGAGTTCTCGAATTGATTCGCCACAGGTGGATTATTAGTCATAGATGCAGTTGGATGGCGGTCTATGTATCTTGTTGTAATGCCCAGAGTAAATCTCATAGTGATCCTCTCGACATACCACGTTGTCTTTATTCTATCAATTGCCCAACTGTAATTTGTTTACCCAGCATGTGTTATTTTATCTTATGGAGAGACACCACTAGTGAACTGTGGACCCTGGTCCTATTTCCATCATATTGCTATCACCTGTTTACTTTACTTGCACTGTTTACTTTACTCGCATACTACTATTGCTTTCCACTCGATACGCTCATTCCTTTGTTTCAAGCAAACCGGTGAGATTGACAACCTCATCGTAAATTGGGAGCAAAGTATTTGGTTGTGTTGTGTGCAGGTTCCGCGTTGCTACTAGTTGAAGACGAGTCAACAAGAATCGTTAATGGCGCCCTTGTTGGAGTGTTAGTAGGCTAGTCAGCATCTCCTTCTGGAGTATTGACTTTTTCCTGGACTGACAAACCTTGGTTTCTTACTGAGGGAAAAACTTGCTGCTGTGCTCATCATACCTTCCTCTTGGGGTTCCCAACTGGACGGTGAAAAACCATCAACACCGCACCGCATCAAAAACCTTGCCTCCTCCCATTCTCCGGGTATAGTCTACCCCAGTTCCTCTTCCCCTGCTTTCGATTCTCCAGCTCCAGAGTCGCCATTGGCCGCCATGGCCAACATTCCAATAGACCCTACCTAGTTTGCCCCTCATGGCTTCAACATTCTGCATGTGGAGGGGAGGACTTCGGTGCAGAGGGTTATCCTTCCCCGCCGAGCTCGGAAGCATGAGGACTTCGCAATCGCCTCGATCAACCCTATGCCAGAAGGTGAATTGTACTTTGCTAATATTCGTGATGTCCTGGCAGAATATCTTACTCAAGTGGCTAGGGTTG
The DNA here is from genome assembly GCA_007115705.1 of Dactylis glomerata. NCBI lineage: Eukaryota > Viridiplantae > Streptophyta > Magnoliopsida > Poales > Poaceae > Dactylis > Dactylis glomerata. The sequence goes on from QXEO01000071.1 coordinate 114,142, forward strand.
GTATCAAGTCGATTCAGAAATGTCTGTTTGGTTAGGCTTATGTTCAGTTTGGCAGAATTAGGGACAGAGACAGATTGATTCAAGGAAGCCCACATGTGTTTGAAGATATTAGTATTTCTTTTTGCAAGCACAATGAAGGGATTAACTGGAGGCGTGCTCATCTGGATCAAGAGTGTTGGATCCTTTTGGTTGGTCCACCTCTAGACAATTGGTCGATTGATGATATGACTGCCATGGTCTCCAAGTTTGGCAGGCTCATTATCTGGGAAAATGATGCTGAGAACAAGGGGAGAATCATTGCCAAGATCAGATGCTCTGAGCTGAGAGACATTCCCAAGAGTGTTAGGTTTACTGAAGGAGAGCAGCCTGAAGCTAAGTCCTGGACCTTTTCTGTTGAGGTGCTGTCCCAAACCCTGCTGGGAGCTAGGCCCCAGGATGAAGACCCTATCCCTGATGATGGCATAGACCCTCACCCTTTGCCTGTGCAACCTTTTCAACCTCCTGCTGTTCAAGCCCCTGCTGTCAATGCATGGGAGAATCAAGATGTGGAGCCTTTTGTGCAGCAAGAAGATATTGCTCAAAACCAGAACAATCCTATAGATGATCTGATAATTGCAATGGAAATGGAAGCTGACTTTCCTATTCTCAACCAAGCAAATAATGCTGAGCAAGCCAATGAAAACCAGAGCAGTATCACTCTGACTGTTTCTTTTTCTGAAGGAGTTAATTCTGTCAACAATCCTGCTGCTTTCATGCATGACCATGAAGTAAATCAGCTGTAGTTAGTCCATGTTCTTGATCATATTCCACAAGATAGTCCAGGCCCAGTCATTGTGCATGGTAATGAACAGGGTCTGAATTTTGATAACTTTATTCAGCTTGGAGAAGGAGTTCAAAACATAATTCTAGCTTACCAAGATATGGAGGACAATGATGCCATTGATGCTGAAAATCAAAATGATGATATCTTGAATGAAAACAATGATGTGGAAAATTTCATGGATGTCCACAATGTCAATGATTTGGTTCCACCTGAAGTAACTCATCTTCAGATGGGTTTTGTTCACACACATTTCTTCCTAGTTCTGGATAAGCAAGAATTATTCTCTGAATTTTCTGAAGAAGGAATGAAGCTTTGGGATAAATATTTTGCCTCTCACTGTGCAAAAGATGCAAGCACTAATGAGCAAATGTGTTCCAGATTCCTGTAAGTTGGTTTAATTTCATAACACTTATACTTTTATCCCCTGAAAATTTTGACTAGGCAAAAGGCTTTCTCCGTTCCCCCCTTTTGAATATTCTTTCTGAAGCTGATAATCATGAAGAATCTGTGACTTTTATGATTCCTAAAAAATGTTGTGTGCAGCAGAAGCCTACATGCAAAATCTCAAGGTTTTCTGAAGAAGAAAGGTGTTTGGACACAAGCAAGGATTTTTCTGATAAGGAAGATGAAATTACAGACCAAGTCCTGCCCAATGTCACTCCTGCTGCTCCCAAGAAAAGGAGAAGAGAAAATGTCAATCTGGTAGAAAGTGAGGTGAGAAGAAGTCCCAGGATTACTGAACTTAATGAGGGTTTCAAAGATCATTCAAATTGCAATAATAAGCATTGCCTTCCTTGTAATTCTACCCCACCAAGTCTTAAATCAAATCTTGTTAAGAACTTGGCTATCTCGTTTTGTAAGGTAAAGGAGGATGGCTTGGACACGAAGATCCTCAAACCCTCCAAAAACAGAAGAGTGGGAGCAGAAGATGCTGCTCCAGGCCCAAGCAAGAAAACTGGGAAAGGCTCTGTCAAGGAAGGAGTCACCAAAACCAAGGGAAAGAAAGATGCTGGAGCTAGCCCCCAGCATGGAAAGAAGAAAGCTTAGTGGTTGCCATGTATTGCTTTAAGAAGCTGCTTATCAGGTGGATGTCCACCTTTATATTTGGAAACTTTTGTAATAAGTTAAACTTCTGGTAGATTTGTCCTAAGACCTGTGAACTCAGTTTCTTTCAAGATATTTTGTTAAATGAGACTTATTGTGATATTTTTTTGCATAAATTGCAATCTCCCCTCATCTGTTATGAGGGTCTTCACCCACTGTTTAAATGGATATGTATAGATCTTGGAAAATTCTGGACTGGAATTTAAGGGGAATTAATTCTAAAAAGAAATGGCTTGCATTATCCAGTAAAATTGTTGAATGTGGTTGTGATATTATTTTCTTGCAAGAAACCAAGAGGGAAGCTTTTGATCTGGATTACATCAAGAAATTTTGCCCCAGAAAATTCAACAAGTTTGAATTTCTTCCCTCAGTTGGTGGTTCTGGAGGACTTATTATTATTTGGAATGGAAATTGATGGCGCGGTGATGATGATGTGGGAGCTTCTTCTTCAATCCCCGGCAACGGCGACAGAAAACTTCTGGTGCCAAGTTGATGTGGGAATGTGTAGTAAATGACCGGCCAGTTGGAAACCCCAAGAGAAGGTTTGATGAATATAGCAGCAAGTTTTCCCTCAGTTATGAAACCAAGGTAGTCAATCTAGTAGGAAAAAGCCAATATGACTGAAGGTGATGCCCGCTAGCTTCGCGACAGCTCCGGACAATTTATAGGGCGCCTCGTCTGAGCTTTGCTTTGTGAGCGGCAACGTCGAACCTGCACACAACACAACCAAATACTTTGTTCCCAACTTACGATGAGGTTGTCAATCTCACCGGTTTGCTTGAAACAAAGGAATGAGCGTATCGAGTGGAAAGCAATAGTAGAATGCGAGTAAAGTAAAAAGTGCGAGTAAAGTAAACATGTGATAGCAATATAAAGGAAATAGGACCGGGGTCCACAGTTCACTAGTGGTGTCTCTCCATAAGATAAAATAACACATGCTGGGTAAACAAATTACAGTTGGGCAATTGATAGAATAAAGACAACGTGATATGTCGAGAGGATCACTATGAGATTTACTCTGGGCATTACAACAAGATACATAGACCGCCATCCAACTGCATCTATGACTAATAATCCACTTGTGGCGAATCAATCCGAGAACTCCACAAGTATTAAGTTGCGAACAACAGATAACTGCATTAAGCAAAGTGTGTAATGTAAATAAAGCATATGCCCTTGAGCATATGAATGTTATTTTCCCCCTAGTAGCAACAGCACATCTACAACCTTAGAGGTTTCTGTCACTCCCCCAGATTAAATAGAGGCATGAACCCACTATCGAGCATAAATACCCCCTCTTGGAGTCACTAGCAACTACTCGGCCAAGATAGCTACTAACAACGGAGAGCATGCAAGATCATAAACAACATAGAGATAATATAAGATAAAATTCAGCACATCAACTCAATCATAACACCAATATTCATCGGATCCCAACAAACACAACATGTAGAATTACATAACGGTGATCTCGATCATGTAAGGCAGCTCACGAGATCTAAACATGAAGCACATGGTGGAGAAGACAACCAACTAGCTACTGCTATGGACCCATAGTCCAAGGTAGACTACTCACTCATCGCGCCGGAGGCAAGCATGGCGATGAAGAAGACCTCCGGTGGCGATTCCCATCTCAGGCAGGGTGCTGGGAAGAGCTTCTGGACCCTCCCGATCTCGGGTCGATGGCGGCGGCGGATCGCGATGTATTCTGGAAAAATGATCGGGTGTTTAGTTTTTTCCCGTCGGGGGGTCTTTATAGGCGAAGGGGCAGCGTCAGATGTGGCCCTGGTGGGGCTCACCACAGGGGGGCGCGGGCCAGCCCCAGGCTGCGCCCCCTAGTGGTGTGGCCCACCAGTGGCTCCTCTCCATCTCCTCTTCGGTTCTCTGGAAGCTTCGGTAAATATCTGGACGTCTGGCTTTTGTTTCGTCCAATTCCGAGAATATTTCCTGTGTAACTTTTCTGAAACACAAAAATAGCAGAAAATAGGGAACTGGCACTGTGGCATCTTGTTAATAGGTTAGTTCCGGAAAATGCATAAAAATGCCACGAAGTGTAACAAAACACTAAGCAAATGGTGTAAAAACAAGCATGGAGCATCAAAAATTATGGATACGTTGGAGACGTATCAGCATCCCCAAGCTTAACTCCTGCTCATCCTCGAGTAGGTAAGTGATAACAAAAGAAATAATTTTTGAGGTGACATGCACCTACACAATCTTGATCAACTATGTAAGCATTGTGCGCTGGGATCAAAAGAACTTAAAACATGGGCATGAAAGATATAATCTTGATAGAACAAAACTTAGCAACCATGTTACAACATGAAAAAAGAACACAAATGAAAGATCATGAAAATGAAACAATGAAAGTCAAACGTGTGTTCAAATCATATGGAAAAACATACAAATGGTTTTCAGCTTGTCCTTCATGAGAGAGCAAAACATAAATGCATAGGACACCTTCAAGTTTAAGATGGCAACTAGATACAAGTAATTTGAGAACAAGTGAAACCAACAATATGAATCAATCAATGAAAACTTTGGGACAATGCACATTATACTCAGAATGACGACTATGCTCTCTTAGACGGTGCATAAAGGTAGAAGGTGGAGACTCAACATAAAAGTAAAAGAAAGGCCCTTCGCGGAGAGAAGCAGTGATTAAACATGTGCTAGAGCTTTTCATTTGTAAAACGGAGATAAAAATTGGGTTTTGAGAGGTGGTTGTTTCATGTCAACGACTGGCAATGGGGTCTTACTATCTTCCATAATAAACAAGTGAGAGCGGTTCCGAGTTCTTTGAAAATTTGGCACATTGGTGCTCTTTTATAAAGCTTTGGCACTCCTCCCCACCTTTTTTCCTTTCTCAAACCATGGCTAACCGATTCCATCGGGTGCCCACCAACATTCACATACCATGGAGGAGTGCCTTTTTTATTTTTTAGAATTAGATTGCAATGGTCTGACCAGCTCTCATGCAAAATTAATGACGAGCAGATGAAGCTACCTACTCGAGGGGTACTTAATTTAATATGGAAGATAGCATTTCCGACCACTACGTCCCCATGAGCTAAAAACAGTGGCACAAAACGAGAAGTAGTTGAAAGTTTTGAAAGGTAGCACATGAAAATTTACTTGGGAATGGCTTACAAATACCATGCATAGGAATTTATAGTGGACACAATGGCAAACTTGGTTTTTAGGAGTTGGATGCACGAGTAGAGCTCATACTCAGTACAAAATGAGGGCTAGCAAAAGACTGGGAGCGACCAACTAAGAGAGCAATAACGGCCATAATCATGCATAGCGACAAAGTGACATTAAAAGAAGCATAAGATAGCATCAATAGTTAAAAACTAAATGATCATAGAGGCAATGGCGACTTTGTATGAGTCTAACATGTGTGAGCTAGCGCCAAGTCATCCCAAATAAAGCATCAAAGGAGAAAACCAAAATAATGCTTCCAAATAATTAAAACAACGCATGATTTTTTCAAAGGCTCATTAAGCAATCTCAGTCATTTGAGACAAGTCATGCTACAGCAAAACTACTAAGCATACTATCAAAAAGACATCAAGCACGACATGCAAAAGCCTAGGCCGCAGTCTACACAAGCTCCTTCTTGTACCACTTTTTTGCATAAAGCTTTTTCTCTTTTCCAACACCATTCAAACTTTTTATAAACAACTCTTTTGATGAAAACCAACATGGACCAGAGGTCAAAACACACCTTGATAAAAATATATAACAAGATCTGAACACAAATCAAGGCGAAAATCGAAAACTAAACGCAGTTCTAGAAAAAGAAGAACACTCGATCAAGTCTGTTTTTCACTCTTATCGTTCAACGAGTGTTCTTGGCAAATTAAAAGCAAGGCAACTTATCCAAAAGAAATTTGATGGGGTCCAACCATTTATTGCAGCAAACAAAACTAAACAAAACTGAAAACTAAAGTAAAGACGCTCCAAGAAAAACGCATAGTCAATGAAGCAATAAAAATATAGTGTTTTGAAAGGTGACCTGATTTTTGCCGATGAAGAAGGGGTGCCTCGGGGGCATCCCCATGCTTTGACGCTTGTACCTCTTGGATATTTCTTGGGGTGCGTGGGCATCCCCAAGCTTGAGCTTTTGTCCATTCTTCAACTCATCTCATCATTCTCCAATCCCTACACTTGAAAACTTCCTTCATACAAAATTAAACCCAAATCTATTAGCAACATTAGTGTAAGCATAACATTGAATCAACCCTTTTTGCTTCAGGTTTCAACCCAAAACCACCGCATATAAAGCATATACTACTGTAGCAACTTCCCCAAAAGTTCCGTGATCAAAAGAACTAAAAAAGAAAGCGATAAAGTGGCAAACACAAATATTGGCAGAAATCTGTCAAAACAGAACAGCTGATAAAGGTCGATTTTTTAGAGGGTTTTCTGTTGCTCAAATAAAAAAGTGTTCAACTAATGAAAGTTTGGATATAACCTGGGTCATATGCACAAGAAATCACAGGTCCAAAAGATATACAGAGAATTTTCAAGAATTTTTACGGTGCAGCACCGAAAACTGTTTCAGGACAGCAACATCCCCAAATCTTACCTCACTCAAATTAGAGGATTCTCTTGGCACAAAAACGAAAGAAAAAGGATAAGGAGAGGTTATTACAGTAGTAATAACTTCCAAGACTCAAATAAAAGAAAAAGTACTGAAAGTAAAAACATTGGGTTATCTCCCAAGAGTGCTTTTCTTTAACGCCTTTGAGCTAGGCGCAGAAAGTGCGAATCAAGTATTTTCGAAAGAGGCATTAAGATCAGCTGCAGAAGTCTTTTCAACAATGAATTGCATTGTGTCCAAATGAGTTTTTGAAGATCCTTTATGATCACACTTTGGTACACTACTTTCATCAAAAGGATTTTCAGGACAAATCCAACTAAAATTCTTTTCCAAAGCATCATGAATTCCTACAAGTTTACAAGGTATTGGCACTCTAAAATCTTCATTGGGTGTACCAACAACCTCTACAGGTGAGCCAAGCTTATTAAATTTCTTAAAAACTTCCCTAGCTTCAATGGCAACATCTCTAAATTCTATGCGCAGAGTTTCTAAGATAAAAGCTTTCTTTTCGGGATCCTCAATATCATGAAGCTTAAGGAACATGTATTGCATAAAAGGATTAAGGCGAGCAAACCTAGCTTCTAACATGTGAACTAAATAAGCAGAAGCAACTTCATAACTAGGAGCAAGCTCAGCCAAAGATTTTTCCTCAACATCTTTATGCATACTAATATGATTAAAGAACTCCTCGATGTTACATTTTCCAATAATAGAACCACTACCTATTGAGAGGTCCTCCAAAACGTACTTAGGGAACAACATAATGAACTAAACTAAAGAAATAACAACTATAAAGGATACTAATTTTTTTGTGTTTTTTGATAAAATGATGCTATTAAAAATAAAGTAAAGCAAAACATAAAACAAAGTAAAGGATGTGCGTGCGAAACTCCCCTTGCAGAAGTCTTCTTTTTCCCTGGCAATGGCGCCAGAAAACTTGTTGATGGCGCGGTGATGATGATCTGGAAGCTTCTTCTTCAATCCTCGGCAACGGTGACAGAAAACTTCTGGTGCCAAGTTGACGTGGGAATGTGTAGTAAATGACCGGCCAGTTGGAAACCCCAAGAGAAGGTTTGATGAATATAGCAGCAAGTTTTCCCTCAGTTATGAAACTAAGGTAGTCAATCCAGTAGGAAAAAGCCAATACGACTGAAGGTGATGCCCGCTAGCTTCGTGACAGCTCCGGACAATTTATAGGGCACCTCGCCCGAGCTTTGCTTTGCGAGCGGCAACGTGGAACCTGCACACAACACAACCAAATACTTTGTTCCCAACTTATGATGAGGTTGTCAATCTCACCGGTTTGCTTGAAACAAAGGAATGAGCGTATCGAGTGGAAAGCAATAGTAGAATGCGAGTAAAGTAAACAGTGCGAGTAAAGTAAACAGGTGATAGCAATATAAAGGAAATAGGACCGGGGTCCACAGTTCACTAGTGGTGTCTCTCCATAAGATAAAATAACACATGCTGGGTAAACAAATTACAGTTGGGCAATTGATAGAATAAAGACAACGTGATATGTCGAGAGGATCACTATGAGATTTACTCTGGGCATTACAACAAGATACATAGACCGCCATCCAACTGCATCTATGACTAATAATCCACTTGTGGCGAATCAATCCGAGAACTCCACAAGTATTAAGTTGCGAACAACAGATAACTGCATTAAGCAAAGTGTGTAATGTAAACAAAGCATATGCCCTTGAGCATATGAATGTTGTTTCCCCCCTAGTAGCAATAGCACATCTACAACCTTAGAGGTTTCTGTCACTCCCCCAGATTAAATAGAGGCATGAACCCACTATCGAGCATAAATACCCCCTCTTGGAGTCACTAGCAACTACTCGGCCAAGATAGCTACTAACAACGGAGAGCATGCAAGATCATAAACAACATAGAGATAAAATTCAGTACATCAACTCAATCATAACACCAATATTCATCGGATCCCAACAAACACAACATGTAGAATTACATAACGGTGATCTCGATCATGTAAGGCAGCTCACGAGATCTAAACATGAAGCACATGGTGGAGAAGACAACCAACTAGCTACTGCTATGGACCCATAATCCAAGGTAGACTACTCACTCATCGCGCCGGAGGCCAGCATGGCGATGAAGAAGACCTCCGGTGGCGATTCCCCTCTCCGGCAGGGTGCCGGGAAGAGCTTCTGGACGCTCCCGATCTCGGGTTGATGGCGGCGGCGGATCGCGATGTATTCTGGAAAAATGATCGGGTGTTTAGGTTTTTCCCGTCGGGGGGTCTTTATAGGCGAAGGGGCAGCGTCAGAAGTGGCCCTGGTGGGGCTCACCACAGGAGGGCGCGGGCTAGCCCCAGGCCGCGCCCCCTGGTGGTGTGGCCCACCAGTGGCTCCTCTTCGTCTCCTCTTCGGTTCTCTGGAAGCTTGGGTAAATATCTGGACGTCTGGCTTTTGTTTCGTCCAATTCCGAGAATATTTCCTGTGTAACTTTTCTGAAACACAAAAACAGCAGAAAACATGGAACTGGCACTGTGGCATCTTGTTAATAGTTTAGTTCCAGAAAATGCATAAAAATGCCACGAAGTATAACGAAACACTAAGCAAATGGTGTAAAAATAAGCATGGAGCATCAAAAATTATGGATACGTTGGAGACGTATCAGAAATATGTTCAAAGGGGAATTGACTTTTCAGAATGAGTTCTCTTTATCTGTGAAATTCACAAACAACATTTCTCCTGAAAACTGGATTATAACAAATATTTATGGTCCTTGCCAAGCTGATAGAAAATCTCTCTTTATTGATTGGTTCTCAAACATAGATATGCCTGATGATTTGGACTGGCTAATTGTTGGGGACTTTAATTTTATTAGAAAACCCTCAGATAGGAATAGGGATGGAGGAGAAGTTAATGAAATGTTCATGTTCAATGAGGCCATCAGTAAGCTTGGCATTGTGGAATTACCTCTCAAAGGTAGGCAATACACTTGGAGTAACATGCAGAAAATTCCTTTGCTTGAAAGACTGGACTGGTTTTTCACTTCTAGTTCTTGGACTATCTCATACCCATCAACATTTGTTTTTCCCCTAGTGAAGCCAACTTCTGATCATCTTCCATGCGTGATTTCTATTGGTACAAAAATGCCAAGAGCTAAACTTTTCAGATTTGAAAATTATTGGCTTCAACATAGTGCTTTCACAGATATTGTAAAAAATGCTTGGAACATCCCTGTGTCCTTCACCAATAGTGCAAAAAGGATAAATGCTAAGTTCAAAAATGTGAGAAGGGCCCTTAAGATATGGTCAAAGAATCTACCATGTCTTAAGAAACAGATTGAAAAAGTTAACTCTGTTATAGAAATGCTGGATAACTTTGAGGAAATAAGAGCTCTCAATGATGTTGAGTGGAATTTAAGAGACATCCTAAAGTCATGTCATCTCACTTCTCCAAAACCAGAAAGCTTACTAGAAATAGAGAGGAAAAATCAAATGGGTCAAACTAGGAGATGCTAATACAAGATTTTTCCATACCAAGGCCACCATAAACTATAGGCACAACTACATTGCCATGCTGAAAGAAAATGAGGCTGAAATTACTGATCATGATGGAAAAGCAGATATTTTATGGAAAGCCTTGAAAGAAAGAATGGGTACCTCTGATAACCTGTCCATGAATTTCAACTTACATGAAATCTTTGGAGACTCCATTGACAGACAGTTATTGGATAATTTGGAAATTCCTTTTTCTGATAAGGAGATTGAGGAAACAATAAAACAATTGCCAAATGAGAAATCTCCTGGGCCTGATGGACAATGAGTTCATTAAGGCATGCTAGCTTTTAATTGGTTCTGATATAAAATGTCTCATTCAGGACTTCTTTGATGAAAATATTAATCTGGAGAGTATAAATGCTTCATTGATAAATCTCATCCCAAAGTCTGAGTCTCCTTCTTCAGCTAATGATTTCAGACTCATCTCTCTTCTGAATAGTGTGCTCAAAATCTTAACAAAGTTATTGGCCAACAGGTTGCAAAAAGTAATTCTTAAATTGGTTCACAAAAATCAATATGGCTTTCTGAAGAAAATGTCAATTCATGACTGTCTTGGTTGGGCTTTTGAATATCTTTTCCAATGCCACCAATCAAAGAAAGAGATTGTGGTGCTGAAATTGGATTCTAAAAAAGCCTTTGACAAAATTGAGCACACTACCATTTTGGATATTCTTAAAGCAAGAGGATTTGGGAGTAAATGGATCAAATGGATTGAGATTTTGTTGTCCTCTGGTACTTCAGCTATTCTCCTAAATGGAGTGCCAGGAAAAAAAATTGTATTGCAGAAGGGGGGTAAGACAAGGGGACCCTCTCTCTCCCCTCCTCTTTGTGTTGGCTGCTGACCTGCTGCAATTTTTACTTAACAAGGCAATGGTGCAAGGAAACCTTTCTGCCCCACTGAGTTATGGCTCTTGTCCAGATTTTCCAGTGATACAATATGCAGATGATACTTTAATCATTTGGCCTGCTGATGCAAACCAGTTGATTTGTTTGAAGGCTATTCTTCATACTTTTGCTGAATCTACTGGCCTCAGAGTGAACTATCAAAAATCCAGTATGTATCCAATCAATATGAATGGATAGAAGTCCACATTGCTACTCAGCCACTTCTATCCATCCACAGAGGGCGAAAAGCTAGCTAGGTAGTAGCGTAGCTAAACAGTGTCATCACTAATCAATCTATCTTAGTAACATGGTCCGATCAATAATCTATTGATCTAATAAATTTACAAAATTAATTCAACTGTTGCTTTAGTGCCAGTACTTCCAACCTAACTTTGAACATACAAAGTGCAGAGATCAAGCACGCGAGCGCATGTCACGCATAATTGATCCGTTCTTCGCCTGTTTAGCATCAACCTAGGCAGTAGCTAGAACAGAGGAGGCTGGAGGCGACACAGCGCCTCTTCAGCTTCTATCCATTAGGTTTGGCTTTTTCCTACTGGTTCGATAAACCTCAGTTTCTTACTGAGGGAAGACTTGCTACTATGCTCATCATACCTTCCTCTTGGGGTTTCCAACTGGGTGGTCATCTGCCCGCAATCAAGCTGGTTTCTGGCGCCATTGCCGGGGAAAAATAAGATTAGTGCAAGGGGAGTTTCGCACGCACATCCTTTACTTTGTTTTAGTTTTGCTTTACTTTATTTTTGCTTGCATCGTTTTATCAAAAACACACAAAAATTAGTTTCCTTATAGTTGTTATTTCTTTACTTTTAGTTCATTATGTTGTTCCCTAAGTACGTTTTGGAGGACCTCTCAGTAGGTAGTGGTTCTATTATTGGGAAAAGTAACATCGAGGAGTTCTTTAATCATATTAGTATGCATAAAAATGTTGAGGATAAGTCTTTGGCTGAGCTTGCTCCTAGTTATGAAGTTGCTTCTGCTTATTTAGTTCACATGTTGGAAGCTAGGTTTGCTAGCCTTAATCCTTTTATGCAACACATGTTTCTTAAGCTTCATGATATTGAAGACTCCGAAAAGAAAGATTTTATTTTGGAGACTTTGCATAGAGAATTTAGAGATGTTGTTATTGAAGCTAGGAAAGTTTTTGCGCATTTTAAAATGCTTGGTTTGCCTGTTAAAGTTGTTGGTACAACCAAATAAGATTTCAAAGTACCAATACCTTGCAAACTTGTAGGAATGCATGAAGCTTTGGAAAAGAATTTCAATTAGATTTGTCCTAAAAATCTTTTTGATGAAAGTAGTGTACCAAAGCGTGATCATAAAGGATCTTCAAAAACTCATTTGGACACAATTCAATTTATTGTTGAAAAGACTTCTGCAATTGATTTTAATGCTTCATTTGATATTACTTGATTTGCACTTTCTGCGCCTAGCTCAAAGGCGTTAAAGAAAAGCACTCTTGGGAGATAACTCATTGTTTTATTTTCAGTTCTTTTTCTTTTATTTGAGTCTTGGAAGTTATTACTACTGTAATAACCGCTCCTTATCATTTTTATTTCGTTTTTGTGCCAAGAGAAACCTCTAATTTGAGTGAGGTAACATTTGGGGAAGTTGCTGTCCTGAAACAGATTTCGGTGCTGCACCATAAAAATTCGTGAAAATTCTCAGAATATCTTTTTGATCTGTGATTTCTTGTGCATATGCCCCAGGTTATATCCAAACTTTCATTAGTTTTACACTTTTTGATTTGACCAACAGAAAACCCTCTAAAAAATTGACCTTTGTCAGCTGTTTTGACAGATTTCTGCCACTATTTGTGTTTGCCTCTCGATCGCTTTCTTTTTGAGTTCTTTTGATCACGGAATTTTTGGGGAAGTTGCTACAGTAGTATATGCTTTATATGTGGTGGTTTTGAGTTGAAATCTGAACCAAAAGGGGTTGATTCATTATTATGCTTACACTAATGTTGCTAATAGAATTGTGTTGAGTTTTATATGAAGGAAGTTTTCAAGTGTAGGGATTGGAGAATGATGAGATGAGTTGAAGAATGGACAAAAGCTCAAGCTTGGGGATGCCCACGCACCCCAATAAATATCCAAGAGGTACAAGCGTCAAATCTTGGGGATGCCCCCGAGGCACCCCTTCTTCATCGGCAAAAATCAGGTCACCTTTCAAAACACTATATTTTTATTGCTTCATGCACTATGTATTTTTCTTGGAGCGTCTTTACTTTAGTTTTCAGTTTTGTTTAGTTTTGTTTGCTGCAATAAATGGTTGGACCCCAACAAATTTCTTTTGGAGAAGTTGCCTTGCTTTTCATTTGCCAAGAACACTCCATTTTTCACTCTTATCGTTCAACGAGTGTTCTCTTTTTCTAGAACTGCGTTTAGCTTTCATTTTTCGCCTTGATTTTTGTTCAGATCTTATTTTATCTTTGCATAAAGGTGTATTTTGACCTCTGGTCCATGTTGGTTTTCATCAAAAGAGTTATTTCAAAAAGGTTCGAATGGTGTTGGAAAAGAGAAAAAAGTTTCATGCAAAAAGTTGGTACAAAAAGGAGCTTGTGTAAACTGCGGCTTAGACTTTTGCATGTCGTGCTTGGTGTCGTTTTGATAGTATGCTTAGTGGTTTTGCTGTAGCATGACTTGTCTCAAATGACTGAGATTGCTTAATGAGCCTTTGAAAAAATCATGCGTTATTTTTATTATTTGGAAGCATTAATTTGGTTTTCTCCTTGATGCTTTATTTGGGTTGACTTAGCGCATGCTTACACATGTTTGACTCATACAAAGTCGCCATAAGCCTCTATGATCATTTAGTTTTTGACTTTTGATGCCATCTTATGCTTCTCTTAATGATGTTTTGTCGCTTTGCATGATTATGGCCATTTTTGCTCTCTTGGTTGGTCTCTCCCAGTCTTTTGCTAGCCCTCACGTTGTACTGAGTATGAGCTCTACTCGTGCATCCAACTCCCAAAAACCAAGTTATTCCAATGTGTCCACTATAAATTCCTATGCATGGTATTTGCAAGCCATTCCAAGTAAATTTTCATGTGCTACCTTTCAGAAAACCTTCAAAACACTTCTCGTTTTCTGACACTGTTTTTAGCTCATGGGGACGTAGTGGTCGGATTTGCTATCTTCCATATTGTCTTATTCCAAAAAAGAAAAAAAAGGCACTCCTTCATGGTATGTGAATGTTGGTGGGCACCCGATGGAATCGGTTAGCCATGGTTTGTGAAAGGAAAAAAGGTGGGGAGGAGTGCCAAGATTTGTAAAAGAGCACGAAAGTGCCAATCTCTCTCTCAAAAACTTGCTCATTTTTGTATGGAAGATAGTAAGAACCCCATTGCCAGTCGTTGACAAAGACAACCACCTCTCAAAACCAAATTTTTATATCTCTGTTTTACAAATGAAAAGCTCTAGCACATGTTTAATCACTACTTCCCTCTGCGAAGGGCCTTTCTTTTACTTTTAGGTTGAGTCACCACCTTCTACCTTTATGCACCGTCTAAGAGAGCATAGTTGTCATTCTGAGTTTAATGTACATAGTCCCAAAGTTTATCATTGATTGATTTATGATTATGGTTTCACTTGTTCTTAAATTATTTGTATCTAGTCGCCCTCTTAAACTTGAAGGTGTCCTATGCATTTATGTTTTGCTATTCCATGAAGGACAAGCTGAACTGAAAACCATTTGCTATGTTTTTCCATATGATTTGAACACATGTTTGACTTTCATTGTTTCATTTTCATGATCTTTCGTTTGTGTTCTTTTATAACATGGTTACTAAGTTTCTTCTATCAAGATTATGTCTTTCATGCCCATGTTTTAAGTTCTTTTGATCCCAACACTCAATGCTTACATAGATGATCAAGATTGTGTTGGTGCATGTCACCTCAAAAATTATTCTTTGTTATCACTTACCTACTCGAGGATGAGCAGGAGTTAAGCTTGGGGATGCTTGATACGTCTCAAATGTATCTATAATTTTTGATACTCCATGCTTGTTCTTACACCATTTGCTTAGTGTTTTGTTACACTTCGTGGCGTTTTTATGCATTTTCTGGAACTAACCTATTAACAAGATGCCATAGTGCCAGTTTGCTGTTTTCTGCTGTTTTTGTGTTTCAGAAAAGTTACACATGAAATATTCTCGGAATTGGACAAAACAAAAGCCGAACCTCCTAATATTCACCGAAGCTTCCAGAAGTCCGAAGAGAAGACGGAGGGGAGCCACGGGCTGGCCACACCATAGGGCGGCGCGGCCAGCCCCTGGCCCGCGCCCTTATGGGTGAGGCCACCCTGGCCTACCTCTGACGCCGCCCCTTCGCCTATAAAGACCCCCCGATGGGAAAAACCTAAATCCCTGATCAATTTTCCAGAAATACATCGCGATCCACTGCCGTCGTCGACCCGAGATCGGGAGGGTCCAGAAGCTCTTCCCGGCACCCTGCTAGAGAGGGGAATCGCCACCGGAGGTCTTCTTCATCGCCATGCTTGCCTCCGGCGCGATGAGTGAGTAGTCTACCTTGGACTATGGGTCCATAGCAGTAGCTAGATGGTTGTCTTCTCCACCATGTGCTTCATGTTTAGATCTCATGAGCTGCCTCGATCATCTTTATGTAATTCTACATGTTGTGTTTGTTGGGATCCGATGAATATTAGTGTTATGTTAAGTTGATGTGCTGAATATTATCTTGTGTTATTTCTATGTTGTTTATGATCTTGCATGCTCTCCGTTGTTAGTAGCTATCTTGGCCAAGTAGATACTAGTGACTCCAAGAGGGGGTATTTATGCTTGATAGTTGGGTTCATGCCTCTATTTAATCTGGGGGAGTGACAGAAACCTCTAAGGTTGTAGATGTGCTATTGCCACTTGGGAGAAAACAACATTCTTGTGTCCAAGGACATTCGTTTTGTTTACATTACACACTTTGCTTAATGCAGTTATCTGTTGTTCGCAACTTAATACTCGAGGGGTGTTCAGACGATATCCCCGCGAGTGGATTATTAGTCATAGATGCAGTTGGATGGCGGTCTATGTATTTTGTTGTAATGCCCAGAGTAAATCTCATAGTGATCCTCGTGACATATGCACGTTATCTTTATTTTATCAATTGCCCAACTGTAATTTGTTTACCTAGCATATTGTTATTTATCTTATGGAGAGACACCACTAGTGAACTGTGGACCCCGGTTCAATTTCCATTACATTGTTACACCGTTTACTTTTACTCACACTGTTTACTTTACTCGCATACTACTATTGTTTTCCACTCGATACGCTCATACATTTGTTTACAGCAAACCGGTGAGATTGACAACCTCATCGTAAGTTGGGAGCAAAGTACTTGGTTGTGTTGTGTGCAGGTTCCACGTTACTTCTGGTGCAAAGCAAAGCCCTGGACGAGGCGCCTTATAAATTGTCTGGAGCTGTCGCAAAGCTAGCAGGCATCACCTTCTGAAGTTTGGCTTTTTCCTACTGGTTCGATAAACCTCGGTTTCTTACTGAGGGAAGACTTGCTGCTGTGCTCACCATACCTTCCTACTGTGCGCACCATACCTTCCTCTTGGGGTTCCCAACTGGGTGGTCATCTGCCCGCAATCACCTCCTAATGAATGGAGAGCAGCAAACTCCTCCTCACTTTTCCTGGATTTGGAAATCTTCATGTCAGGCTAGGCATAAGTTTTTCTTCTGGCTTCTTCTGCATGACAGATTAAATACAAGAAACCTTCTGGGAAGAAAAAACTTTACTTTGCAATCATATCTCTGTGTCAACTGTGAGTTAAGTCAGGAAGAAACGCTCTTCCACCTATTCTGGTCTTGCCCCTTTGCCTCAAGCTGCTGGAATTATATTTGTCCCCAAAGAAATGGTTGTCCCTCAGTCCTGGATAGTATCTCTGAAATGAGAGATAAGCTAAATCTGCCCTTCTCGATGGATATAATAATCCTAGGAGCTTGGAGTATCTGGATTGTCAGAAATAACAAGATCTTCAATGACCAAAATCCAAGTTTCAATGCATGGAAAGCAATCTTCCTCCAAGAGTTACAAATGCTCAGCTATAGAATGAAAAAGAAATATGCTGAGAATTTCAGAATTTGGTTGCAATCACAACATTAGTGCATAGTTCTCTTTTGTATTTTTTCCCCTGCTGATCTCGCTTGAGATGTTGTATATACTGTACATACACTTTATTTATTATAAATTGAGAAATTGCAGTGGGATGCTCTCCCACTGTTGACCTTTCAAAAAAAGTTCAGACACTAACCTAGTTTAGACATTAACTAATGCTACATTCAAACCTTAACTCAAATCACATACATTGCTCAATCACAGATTGAGATTCTTGACTATGATAAGAAGAAGAGGAGAAGACTTACTCAACCCGTCGAAAGTAGATGCCCACTGGTGGCTGCTCTTCGCTGGTGAGGAGTACACCGCCTTGACCAGAGCTGTCGCTGCCTGATACGCCGATGAGTGCGCCCGCTCGCACGAGCCGTCACTAACGTGCCATGAATCCGTGCCGCCTGTAGTAAGGTCGCCACCGCTGCAACTTAGGTCATTGTTGTAGGTGTTGCCGCCTGGAGGATGCTCGCCGACAGATCCTGGCATCAGGACTTGCAATCTCCATCGCCTACCAAAGGGTGCGCCCGAGCGGGGAAGAATGGGAGGGGAAACAAAAAATCTACCAGTCCCCCCAGCTAAGAAATCACCGTTAACGGCTGTCCATCCGCGCCGTCCCTTGTTAGCCACATCATCTTGACAGGTAGGGCCCATAGCAAAAAATGCTCTCAATTGGCTCTAGATCGATGATTTGCTCGTATTGCAAAATACTTAAAGAAAAGTTGATAGATTTTGGTTCCTGGAACGAGAAGTGGTAGAATTTGGTAAATTCTGCCATAAATATGGTAATTTAATGTTATTAGATACCTCTAAGAGAGAGGTCGCTCCTCTCCCACATATCACAACACAAATGCCACTGCCTACGCGACTGCCTTCTAATTTTAGATCTTTGTGCTCTCGATCAGGTCTTTCCCATCCCGTCTTGTAGCGTGCACCGCGAGAAGGAACACTAGGCCTCCGGAACCCTGATTCTTGTGATTTTTTAGACGAAAGGCTCGATCAGAGCCTGGCTTTAAATTAATGAAGCTAATACTGGCATAGTGCATACAAGATTCAACAGTTACAAAAAGGATCTATTGATCCAGATTACATAGCTCAAGACTATAAGTCCAAACATCGAAGCTCGATGAACGGTTCCCCTACGATGTCCATCGTACCAAGGCACTAGCTACGATACAAGCAAGATAAATCAACCCTACTCCCATGGGTCTCGAACTGCGATGTGGAGTGCATGAATCTTTGCTAATCATCACCTCCACCGCATCATGGTTCCTCCTCCTAGCCACTGGTTGTCACACCTGCAATTACATCAAAAATTTATATAGACCATCAACCAGCTGAGATGGGAAGCTCCCTTCAATCCTAAACTTGTTTCGCATGTTCCACAAAGTCCGCCGTGCAACAAATCAAGGGCACCCACTTGGTCTGTCCTACGCAACTTTGGTTATTCCTATAGAGGACCCTGCTTCTTGTGATCATGTACGGGATAGAGGTGATTAAGATTTTTGGGGAGCACTCTAGCGCAATTACTGACTTCATCTTCATCACGGAAGCCGACGATTTCTTCCCTAACGACGACTTCTTGCCCAACATTAACAACCTCTTCGACAACATGGGAGACAATACCAACAACGCAAATGTCAAAGTCAACGCTAGTTCCTCTTCTGGACCGTATGTGATTTTACCTCTTCTTTATGAGATCATGTTGCGAACACTTATATCTTACCAATCAGTTTAGACTTCTTGTTGTTGCTTAAAACTTTGTTTTTAGCAATCTGTAACTCAACGCAACCGCAGCCGGATATTCTTTCTATCCTAAGGGGCATCATTACAACCATCATAGCCAAATGTAAACCGATTATGCAAAATAGTGGGCTACCATGGGTGATAACTGTGCACCCTACTAAAACCGTTGGATCATCCTTTAGAGCCTTTTCCACCTTTGATTGATTTAACGCTGTTAGTACCAGAGACGGAACACGATCCGCACCCTTTTGTCCTACCCACCGACACCATGAGTCCCTGACCGATCCAATCCACAGAAAACCACCACCAAAAAATCGCATTTGAAACTACCCCGATGCAACCTACCTCCCCTGCCTCCTTCTCCAGCGGCGCCGCCCCGCCTCCACCCTGGCGCGCCGACGCTCCTCCTACCTGGCGCGCCGCCGCGTCTCCGGCCTCGCCCACCGCACCTCCTGCGTCCTCTTCCCAGCCCACCGCGTCTCCACTTTCCCTGCCATGGCTGGTCGCCAAGATCCCGTCGCCATGGCCATGCCCCCATGCTTCAGGAGTGGGGGCCAAGCCGCCACGCTGCCGGCAGCTCCACTGGCCACCCCGCCGACTCCCTGACAGGAACATCTCCCGCAACCCCGCTCTGGCCATGGCCATCGCACCAACCGCCGACCCACCGTCTCGTCCCCTTTCTTCTACAGACGCCGCGCGCCGGCGCGTGTAGCCCAGCCCGTCATCCACATCATTTCCTACTTCGGTAGGCTTCATACGCGCAGCCCATCCTCTACCTCCGTCAGGTGCCATGCATCTAGCCAGCCGTCGACTGCCACCGCCCGCTCCAGCAAATTCCCCCTCAGCCGGAATACACGCGCCGCCCAGCCTCTACCTCGACGGGGCCGGCGTGTGGGGACGAAGGGAGCGGGGCTGTTGGTCAGGGGAGCGGTGTGACGGGCGGGATGGCCACCGCGGCGTCATTTTCGGAGCGCATCCATGGCGGCGCGTTACGAGTTCGTGGAAGGTGCTGGCGGTTCCTAGGCCGCCAGGGCCACACACGCGGCCGTTGAATTTGAACGAGATTTTGTCCAACTTGTGGAGAAGTTCATCACGTCCCTGAATACTGAAATGTTCTCAGTGATTTCTTTTTGCAGTTTGCAGTCCATATTAGATTTCTTTTGTACATGGTTCGTTTCCAGTCCAGATCTGAATCCATTTTGTTCTTTCTAGCTAGTTACGGCAATTTGACTTTTCTTTCTCTCTCTAAGGATCAAATTGTTATCCATGATCTGATAACTCTGTAGTCTGTACATGCACCATATTGTAAGGAACTTTTGAATTTAATTTCATGTTGGTTTAACCATCTGGATTTTTTATTTTGCTTTGGAGATGATCTCTGTGATTAGCAAAAAGCAAAAAAAAAAAATTGCGCTGGACCTAGGGATTTTTGTTTTAGGCCATGTCCCATTCACAACTACCGAGAGAAGTTGCAAAAGAAAAAGGCTGAGCGCCGACATCCAGCGCTTATCAATTTATTTCTGAAAATATTCGACATCAAATTGCTACATCGATCCAATAAAGTCTATAGTCTGTACATGGTACATGTCAGATTATTTTTCGATCTGGATTTTACTTCGCCGTGTGAGGAATCAGGTCGATGTTGTTTGAGATAAATTCTGTAATTTGTACATGATTTTCTGAAACTTAAAAGTATAAGCTTTAAATTTTCAATATCTAGAAATTTATAAAAACAAATTCGGTAGCGCCCACCTAAAATCAGAAAGGAGATGAAAAGTCAAAAGCAGATGTTCACATTCTTATATTGCTTTTGTTTTTTGTTGGGGATGGATGCATGTAGGAGACTCAGCTTAGATTCTTTGGGATGGACATTTTAAAATTTCTAGCATCGTACAACGTCACAGGCTCACCAGAAAAGTACGTCACAGGCTCACTTTAAAAGTATGAACGGAACAGGCTAACGGAAATAAACGGCAGCACGAATCTTGATACATATCTAAGGGCTCTAAGTGCGTGCACAGCTAGCCGGGTGGTTAGCAAATCCGCGTCGAACCAATTATATATCTGAACTTATTATATATATCTGAACCATTTCGAAAAAGTCTGAACTTATTATTCCACATTACTACAAGTTATAAGCTTGAGACTGACCCAACATGCTGATGCCATCCCAACAGGTGTATTTACAACCATTGGATCTCTATCTTAGATGATCCACATCGTTCATTTGGTTCGGTGGGTGAGTTTGTTACACATTGCTCTCTTCGTATTATCTGGCTGACATTTGGGTCCCATTTGCTACTAGCCCGTAATTCACAGCAACAGGTAAATATTCTTGGTGTAAAAATTTATATATAAAGCTGATGGGACGCGCTTTTGATGCAAAGCCTCTCCTAAGAGAGTAGTAATATGCAAGTGCCTCCATTATCAACTCACATATTCCATCAGGATCGAGGGCCGGTCTCCGATCAAGCGCCAGGCTCTCTATCGCCTAGGCCAGCATTGGAAGCCTTATTGCTGTTTTCTGCAGTGCAAAGCGTGGTAACAGTTAAGAGACATAAAAAAAGTATAGGATTTGTTTCTAAGTGTAATTTCATAAGATAAAAATATCCTTGAAATAAAAAAACTCAAGAAAGCTTATCCAAAGGAAAAAAAAATTTACCCAGGACATAAGCTATTGCCTTCTTGCGGCCGATAGTCATCGCCAATACAAAAAAGTAAGCATGAAACCTAGCTTCATACAGCGTAGATCGCAGAATCTGCGAGACAAATAATCATCAACTGATCAGTATCAGCATGCTGAAGGGCGCGGTGAGAGGCATGGTAAGCTTTCACTTAGTGCTCTCTCTATATAATATATTACCTTCGTTCAAAAATGTAAGCCTTTTTAGAGAGCTAAGTTAGCTTTCTAAAAAGGCTTATATTTCAGGACGGAGGGATTACATACCTCACACGTTTCGAATGGCGAATAATTCCTAATGTTATCCTCCAGTTCTGTCATCTTTTGCTGGAATATGCGGTTAGATGCCCCCGCATCACCATACGGGGTGTACTCTGACGAATTGCCTTCAATGTTATTAGCCGCAAACAAAGCATCTTCTAACAAGATGTGGCTGATTGCACCCAAGCCTCTAACAGCACGGAGAAATAAAATGATAGTCTCCTGGTCAGCCTTCCTGTGCCGTGTGTCCTCGGCAACCCTAACAAATGTTGAGACATACGTTCTAACGGTCTGCAATTTCGGGGAGAGAATTTAGTACACACGGCATAAAGCTATTTCAAAATGTGATCCAAACATCCTGGTGAAACATAAGGTTACCTGCTCTACTGTTTCCAACGAAATTTCACTTGGCTGGTGAGATCTCAGACCCGCATAACCCTTTCATTTTAGGAAGGAAAAAAATAAACAATTGGCGAGAACCAGGACAAGTACATATGGGGAATAAAGGTCAAATGTAGTTACCATGATTTTGGATGCTAAGTCAGTAGCATGTTCAGCACTCAAGCAAAGATTCCGTGCTAGCCGTGTGCCTTCTCCATACTACAGCATTCACGAAACAAAATTACGAAACAATGTGCAGTGCCCGTCGATTCTAGCGGAGGATCAATAGACTTAAAACAAAAGAACGTAGATTTGACACAACTGAAAAATCTGGAAGCACCCCACAGTTTCTTGTATAAATTTTATTTTCAAACTACAACACATTAGATTCGTAGGCTGGGCAGTACTGAGCAACTAATCTCTAAGAACACAGGTTATTTCTTCAGTAATAGCTTACACAGAACCAACTACTAGTTTAGTACTCCATTGCACTCTCTTCATTTCAAAATATAAGATAGCTTTGTGAAGCAAATGTATCTAGACATCTTTTAGTGCATAGGTTCACTCGAATATACACACTAAAAAGGTATCTAGATACACTTGCTTCACAAATCTAAAATATCTTATATTTTAAAATGGAGGGAGTATACATAAAATGCCAAATTATACTACTATGCATTAACTGAATATTATAGGTGCATTTTCATGCGGATATGTAGCTTCCAGTGTTAAAACTTGCGTGAGCCACTTCATGGAGTATTTAATTGTTTATTATTTGTCGGTGCAGATTCTTGTTAGATCCGTTCCGTATTTTCTTGGACATATATTAGGCTCTGTTTGTCTGTTCAGTATTGAGCCATCACTAACAACAGATGTTTTTCTTCAGAAATTTCTTAGACTATAATCATTTACTATGTTTGTATACATCAATTCCGTCATAAAAATGCCTCTAGTTATACTATGAATTGACTGAATATTATAGGTGCATTTTCGTTCGAATATGTAGCTTCCAATGTTAAAACTTACCTGAGCTACCTAATGGAGCATTTAATTTTTTTATATGTGCATATTCTTGTTATATCTGTACCATATTTTCTTGGACATATATTAGCTTTTTCCTTGAGTTAATATATTTCAATAGATGAGCTTCTAATATCCTAGGAAATGCTATAATCTACATAAATAATGTTTGCTGAACTAGCACTACAAAGCCAATGGTTTCATAAAGAATGGGAGTAGTTTTACAGTTGTTTGAGAACACAATACTAACCAAAAAGCATTCTTCGGACTCTATCTCCTTGATGTACTTGCCAATTGTGTTTTCCTCGTCACTGAATAACTTTTGTTCTGAAATTGTCTTCCCATGGGAAAAAAGTAAAAACATTAGAACAAAAGGTATCATAGTAGTAACACTAACAATAAAAATGGTTTTGGTGTTTTTTCTTGATTTTCACTTTTCTACTTTCACCTGTGTGGTACTATACAATGTTTACTAAGAGAACGCTAGAACTAGGCCAATTTTTACTTTTTTAATTAGTCCCATTATGGCAAATCATCCATTATAAATACTTTTGCTTTTTGCCAACCAGAAGTTTTTTCTTAGTTCTAACCAACTTGCAACTCACATGACGCATGAATCACGGTGTAAATCTAACGGGTCTAGTCAACTGAGCTCTAAGCTGATTCTCGGTGGATCGAGAACTAGCAGAATCACGTTGTAAAGTAACTACACTATTATGGTCTCTTTAATTCAAATGGTTTGCATAGGAATATATAGAATTTGAATCCCTAGCAATATTTCCTATGCTGGTTGTTTGATTTCTAGCATCTAATCATATAGGATTTTCTTTCTAAACAATCCTTTTCTCTAAATTTTGCAAAAATGTAACATTCACTCAAACCACTTCTTTTTAGATTTCTTTATTTTCGTATGGAACCAAACAAAGAAATAGTATATAGATTGCAGTGTACATGACATTAAATCTCACGTTTTCCAATTTCTGCGTTTTTAGAATCATGTGAATCAAAGAGGCCCTAATTATCTGTTAAATTATTTTTCGGGGAAGTGTTGCATGACTTACATGACACCCTCCAGGTTATGCGTGTTAACTAAAGCTGCAACCCATCCGTATGTGTTATGCTTTGCGATTAACCGAACAATATATGATGGAATAATAAAACGTAAAAGGACAAACCAACAAATCCTTCTTTTTAGGACGAACACCACGGAAAGCACGCAATACGGCCGCGTACTCCCTCTCAAACTTCTCAGTACTCTCACGGTAAATCCTGAGGGTCTCACTCTGGATGAAAGAAGTACCCAGTTAGTTCTTTGAGGAAAGCATGAATTAAATAGATAGCAAGAATTTCTGAATTTGTATCGCAATTAAAGAACCCCCCCTTCGTAATGGGGATAAAACTATGTCTGAGACTGGTGAATACCTCAGGCTCAGGAGGAACGTCATCCCCCGGGTTGGGCTCGCATGGCTGATCGGCGGCGCCCTTCCGTGAGCAGGAGAAGTGGCGCAGTCGACATGTCCTGGCAGCCTGCATCTTCAGGGACATAAACGAATGGGGCATGGTGGGCAGAGACCCAACCCTAAAGCTGTAGATCGCCGACGACGCTGGAGCAATAGGGCAAGGGACGAGGATGCCCATGGTTAGGAGGAAGAGGGTTTCCGGCCGGGAGATCGCAGCTGCAGCTGGAGTAAAACACGGGCCAGTGAAAGTTTCTTTAAAAAAAATGAGCTTAATTAATTACTATGTGTTTTATGGGAGTTTTATCTCTTTATAAGGAATTTCCTGAAAATAGTGTTTGATTCTATATGTCAAGTTTTTTCTTCAAAGAAAAGTTGATTGACGCGTGATTCAGATCGATCCGTCGCGAGCAGCAACACCGAGCGTTCTTTTTTCCCAAAAACCAAACAATCTAGCGTTCCACGTGTACGCAGGAAAAATTAGGGCTAAACCCACTAGGGTTAAAACAACCCTTGCCCGCTCGCCCGCCGTCGCTCCTCATCGCATCATCGATGCCGTGCGTCGCGTGCGGCTGCGCGTGCAGCGCCGGCGATCAGACACCCAGAGAGGAGCTAGATTCCCCGTTGCTATTGGACATCGAGACAGATCCTGGCTACATCACGGCGGAGCCGGAGGCCAAGAAAGGGGTGTTTTTTTTTGCTAAACCTGACCCCTTCTTGAAACCAATACCACATCTGATCTCTTCGCGAAACTAATCTGACCCCTAAGATCGGCGCCAGTACAAACAGCGTCGAAGTCGAGCAGATCGGCGCCACACCATCTCATCGCCGGATAGGGGTCTGCGCCAACATCCCTGGCGTCGAAGCTAGGTCGGCGCCAACCTCCCTGGCGTCGAGCCTCTGAAGCCCAATGTAAAAAAAAATTGGCATCGAGCTGCACAACATCGACGCCATCCATATTGGCGTCGACCTTAGAGGTCAGATTCTAAAACAGTTTCGTGGGATATGTGGCATTAGTTTCAGACAGGGGTCAGATTTGGCAAAAAAATACAAGAAAGGAAGCATCGCCACCTTCATCGTCTGGGTGCGTGCTAATTAATCAACCCCAACCACTGTAGCCATAGAGATACTAACTGGTACGAGGACGACAAACTGAATGAGCCGAAGGCAAACAAATCCTCAAATGTTGTACGAGATGATCTTTTTCTTTATGTATTAGAGAATCTACTAGGAAGTCGTGTGTCGTGGACTCGTGGTGTTAATTATTTGGCATGCATCACTAGTAGAATTCGGGGCATTAGTACCGGTTTATAACTCTCATATGTATCGGTTTTGTAACCGGTGCAAAGCATCCGGGACTAAAGGTTTCCCTTTTAGCATCAGTTGTGCTGTGAACCGGTGTTAAAAGGGGTTTCACGTGGCCCGTGCGGCTGGAGGACTCTTTAGCACCGGTTTGAGTCATAAACCGGTGCTAAAGGTCAGGGAGAATTTCCGGTAGAAATTTTGAAGAAAAAAAATTGATTTTTTTTGAAATTTTTGGAATTTCTCTATTTTTGAATATTTGAATTGTTTGACATTTTCTACTCTAATCTCTAATCACTCCTAATCTCGTGTCAAATTACATACTCGTGGTCCTCACTTCTCGGTCGGTCACCCATCCTCACACTGCTCCACCCTTAGCATGCTTAACTTGTTCATTCCTTCCCTACTAGTTTCCAAGACTGCATCGCGACTTCTTGATAATACTATGCTATGAATTGTATTAACCCTTAGACTTTGATAAGACATGATTTTATTTTTTGAATTCCAAATAATATTAAAAATAAGCAATAATGATTAAGTACTAATAAGCAACAGTGAATTTCAAATAATCTTCATGCATATTCAATTATTAATTAAAAACTCGAAATATTTCAAAAAAATAAAAAATCAAAAAACTTAAAAATATTCAAAAATTCCAAAGCAATGTGAAACATTCTAAATAATTAAAAACTGAAATAGACAACAAAAGAAATTCAAAAATTTCAAAAAAAAGTCATTTTTTCTTATTTTTTGAAAAAATCTAAAATCTTCTTGCTTTCATATTTCCCTTTGGAATTTTGAGAAGCAAGAAATTGTGCAAATGGCCTACGGCAGTTGAAATCGGATGTAAATTTTGTGTAGATAGTTTTTCATATATTATACTTCCTCCGACTACTAATACATGTCTTTACATGGACGTATCTAGACATATTTTAGTGTCTAGATATATCCATATAGAGACAGGTATTAGTAGTCGGAGGGAGTACGTTTTTTTTTTGAGTTCGTACGCAAAAGTTATAGTCGTTTTAATTCGGAACAACCTTTTTTGCAAAAAATATTAAAATTTAAATTTTCAAATTTTCCATAAAAGTTGGTTGCTTGAGGTACATGCATGTCAAAGGATTTTGAAATTTGAAGTTTTTATGATTTTTGTTTTTTTTAGACTTTTTTCTAAAAAAATGGGTGGCTACCCTTTAGCATTGGTTTGTGGCTCAAACCGGTGCTAAACGTCACCATTTTGCACTGGTTTGTGGCTCAAACCGGTGCTAAAGATTTCTTATAAACCGGTGCTAAAGCCCTTTGGGTTTCCTGCGACGTTCTGGCCTTACGAACCGGTGCTAATGCACCCTTTAATCTGGGTTCGTAGCACAACCGGTGCTAAAGCTCCGGGCAGCTCCAAATAAAAGCCATTTTTTGTACTAGTGCATATTTACTAATAACAATGTAGATGCATACATTGTGTCTATGTGGCGGTGGCTTGAGAATTATGGCCGCATTTGTGGCATAACAAAAAACCTACCTCATTCTCACCTAAGGTTAACGGCTGGTCAGGACATGGAAAGAAAATTCTTAGGAAGGCAAGTAAACGAGGCGATGTGAGTGACAGTAGAGGAGGAGGACTGGAGGAGAGCATATAATAGTCGAAGAGAGAAAAAAGTGTGTGCTTGTGCGTTTGCCGATGGAAGACGACCGCACAAGAGGTGGTTTTCATGTGGATTCTTTTTTCTTCTATAAAGGGGGGGAAATATGGCAAATATAGTTTTTCCCGTGGGCTAACCCCCATGGGCTGCCAGCAGATGATAATCCATCTGTAGGCTGATTTGATAAGCTTAGCCCAAGTATGCTATTTATATATTATTGTTTATATCCGTTTTGTTCCTGTCTCTGCAGGTCTAGAACTGTCTTCGCCTAGCCTCTTCTGCCGCTAATGGTAGCGACCTGAGGAGTTACAGACTTGCCTTATTGGTTTCTCCCCTTTGTCAATCAGGCTAGGGGCACGACGGCCCTCGAGCGGAAGGTGGAGCGCCGGCACTCGGATTCAGCAAGCAGAGATTGGTGGCCAGCACAACGACTGAAATGCAGATTATGAGGCTGTGGTCGTCTTACCCAGGGCTCTATTTTAAGCCGATGCTGTCTTGAAATTTGGCATTTAATTTCTAGTTCTTCTTATTCATATATGGCTATTAAAGTAGACACATACATCATGATTTTACAGAGGAATTCGTAGATGGAGGGTAGTCAGCAAATAAGTTAGAGCGTTGTAAGCCTAGGAGATTGTAGCGCTGCTTGCCACTCAATTCATAAGCAAACTAATTGAGTAAATTCATGATACAAAAATTGTTTTAAATAGAAAGAAATCGTAGAGACACATAGCCTGCGTCTTAGGCATTATATCAGAACCACAATGAACACCATTGTACAAAGCTAGCAAAAAAAGGCAGCACATCTTCATTCATTATAACTTGTAATACATCATGTAGAAACAAAGCACAGCTGCATTAAAAGGAAAATATAACACTTTGATACGATGAGAAGCTCCCAGCTGGTTCATGGCGATGCAATAACCGAACAAAGTGTTCAACAACTTTAGACCTAGCAGTGTAATAAGTAAACAAGTGTTTTACAACTTCAGCTATCTTAGGTTCTATTAATAATGACAGATCAAGGATCGGGCAGCTGAAACTGCTCTCCGTGAAAACATGGGTTAAATCCGTCAAACGTAACGGCAGCATCTTGACCTGCACTATTGATGGTATGACATCTATGTCAGCACATCATATGATGCATCTATATCTTTGCCTAGGTATGTCCTACTGTCATTAGTCATTGTGTCATGTGATTAGACTGATCCAAAAGGGCCAAGTACGTATTCAGACACCGGCACTGAACTTGGGTTGCAAGGCAGACCACTTATCTATAGCTGAACTTGAACTGCTTCAGTGACCACACATCACACTGAACCATATTCAGGTGTCTATGAATAAGCTCTAACTCCCCTATACGAATCCAATCTTCCATTGGAATATATAGCATATTATACAATGAGATAAAAATAAAATCCTGATCAATATAGAGCAAGAATGCCTTGTCATTTGGCAGCTTAACCCGAACTCAAACATGCATATTTGATTCAAAAAACTAACAGGCATGCTCCAGATCAGCCATGTGCGAATCGGGTTGAGGATGTAGAACTACTGCAGAACATGAAAATTCCATACCCCACTGTTTTGGAACGGAGCAAGTGCTACCCTTGCCAGAAACCAATATCCTACTACACAAAAACGTCAATGCTCATAGAACCGAGGAACGAGTAGCACACTCTCTTAGCAAAAGGGGCAGAGGGAGCAATAAATAAATATATTACTCGATGCCAACACAGAAGACCAAGGATCTAACCGACCAATTCACTACAAATGGGGAAAATGTTAGGGAAATAAAAAAATACCATGTGCTTATACATTATGTTTCCAGAATAAATGTAGAGCATTGGCTGGAGCCATGCAACTCAGTAGAAAAGGATTGCAAGGGAACAAAATAAAATACACACACATGCATTTTATTCTCTGTAGCATTTTATTCTCTGTAGAACTGTGCATGTAAAAGGTGGTGAAGTATGTTATGTTTTTTTTTTTGTTTGGATAACCATCCTTCATCAGATGTGGTCACTTAAGGCCAGAATTTCCTTATTCTCTGGTTAAAAGCTCAATAATTCTATCAGGTCAAAATATGAGGAGGTGATAACAATTCTAACTGCCATGTGACAGTGGGCTAAGAGCAATTCATACTGCATAAATCATACGGAACTGTCCTTGAAAGAGACAATTGTTCATTTCAACTGCTGTAATATGAGAAAATGACAGCATACAAATTAAGCTTTCTCATTTGCTGAAATTAATTGGAATTGTAGATCTAAACTGTCCTTGAAAGAGACAATTGTTCATTTCAACTGAACTGGAAATTTTAGTTTTCATTTCTTCGTTTATTCCATTTTATGAGAAGCCACGTATAAGTGTTGTACCCAGATGTAAGTACATTGAAAACATGAACTTATATTACCAACACCACTACCAGACATGAATATTAGCGACAACGAAGAAACTATTGTTTGATACCTAGAAGAAACATCTGTCACTTGGTCGGATGGGTCTCGCCCGAGCATGGACGCGAGCGCGCCGGCCGGGGAGGGAGCAGAGGAGGCGTAATCTGGCGAGGCAAGGACGGAGGCCGGCAAGGAAGGGACGGAGGAAGGCCGACGTGGAAAGGATGGCGGGCGAGTGCGGCAGCGGTGGCCATGCGCACCTAGGAGCGAGCTGAGTCGGGCGGCCTAGGAGCTGGCACGTGGAGCTGTGTGGGCCGGCATGTTCCATTTTTCGAAAATGGGATAGCACCGCTCGACCCCATACCTAAACGGACAGGCACTGATTTGTTGTCCGCGGGTCGATCCAAATGACTGATTTGGATACTAAAATGGGTTGGACCGCTGGAGATGCCCTGGTGACAAGGGTATAGTTAATAGAGCCCGTTAGTTGAGTACCCCTAAGGCCCGTATAGCTAGGCCCAATTGTAATGATAGTCGAATACGAGTTCTTACCGTATGTCGATATTGTAATCTGTATCGGACCCTACCCGATCCTCTAGACCTGGCCATCTATATATAGGGGCCAGGAGGGGACGGTGTGGGGCAGATTGAAAGCAAGCCAGGTTGAACACCCACATTTACTTTCGATATACACTTATTTCGACTAACCTTTACCTTCGAGTTCATCTGACGCCCTCTTCCCCCGATCCTAAGTCCTTCATCTAGGACATTTGTCGAGTTAACCCTCGTCAATTGGCGTCGACCGTGGGGAACTGGGCGTTGGAGTCATGAATTCGACGGCTTTTTTGCTTTTAGCCAACAGCAGTTCAGAACTCGACGGAAGTCAGGAGATGGAGTTAACAATTGGAAGTTTGAGCATCCTCATCGGGCCATTGGGTTCATCTCGCCTTTCGGATCCGACAAAACAAGATCCGTCGGCAAGTGAGCCCGAAACAGTAGCAATGATGGAATATTCTGACGGCTCTTCCAGCGAGGTAAACTCGCCAGTCAGCTTAGAAGAAGTGCAAGAAGGAAAGATCGCAGAAGACAAAGAAGCAAGGGAAAATTTCGACGCAGGGGTCCAACTCGATGATCTCATGATCTGCCTCGACGATATCTCGGACAAATCAACAGACACATGGAAGACAGGGCTAGAACTTTCTGAAGATGGTGACTCGATCTTCTCAAGCTTCAGTGGTAACATCGGCAAACAATGCCAGGTGCTCGCCATTGTGGGAGATAACTCAGAAGAATTCGACGAAAACAACAATCCAGTGCTAAACCCAGCAAATATCGACAGAGGAGCAAATCACCTAGCAGAAGGGCAAATAGCAGAATCCCTCACAACCAGGGAAAAAATTCGACTATCAGTCGACGAATGGAGGATAATAAGAGAAGCCGTAGAACACGGCACGCCAATACCATCAAATTCCAGCAAAGACATGCTTTTGGGGTATCATTATGCCCTAAGGCAGCAGGCAAAATAGTTAGCAAAGGAGAAAATAGAGATACAGAGAAGAAAAGACTCAGCCATTGCAGCCAGCAACGCCGCTCGTAAAGCGCGAAGCGATGCATCATATAGTAACGCAAGGAAAAATCTTCGACATGGTTCAAGGTATGATAACCTCGAGTACTCCGACAGGCAAAGTATTTCCAAAAACCTCGACTCGTCCTTTTTATCGATCGACGAACAAGGAAACATCGTACCAAAAACTCCTGAAGCAGCATTAATGGCAGCTCAAGCTTATTTACTTACAACTCGGCCAAGCCCGGGAGATCCTAGAGAACATATGCACAGAGCAGCATTGAACGGACTAAACATGGTGGGTCACAAGCTATCAGCAAAAGGAGAAGAAGCACACCACCATAAGGAAACGCACAAGCCAAGATCGCCTCGCCGTCACAACAGTCCTCGGCGCAGAAGCAGCAATCAACGATCTCGGTCGCCCTCACCAAAACAGCACGGAGGAACCCGAAGATCACGACCCCCAAATGAAAAACGCGACTATGAAGAAGACGAAAAAGAGATGGGGGCATCGTGCTTTACCCGCAGGGTTCGCACCACTCCAGTTCCCAAGGGGTTCAAGTTACCCCATGATCAGCAAAAGTACGACGGATCATAGGAACCACAATCATGGCTTTCAGATTATCTACAAGCAGTACACATATTGGGAGGAACCAAAGAAACAGCAATGCAAAGTCTGCAACTACACCTCACCGGCGCAGCAAGGTCATGGTTGAGCAAACATGAGAAAGAAACTATTGGAAGCTGGGAAGACCTCACAAAGCAATTTACAAGCAACTTCAGGTCGACATACAAGCGGCCAGCATCAATAGAAGAAGTCAAAGCATGTGTGCAACAACGCGACGAAACACTGCGGGCATACATCCAAAGATAGAGTCTTATAAAAAATTCAGCAGTCAAAGTTTCAGACGAAAGAGCAATAGATGCGTTCATCATTGGATTAAGGTGAAGAGACCTAGTCGAAGAGATGGGCAGAATCAAGCCGAAAATAGTGTCAGACCTCATGGACGTAGCAAACAGATTTGCAGATGGAGAAGACGCATGCAACAACAAGCGGACGCGATCCCCAGAGGACGATAGAAGAAATAGATATGGAAGTCAAAGGAGACGGTCCCGAAAT
The DNA here is from genome assembly GCA_007115705.1 of Dactylis glomerata. Lineage (NCBI taxonomy): Eukaryota > Viridiplantae > Streptophyta > Magnoliopsida > Poales > Poaceae > Dactylis > Dactylis glomerata. The sequence goes on from QXEO01000071.1 coordinate 146,817, forward strand.
TACGACAACTATGGCTCTCATAGCCAAGTCGCCGCAGGATACAAAGACAACAGCTATCAAGGAAGTGATCGCCGAAACTCGGGATATCGAAGCTACGGGAAAGAGGACTACAAAAAGTTTCCCACAAGAGAACCCAGAGAGTACAACCCATCGCCAGAAGATATGCTCAACGGACCTTGTCATATACACTCAGCGTTCGTCGATGGGAAGCGAGTATCAAGGCACGCAATGAAAGATTGCACAACATTCTTAAAACTACAAGAGGCAGCACTAAACAAGCAAGGCGACAAGGATTTGAAGGAAGCAACAATCCTCCGACAAAACAACAAGGAAACAACGGAGCTCCTCAAGGACAAGACCAGCAAAACCAGGGGCACGACGACGACGAAGGATACGTTCCATCAAAGGGCCACATCACAGCAATGATACAACCTGTGCCCAAGTCGAACGAAGAAGAAAAGAGTATCACTCGACAAGTCAACTTAGCAGTCATCTCACCTCCAGCCGCAACAGAGTATCTGCATTGGTCAGAACAACCAATCGAGTTCAACAGAGAAGACCACCCTATAACAGTACCTCGGCCAGGAAACGCGCCTTTGGTACTTAAAGCTCAAATCGGCGCGTATGATGTCGACAGAATATTCATGGATGCAGGAAGTGGGATTAACCTGATATACGCAAAAACACTCAGAGCAATGCATATATCACTAGAGTTCCTGAAACCAACGGATTGTTCTTTCCACGGAATCGTACCAGGAAGTGCCAATTACCCACTGGGTCGAATAGCACTCAATGTTTGCTTCGGCAACCGACAAAACTACAGGAGAGAAAAACTGGACTTCAAAGTCATGGACTGGCCATCTCAGTATCATGCGATCCTCAGGCGACCCGCGTTTTTGCGATTCATGGCAGTGCCACACTATACATATCTGGTACTCAAAATGCCAGGACCAAGAGGAATAATTACAGTAAAAGAAAGTTTTGAAGTCTTAGATCTCTGCGACAGGGAGTTCCACAAGATGGCACAAAATTTTGGCATGATAGCCAACTATGCAGAAAAGGCGAACAACACGACTACAGAAGGCGTCAAGCTACTCGAAGGACGTGTTGCGGAGCCCGAGATGAAGAAACCACGAGTAGGAGCATCGGGAGAAGACAAAGATACAGGAGAAGAAGAGAAAGCCATGATGGCATAAGCGTCCAAGAATAATAAAGTAGAGTAGAAGAACAAGGCTGTAAAAGCCACGAGTTATACCAGGGGCAATGCCCTCTAGATCCAGAACACAGGTCATAGGCCGGATCTCTTGGGTCACCCCATGTATCTTACATTACAAATATAATAAAGACAAAACGTTCCTCATGTTCGAGCTTACGAGTCTTTCAAAGAGAAAATGCGGCAAACGCACGAATCATACAAAAAAACGCTCTGAAAATATATTTCAGACATACAGTCGCGAAATAAGAAATTCTCGCGTTTCCCATAAGTATTACAACATCGGGTTGTCAGAATCATCCACACCCAAAGGGTCTAAATAGTGAAACTCGCGGAAAAACGCGACATCTTCTTGCAACAGCCTGGCTATAATTCGTCGGGCAGGCTGCAAGGTACTCTCCAAGTGTACTCGAAGGCTAGCTCCACCTGGAGGGTAGCTCAGCGACATAGAACTATAATTGAGTCTTGATTGCCACTTGCGTATCCACCCAAGAGCAAAGTTGGCACCTGCCGCTAAGTTCAGTTTTATCAACCGATGAATTCGCCGGCTGGATCTAAAAGTATCAAGAAGTAGTGGGAAAGTCGCAGGCACAGGATTGCGAGGAAACATAACCGAGTGCATAGTTACGAGAGATCTTCTGCAGCCATCCACCGCTTCGCCAACGTGCTGGGCACGGTCCTGAAGCAATACAACAGCACTCCGGCGTCGAGGATCAGACCACAAATTTTCAACACATGCGGACATTTTCTCTAGGGCCGCATTTCGCTCGGTAACCCGACGATCTTCAGTAGCGAAATCTAAACAAGTGCCTATGAGAGCAAGAGGATATCATAAAAACAGCAGTGGAACAAAAAGAGAAAAAGATAAGTCGAAAGGAAACTTACATCGCAACATTTCGCAGGCGGATTCGATAATGCCAAGGAGAAAAGAATTGCATTCCTCGTGATGCAAAATCTTTGGCGTCAAGCTGGACACCTTATCGTCAAGAATAGATACCTGCTTCGTCAAATTAGAAGCTTTGCTAGCTTTGTCAAATGCCATCTGAGCTTGGCGTTTGGCTAAAGTCAAGCGAGATTCAAGATCAGAAATCCTTAAAGAGTACTCTGCGCATTGACTGCATCGACTAGGAGGCGAAGAAATCGTCAAGTCGAACGTGCGGGCAGCGGAAGGAGCAGGTCCGCCAGTCAAGGGATCGTTGGTATGCATTGACTGGAAGTCAAAAGAAAAGAAAGAATAAACATTTCAGAAAGGCAGCACAAGATCTCATGAGGGGGAAATATATTTACATAAGTGCAAAACCCTTTGGCTAAAGTTCTCGGGTTGCACGCGACTAAAGGTTTTTACATTCAAAAGGAGAAATTGAAAGCTACAGAGGAGCCGAAGTCTACGCCACCTCAGCATTTTGCTCTGTGGCAGAAGAAGGCATGGCAAATCCGTCGCTAGAAGTCGATGGAGGTGCAGGCTCTTACATCGTTGGAGCCGGTGTAGTAGATGCCGCGGAGGCTGCAGAAGGAGAAATAATCGCCGCCAGTGCAGGCGCCAACTTCTTCGCCTTCTCGAAGAAAACCTTCATCTCATCGCGGGTGCGGCCATGGGGAGAGCTCACCTTCTCCCAGTCGAAGTCCGCACCATGCGCAAAAGCAAGTGCAATAGCACCCTCAGCGCCGCGCTTCAGAGAGAGCCCCTTCAGCTGGAGGGTCGGGTCCTCAATTGTATCGAAGGACTTGGCAAGATTCTCCAAGTTATCCTTTGGGACTTCTGCCTTCTTTTTCGGCCACAACCCGACGAACAACCGCGACAGAACGCGGCTAACCAACTCAAAAGTCTTCTGGATAGATATCCAGTTTGCCTCGAGTAGGTTAACGCGGTCAGCAGAGGATCATCGCCCGATGGCAAAGATGAAGAAGACACCTTGGTAAATCCTGCGCGACAAAGGAAGTTAAAAAGAACGAAGTAAAGGAAAGAATTGGCGAAGATCGACAATATAACAGAAGTTGAAATAGAAGGCAAGACGAAACACTTACTTTCAGCAGAGGTAGACATTGTGTGAAGGCGCTCCATTACGGTCTGCTCTCGCTGAGCGTGCTCCCTGTTGGCATCGGCCAAAGCTTTTTCAGCCTTTTTTGCCTTACCAAGCGTTGATTTCTGCGACTTCTCAGCGCTTGTTTTGGCAGCGGCCGCAATATCATATGCCTTCTGCGAGGCATTAAGCTCAGCCTCCAATGACGCAATTCGGGCATTGGCTGTTGCTAGAGCAGCTACAGTGGAAGAAGAAAGGAAGTCAGATAAACAGCAAAAGATAAGCGTGGAGGAAAAATTATGACTGGATATAGAACATACCTTCGGAAGCTTTCGCAACCTTTAGGTACTCAGCGCATTCGGTGCCCAAGGCGACGAATCTCTTCAATAATGCCTGAGAGAAAGAGCGTGTAAGAAGCACAAGTGTATGCAAGGGAAACAAGTCAGGAAAAATTGCTCACATCATGGGGGGAAGCCGAGGATTCATGGGCTTCCAGAGAGACTTCGGGTTCTTTGGCCTTCTTCAAGCGCTTGAGGTTTCGGGGCGCAGGAACCTTCTTTACAGAGGCCCTGGTAACCCTAGGCGCAATTTCTTGGGCAGGGGGCTCATCATCAACTGCAGGAGGAATTGAAGGAGTAGCTGTAGCAGCTTTTGACGGCTCTTCGTCATCTCTACACGAAGCAAAAAACTTATGTCTAACACGACGGAAACAAGGCAAGAGAGATGCAATTGAAGAACTCGAATAAAAACACTTACGATGCCAGGAGGTCGAAGTACTCCATATCTCCTGCAGGAACAGAGGCTTTATCAGCCGCTGCAGAACTCGAAGAAGTAAATTCTTCGACTCGCTTCCTCTTCTTGTCGACACCAGCATCTTCAGCAAGCACGGGGGGAGACGATGTCGACGAGCTAGTTTCCTCTTCCGATTCTTCGGCATCATCTCTGTCCTGATTCTCGTCAGCCTCGGGGGCTTCAGATACAGATGAGGCCAGATCAGCCAGAAGGGGCCCTGCCTCTGGAAGAGGAGGGTGCGAAACAAGGAATTGATGACCCTGCATATAAATAAGTCAGCAGAGTACAAAGGCAAAGAATAGCGTAAAGTCGAAGCAAATCAAATTTGACAACAAGTCAACACAAAGATACATACCTCGGGCAGAGGGTGCACGGAGTCAAAATAGTCAGCGGTTAAGTCAGCAACCGCATGATCCTTGGTGAGCTTGGTGAGGTTCCTAACTCGCTTGTCGACATCTTTTTTCTCTATCAAATCTTCAGAGACGCGAGTAGGATCTTCCAAGCCAGAGTAATTCCAGTGCTTGGTGAGGCGGTGCTGCAGGGGTTGAACTCGACGTTGCACAAAGAACGCCATGAGTTGGATACCCGACAAAGCTCCTTCTTGGCCTCCTTTCAAAGCTTGAATGCGAGACAGAAGAGGAAGAACTTGTGCTATCTCCGCATTTGAGGGAAGCGCATCCCACGACGCCAATTTCTTCACTTCCTTGGAGGCTTCGAAAGGGGCTAACCCATATTGGTCTTCAGGGGAGGCTTTGCGATCTTTGATATAGAACCATTTGGTTCTCCACCCCTGGATAGATGCGGCAAAGGAAAATTCGAGGTACTGCGCCTCAAGGCGAACAGAGACAACGGCTCTGCCCAATTCAGGCTTTCTAGCCAGAGCAACATTGGGGCGAAGCCGAAAGATTGACCTCCAGAGAAGAAAGTGGGGCTCAATGCCCAAGAATGACTCACAGAGAGTCACAAAACAAACAATGTGCAGAAGGGAGTTTGGTGTGAGCTGGTGGAGCTACACACCGTAGACAAAGAGGAGCCCACGGAGAAACTCGTGGGCAGGAAGAGAAAGGCCGCGGAGGAGGAAAGCAAGGAACATTACCCGATAGCCGCTTGGGGGCTGCGGGATCCGCTCAGTACTGGGAAACTTGATGGAATCCTGGGCGAAGATGAGGCCATCCGTCCTGGCCTTCTCCACCTCCTTCGGCGTGATGGCAGAGCGTACCCAGTTAGTGGCAGAGGAGTTCTTGGCCATGGTGTTCTTGGTGGCTAGGTGCTTCACGCGCATCTATCACACCGCGCTTGGGGGCTATGCATGAGAGGAGGAGGAAGAGGAGATCGGCAATGGAGGCGGCAGAGGGAACGAGCTGGTAAACAGTAAAATCCCCCACTACGCCCCTTATATACCTTCTGGGAGAAGGATCGTGGGCTGAGACGTGGCGCAAAGAACGGAAACGGCAGCCCACTAATGGTCAAAAAATCGCGAAAATTACAGTGCTGCCCATAAAACGGTTCGCACTCATACAGAGTGACGTATTCATTGACGTCATAAAGAAGATGATATAAGCAAGAAGAAGGATGGCGCCGACAAGTGCAAAATTTATAGACAAGATTATATATGAAGGATTTTCGGTTATAGCCTTGGGGGCTACTACTATCAAAGATATTGAAAACTACTCTTTACTGGAGTAGGGGAAGCGTATTCGATGACAGGATGTTATTAAAGTATCTCGAGTTGAAGTATGATGGGTCACACTATATTTTGAGCCTATACTCGAAAAAAGTCTTTTTCGACTATAGCCTCAGGGGCTACTCCCATCAGGAGCGCTGAGCGCGCACCCGACGATATTTTTTGGTCAAGCATTGTGCATGAGTGTTACTCCCATCGGGAGCGAGTTTTATGGTTGTTGAAACCCGAATATTTTCAGTCAAAATTTGACTGCGACATAAGATTCTTGAGTTATGTTATTGCAACACAACTCGAATGCCGTGACTTGTCACGAAGGTAAGACCCCGGGATCCGTCCTGTGTGGCCTGGTATACGCACATGGATGCGCTCTGCTGGTATGTATCCGTGTCTACGACGCGAAGAAAATCCTGGTGGACGCACTGGGTACCCTGAGAATCATTGGGATTCATTCTTTGTAAGTCCTAAATGTGGAAAAAGAGTGGGTTTGACCGGTATCCCGAATTCAAGTCCAAGGGGATTGAATTTGAAGTAGGTGACAAGTGTCTGTTTCGGCAGTTAACTGACCTCTTGATCCGTCAGAGTTGTCAGGCTTGTTCATCAAAACCCCTTGCAAAAAATTATCATGAAAGTAAGTCGAAAGATCAAGTCGAAGATTTGAAGATAGGAAGAAGTCGAAGATTTAAAGATTAGAGATTCAACCTGAATCTGCAATTCTGGTAGAATCTCAGAGGCTACTGACAAGGGTATAGTTAATAGAGCCCGTTAGTTGAGTACCCCTAAGGCCCGTATAGCTAGGCCCAATTGTAATGATAGTCGAATACGAGTTCTTACCGTATGTCGATATTGTAATCTGTATCGGACCCTACCCGATCCTCGAGACCTGGCCATCTATATATAGGGGCCAGGAGGGGACGGTGTGGGGCAGATTGAAAGCAAGCCAGGTTGAACACCCACGTTTACTTTCGATATACACTTATTTCGACTAACCTTTACCTTCGAGTTCATCCGACGCCCTCTTCCCCCGATCCTAAGTCCTTCATCTAGGACATTTGTCGAGTTAACCCTCGTCACATGGTGACTCGATATACATATGCTTTCCTGTAAAAAAAAAGTAGCAGAAATCTCAAAGCACGGAGTAGGGAATACTTCAGCACCCACCATCCGAGACCACAATCCGACCATCTCCCCTGCTGGTGGCTGACGCCTCCATCAACATAACCAAGAGCTCCTTTTGCCGAACACCTGTGAACCGTCCCCGCTATCGTCCTTCGCCGTTGCACAAGCCGACGACTTAGAGCACCTCCACTCGCCCTCCCCCCCCCAAAAAAACGCCCCCAAACGCCGTTTGGGGGCACCGGCGCGTAAAACCCCGCCCAGCCACGCCCCCAAACTTATTTTTCATTCGGTACGGGGTGTTTTTTTGTTCGGCGGACCCGCTTGAAACCCCAGCGCACGGGGAGGGGGCAAGCGGGGGCGTCGGCTATGCCCAAAAATGATGCGGGCCATCCCTGTCGGCGAGACTAGCATTTTCCCCCAAAACGGCCATCGCATCTCACCCACCTCCCACCAAATCGCCACTGCGCCGCCGTGCCGCCTCGCTGCACCATTCCCCTGGCGGAACACGATTCTTCCACCAAACCGCCGCAACTAGTGCGCCGTATCTCCCCGCCCACCAACTTTTCGAGGTGTTCTGCCATCTCGCCAGGCTTTCCCGCGGCACCACTGATGTCTACGCACGCTTCTATCCTTGTAGACAGTGTTGGGCCTCCAAGTGCAGAGGTTTGTAGAACAGCAGCAAGTTTCCCTTAAGTGGATCACCCAAGGTTTATCGAACTCAGGGAGGATGAGGTCAAAGCTATCCCTCTCAAGCAACCCTGCAATTACGATACAGAAAGTCTCTTGTGTCCCCAACACACCCAATACACTTGTCAGATGTATAGGTGCACTAGTTCGGCGAAGAGATAGTGAAATACAAGTAGTAGTGATGATTATGAGTAGTAAATGTAATCTGAAATAAGTATCGCTGCGAGCAAACATGTAACAAAACTGAATGTAAACGGTGTGCAATGCTTGGGAACAAGGCCTAGGGATCCTACTTTCACTAGTGGACACACTCTCAACAAATATAACATAATTGAACCAATAGATACTAACTTCAATATGCAACTCAAAACAATTCTCCAATGGAAAACGAACACTAATCATGCGTAGGGCTACGAAGCACTCCTCAAAGTTCGCATGTACCCAAACTAGATTGTCCCACACTGTCACCGTGAACGCACTAGATGGTTCCAACAAATACCAACAATTCATAGAGACATTAACTAAAAAGATACACATAATGCGCACACTAGTCACCTTCACATTACGATACAAGGTGTCTTCGGAGATTACAAATATAAAGCACGGGAGTAGCATAATATCTGAATAATAGCATCTACCAATTCAACTAGATACAAAGCTCACGATCACATAAAGATCACATCATGAGAGAGAGAGGTGAGCCACATAGCTACCGGTAGAGCCCTCAATCGCGTGGGAGAACTACTCCCTCCTCATCATCGGAGGCAGCAACAGCGATGGAGATGGCGGTGAGGTCGATGGAGACGGCGATGGAGACCGATGGAGATGGCTCCGGGGGCACTTCCCCGTCCCGGCAGGGTACCGGAACAAAGACTTCTGTCCCCCGAAATTTGTCTTCGACGGCGGCTGCGCTGCGGAACTATTCTGGGAAAAACGCCCATTGTTTTAGGGTTTTCGAGACGGAGGCTTTAAATAGGCGGAGGGGCGGCGTCAGAGGGCCACCAAGGTGGCCTCACCATAGGTGGGCGCGACCAGGGGTTGGGCTGCGCCCCCTAGTGGTGAGCCTAGCCTCTGGCCCCCCTCCGGCTCTCTTTCGGTCCTCGTCCTTCGTCCGGGAAAAATAGGAGTTTCGGTCTTCGTTTCGTCCAATTCCGAGAATATTTCCTGTGTAGCTTTTCTGAAACACAAAAATAGTAGAAAACAGGGAACTGGCACTATGGCATCTTGTCAATAGGTTAGTTCCGGAAATCGCATAAAAACACCACGAAGTGTAAACAAAACATGAAGCAAATGGTGTAAAACAAGCATGGAGCATCAAAAATTATAGATATGTTTGAGACGTATCAAGCATCCCCAAGCTTAACTCCTGCTCGTCCTCGAGTAGGTAAGTGATAACAAAAGAATAATTTTTGAGGTGACATGCACCATCACAATCTTGATCATCTATGTAAAGCATTGAGTGCTGGGATCAAAGAACTTAAAACATGGGCATAAAAGACATAATCTTGACAATAGAAACTTAGCAACCATGTTATAACATGAAAAGAAACACAAACGAAAGATCATGACTAATGAAACAATGAAAGTCAAACGTGTGTTCAAATCATATGGAAAAACATAGCAAATGGTTTTCAGCTTGTCCTTCATGGAATAGCAAAACATAAATGCAAAGGACACCTTCAAGTTTAAGAGGGCGACTAGATACAAATAATTTTAGAACAAATGAAACTATAATCATGAATCAATCAATGATAACTTTGGGACTATGCATATAAAACTCAGAATGGCAACTATGCTCTCTTAGACGGTGCATAAAGGTAGAAGGTGGTGACTCAACATAAAAGTAAAAGAAAGGCCCTTCGCAGAAGGAAACAGTGACTGCAGGTTTTATAAACCTTCAAAAATTATGGTACTTACTAGCCTTGACCTCTCATTGCCCCTATCATAGGCATCTTGAATGGTTAAAGTAAATGCAAGAACGTTTATGACCATATGCTTGACAAATCATAAGTTGAAAACCTCGTGTCCCGTGAAGTACGAATACCCAAACCTCATGCTACTCGACTTAGGGTCCCAAGCAAGGTCTTGTCATGGTAAGTATACACGTATCATCGAGAACCGCCAACGGGGTACCTCCTTGCCCAATGACATGGAACAAGCCCACATCAAAATGACAGGACAAACAGATAATGAACACCTCAACATCTCTTTTATTTACCATTGGTATAGCTTTTTATTTTGAGATGCGTCATCGAATGTCCACTATGGGAATGCTGTAAATTTCCACCATGAATGATGCATGGCTTAGATTAGCGGCCCAGGCATTTCTCTAACACGTATACAAACTCCATGATCCCGCAAAATTCCCAACTTATTTCACATCGCGAGTATCCATAAACAAAAGATCACGATATCAACTCAAATAAGAGAAGTGCAATGTTGAAAGCTTACCCCATGACGGCATGGTTTGGCTAATTTCTAACTTACAACTTGCAATCATAACGTCAATATAAAAGAGCCACAATGTCAAAATTTTAAAAGCGAGAAAAGTAAAGTGTGTCATCAGGTTCGTGAAAGCTTTACTGACTAATTTTCACATAACACCAAAGAGTTTAATTTGAAGGATAGATAAAAGCAAGTCAAATGTACTTTGGAATAGCAAATAGCAAATAGGTATGTATGGTGGACACATTGGAATACTTGGTTTTTTAGGAGTTGGATGCATGAGTAGAGCTCATACTCAGTATAAAATGAGGGCTAGCAAAAGACTGTGAGCGACCAACTAAGAGAGCAATAACAGCCATAATCATGCATAGTGACAAAACATCATTAAAAGAAGCATAAAATGGCATCACAAGTCAAAAACCAAATGATCATAGAGGCTTATGGCGACTTTGTAAGAGTCAAACATGTTGTAAGCATGCGCCAAGTCAACCCAAATAAAGCATCAAGGAGAAAACCAAATAAATGCTTCCGTATAATAAAAACAACGCATGATTTTTTCAAAGGCTCATTAAGCAATCTCAGTCATTTGAGACAAGTCATGCTACAGCAAAAACTACTAAGTATACTATCAAAACGACATCAAGCATGGCATGAAAAATTCTAAGCCGCAGTCTAAATAAGCTCCTTTTTGTACCACTTTTTTGCATGAAACTTTTTCTCTTTTCCAACACCATTCGAACCTTTTTAAAACAACTCTTTTGATGATACCAACATAGACCAGAGGTTCAAATACACCTTGATGCAAAGATATAACAAGATCTGAACAAAAATCAAGGAGAAAAACGAAAGCTAAATGCAATTCTAGAAAAAGAGAACACTCGTTGAACGATAAGAGTGAAAAAAATAGAGTGTTCTTGGCAAATGAAAAACGAAGCAAGTCTCTCTCCAAAAACATGATGTGATCCAAACATTTATTGCAGCAACCAAAACAAAAGAAAACTGAAAGCAAAAACAACTGACGCTCCAAGAAAAACGCATAGAATATGAAGCAATAAAAATATAGTGTCTTGAAAGGTGACCTGATTTTTGCCGATGAAGAAGGGGTGCCTCGGGGGTATCCCCAAGCTTTGACGCTTATACCTCTTGGATATTTCTTGGGGTGTCATGGGCATCCCCAAGCTTGAGCCTTTGTTCATTCTTCATCTCATCTCATCATTCTCCAATCCCTACACTTGAAAACTTCCTTCATACAAAACTTAACATAATTCTATTAGCAAAGTTAGCATAAACATAATAGTAGATCGACCATTTTTGGTTTAGGTTTCAACTCAAAAACACCACATATAAAGCATATACTACTGTAGCAACTTCCCCAAAAGTTCCGTGATCAAAAGAACTCAAAAAGAAAGCGATCCAGAGGCAAACACAAATAGTGGCAGAAATCTGTCAAAACAGAACAGCTGACAAAGGTCGATTTTTTCAAAGACCTTCTGTTGCTCAAATCGAAAAGTGCAAAACTAATGAAAGTTTGGATATAACCTGGGGCATATTCACAAGAAATCGTAGGTCAAAAATATATTCTGCGAATTTTCACAAATTTTTTCGGTGCAGCACCGAAATCTGTTTCAGGACAGCAAATTCCCCAAATCTTACCTCACTCAAATTAGAGGTTCTTCTTGGCACAACAACGAAATAAAAAGGATAAGGAGCAGTTATTACATTAGTAATAACTTCCAAGACTCAAATAAAAGAAAAAGTACTGAAAAGAAAGCAATGGATTATCTCCCAAGAGTGCTTTTATTTAACGCCTTTGAGCTAGGCACAATAATTTGAAAAGATGCTCATGTAGGCGCCATAAAAGAGCTTAAGGCAAAGGCACCATACAATAACTTGAAGCAAGAGAGAGCATCAAAAAGCAAATGTGAAACACATTTAAATCTAAACCACTTCCTATGCATAGGAATCTTATAAGAAAATAAATCAATGAGGCACATAGTAACAAGCATGGGAAGGTAAAACAAGTGCAACTTCAAGATTTGCAACATAAAGAGGGGAAACTTAATATTGTTGAGATCCATCAAACCATGTTTCCCTCTCTCATAGTAACTTTCAGTAGCATCATGAATAGAATTAACAATATAACTATCACATAAAACATCCCTATCATGAGCCACATGCACAAAAGAATTAATACTCCCCACATGAACAATCGTAGTAGGAGTAGAATCACCAAAATAACTATTCTCATCACCATAATCATCAAAAATAAGAGGCATATTGTAATCATACCTTGTTTCCTCCTCAATAGTAGGTGAACTAAAAATATTATACTCATCATTGTAATCATCATAAGCAGTAGAATAGCTATCTTCCAAAGCGTGTTCATCAAACATATCATCATAGGAAGGAACATGGATAGTACTAATGGTGCAACAATTATTAACCTCATAACTTTCAGAATTGGTACCAAAAAGATTTTCAATATCGAAAGTAGAGTGCTTTTCCCAATCATGATCACTAACATAAGTAACAGGCATAAGCACATCATCAAGTTCAGAATCATCATAATCTATAATAGTAGCAACATGCTTAGGGGAAGATACCGTTTCCACTCGCCTTTTACTCCTCTTCTTCTTCTTACTCTCTTCTTTAGGAGGGAGAGGCTTGAAAGGCATATTCTCCACATAATCTAATTTACTAACAGAAACAACAAAAGAAACTTTGGAGGATTCCTCTTCTCTATTAATAAGATGGAAACATATATTAGTCCTGTCATAGCTTGGCAAAACATCATGTTTTATAAAATTTTGTAAGTAAGTATTTGCGAGGCAATCTTTAACATAATAAAGACGACAACCATGCAGGATGCTAATATTTTTAAAAACGCTCATATCTACCAAAGAAGTTTTTCTAGATAACTCTTCACACCCCAAAAACAAAGTAAGCTCATCATGCTGATTGAGAGTGATCTTGTCATCACAATACAAACTTGTGGTACTCATTCGATTAGACGAGTCACTATTATGGCCTGAGCATTGAAAATTAAAATGACCCTTGTTATGGCAAAGTTCACAAATAAAAGGATAAAGCTCACAAACCTTTTTACCAAGCTCATCTAGAGCCTTATCCCACATTCAGTTTTCTTCATTCCTGTGGTGGATACAATAATCTTCTTTGTCGTAACTCTGTTCACAAGGTCTAAGTACTCCACAAAAATTAACATGCTTATAAGAAATAGGACTTTCAACAGTTTGAGCATGTTTATTGCAATCATCAATAACAATATCACTTTCTATGCAAGTGTCTTTAAAAGGTTCATGATACACGTCCCCATTTCCTTTGGGAACATTAATATGGGAAGCAAAGGCTTTAAAGCAATCAACCATAATTTGAGGATCAAGACCATATTTAGCACTAAGCTCTTGAAAATCAGCAGTTTCAGCGAAAGACTTAATGCAATCATACTCGTAATTTATACCTGATCCTTTACCTTTGTCGCTATCCCAATCTTCAATATTGCTTTGAATTGTTTCAAGCAGATCCCACTTGGCGTCAACATCCTTGCTTGTGAAAGACCCATCAAAGCATGCATCTAGATAGTCCTTGTAATATCCTGAAAGCCTTGCATAAAAATTATTAATGACAATATTACGGGGAAGATCATGAATAGGACATTTAAGCATTAGTGACGTCAATCTTCCCCACGCTTGGGTAATGCTTTCTCCATCATGAGGATGAAAATTATAAATATAATTCCTATCTTTATGAACCTCATGAGAAGGATAGAATTTAGAATAAAAGAGAGGTACAATTTCCTCCCTGCCAATAGATGGACCATCCTTTAGCAGCCTATACCACTCCGTAGCTCTGCCCTTCAGTGAATAAGAGACTAGCTTCCTCTTAACCTGGCTTGATGAAATACCTGCACACTTGAACAACTCGCATAATTCATGTATAAAGAGTAAATGATCACCCTGATGGACATTTCCATCTCCTAAATAGCGGTTATTCATAACACGTTCAACAATTTTTATAGGTATTTTAAAAGAACGAGGATCACAAACATCATTAGACTCATCACATATGGGAGATAAAATATCATCAGAGCAAACTTTCTCCACTAAAGCTAGGGAACTAAAAATATCATGCTTAACAAAACCAGCTTCCCCAAGCTTAGACCTTTTTATGGCATTAGCAACGACGGTATTCAAAGCATTCATACTAACAACATTGCTATGCGAAATAAGCTCCAAAGATTTTTCAAACACTTCAAATCTAAACTCAGGAAAGACACTATAAAACTCTTTATTTTCCATTAAGCCTAACTAGTGAAAAATAAAAACAAGAAACAAAAAGATATAATTGCAGAATCTAAAGGAAATAACTTCGAGCACTCACACAGGAGGATGCGAGTACCTTTTACCTTACCTCCCCGGCAACGGCACCAGAAAAGAGCTTGATGTCTACGCACGCTTCTATCCTTGTAGACAGTGTTGGGCCTCCAAGTGCAGAGGTTTTAGAACAGCAGCAAGTTTCCCTTAAGTGGATCACCCAAGGTTTATCAAACTCAGGGAGGAGGAGGTCAAAGCTATCCCTCTCAAGCAACCCTGCAATTACGATACAGAAAGTCTCTTGTGTCCCCCAACACACCCAATACACTTGTCAGAAGTATAGGTGCACTAGTTCGGCGAAGAGATAGTGAAATACAGGTAGTAGTGATGATTATGAGTAGTAAATGTAATCTGAAATAAGTATCGCTGCAAGCAAACATGTAACAAAACTGAATGTAAACGGTGTGCAATGCTTGGAAACAAGGCCTAGGGATCATACTTTCACTAGTGGACACACTCTCAACAAATATAACATAATTGAACCAATAGATACTAACTTCAATATGCAACTCAAAACAATTCTCTAATGGAAAACGAACACTAATCATGCGTAGGGCTACGAAGCACTCCTCAAAGTTTGCATGTACCCAAACTAGATTGTCCCACACTGTCACCGTGAATGCACTAGATGGTTCCAACAAACACCAACAATTCATAGAGACATTAACCAAAAAGACACACATAATGCGCACACTAGTCACCTTCACATTACGATACAAGGTGTCTCCGGAGATTACAAATATAAAGCACGGGAGTAGCATAATATCTGAATAATAGCATCTACCAATTCAACTAGATACAGAGCTCACGATCACATAAAGATCACATTATGGGAGAGAGAGGTGAACCACATAGCTACCGGTAGAGCCCTCAACCCTGGGGGAGAACTACTCCCTCCTCATCATCGGAGGCAGCAACGGCGATTGAGATGGCGGTGAGGTCGATGGAGACGGCGGAGATGGCGATGGAGATCAATGGAGATGGCTCCGGGGGCACTAACCCGTCCCGGCAGGGTGTCGGAATAGAGACTTCTGTTCTCCTGAAATTTGTCTTCGATTGCGGCTGCACTACGGAACTGTTCTGGGAAAACGCCCATTGTTTTAGGGTTTTCGAGATGGAGGCTTTAAATAGGTGGAGGGGCGACGTCAGAGGGCCACCAGGGTGGCCTCACCATAGGTGGGCGCGGCCAGGGGCTGGGCCGCGCCCCTTGGTGGTGAGCCTAGCCTCTGGCCCCCCTCTGGATCTATTTCGGTCCTCGTCCTTCATCCGGGAAAAATAGGGGTTTCGGTCTTCGTTTCGTCCAGTTCCGAGAATATTTCCTGTGTAGGTTTTTTGAAACACAAAAAACAGCAGAAAACATGGAACTGGCACGGTGGCATCTTGTCAATAGGTTAGTTCCGGAAATTGCATAAAAACGCCATGAAGTGTAAACAAAATATGAAGCAAATGGTGTAAAACAAGCATGGAGCATAAAAAATTATAGATATGTTTGAGACGTATCAGCCACCCACCTCGACCTTGCCGAAGAGGTGTTCGGCGTATTGCCGAGGCCATGGACGAGTTCATGGACTCGGACAACGAGACTATGTTCGCCGCTCTGATGGAGGAGGAAGCCGAGATCGCCGTCGCCGACGACGAGGAGCACTTGATGATGCTGTCATGCCTAATGGTGTTGTACGCCCGCACTGATGCAAAGCCGCACCGCAGAGGGTCGGCGCCTGGCTGCCGCAAGAGTAAGCCGAGGCAGAGGTTGGAAGGCTACTGCATTCTCTATGTTGACTACTTCACCGACGACCCATTGCACGATGAGGTGGTATTTCGGCGCCGTTTTCGGATGAGCCGGAAGCTCTTCCTCGACATTGTCTATGCCGTTCGGCGTTTCGATAACTACTTCATATGCAAGAAGGATTGCACTGGTATGGTTGGGTTTTTCCTCACTTCAGAAGTGCACTGCTGCTTTGCGGATGCTTGCATATGGAGCTCCAGGTGATTCACATGATGATTACATACGCATGGCTAAGTCTACGGCCATGGAGTGCATGTCTAGATTTTGCAGGACAGTGGTGTCGGTGTTCGGATCAGATTACCTGAGAACACCCAATAAAGAAGACACTGCTCGCATTTTGGCCCAGAATGCAGAGCGCGGATTTCCTGGGATGCTTGGTAGCAGCGATTACATGTATTGGGAATGGAAGAACTGTCTATTTGCTTGGCAGAGTATGTACAAAGGTCACAAAGGAGGTTGTAGTGTGGTACTAGAGGTTGTGGCTGACCAGGATCTATGGATTCGGCATGCTTTCTTCGGCATGGCAGGATCTCACAATGACATCAATATACTGTGGTGCTCGAATGTGTTCTCCCGGCTAGTTGAAGGCCATGCTCCTCCGGTAAACTTTGTTATCAATGGCCATGAATACAAAAAAGGATACTATTTGGTGGATGACATCTATCCAAGATGGGCAATATTTGTGAAGACTATCACTGGCGCTGTGCCAGGAGGTAAAAAGTCTTGGTTTTCAAAGTGTCAGGAGGCTTGCAGGAAGGATGTTGAGCGTGCATTTGGTGTGCTCCAAGATCGATTCGCTGTTGTCCGGTTTCCTGCACTTACATGGTCAAAGACTCAGATGTGGGAGACCATGAATGCATGTGTCATCATGCATAACATGATTATTGAGAGTGAGTGGGAGCATCCGGTGTATGACCCTGAACCGACAGGGTCCTCTTGAGAATGTTGATCACCAGGTGCCCGCCGCATTTGCTGCATTTCTTGCCATGCATCAAGAAATCCGAGATGCAAATACCTATAGCCAACTGCAAGATGATTTGGTGGAGCATTTATGGATGCTCAAAGGAAACAACGCCTACTTTTATTTGTAATTCATTTAATTAAATTTTATTTATTTGGATTTCAAACTATTATTTATGTGTATGAACAATCATTTCAATAATTTATATGAATCTGGTGGCTGTATTTCTTGCCGCCTCACATCGGCGCTATTTCTGACAGCATTGGCACAGCGGCGGGAATGCTTTTTTTCAAAAATTTGGGCCGAATCTACAATAAAATGGGCCACGTTGGGCTTTTTGGGCGGCGTCCCCCCCCCCCCCCCCAAAATGGCCCAAAACACGCTTGCGTCAGTCGCCATTTGTGGGTGTGGGAGGAGTGGAGATGCTCTTAGCTCCCTAGCTCAGGCGAGTCGTGCATGCTATGGCAACCCTCTCTGATGGAGTGATGGGTCTCGAACCAGGGTGTTCAGGGTGCTATTTTCTCTTCCACATCAGTGCATAGCTGGCGCGCGGGACTAAAGAATGCCCTTCATTTTCTTGTCATTTACATGTCTTGATATGTTTTCCTTGTATAAAGAATGCCCTTCAGGTTTCCGTTTTCAGAATGATAGAAACGACAGTCAATAAAAACCTCACTTACAAGAAAGTAGTAACAGCGCATAGAACTCTATTATTGGAGGTGGGACTCTTAACCCGGACGTTTGGCTCTTGGGTGCTCTCCTCCCCCATAGATCTGCCGTTTAAATCTGCCTGGAGATGGACGGAGAGAATAGCGGTACCAGCATTTATGTTTTCCATCTAATAAGAATACTATCGAATACCTGCTCGTGTACCTGACAGCCCCTGACCCGTCTCTGCCCACACGACATTGGTAGCCGGCCCATGTTAAATGCAAACCTGTCGGTACAGGAACGCACATTTAAATGGAAAGTGCGGGGATGCTCGATGGCTGTGGCCGCCTCCATGGACGTCGCCGGTGTGCTCCGTGTTGGCCGTTTCCTGGCGAATTGCAACATCTTCTCCATCCTCCGCTCCACCCCACGCTCGTCACTGTCGATGAGTTCGGCATAAGAAAGCGACGGCGAGCAGTTGCGCTTGGTTGCGGCCGACCTCTCTCGTGGCTGCTTGACGCGGGATGGCGTGGTGGAGGAGACGGCGCAGCTGAAGCACTCCCTCGTCGAGTTGGAGCTCAAGCTCGCGCGTCTGGACTCTGGAGGCATGCACTAATTTCCACTCCCGCCGCTACATTCTTCCCGTCGAGTCCTCCGTGACATCTCGATGGCGCGCGCCACCATGCGGCACCTCACGCGCGCTCTGTACCCACCTCCATAGCCCCGCGAGCCCAGGCCCAAACCTCGAGAACTACCTGAACCTGAACCACGCGTTCAACGGGATTTTGAGCTCAACACGGACGGTGATGTCCACACCGCGATGGGGTGAGCAGGTGTTGCAACGCCAAGATGAGCGCGCAAGGTGGTGTCCTCCTTGACTTGGGCACACGCGCTCCCGCGGCCAGAGCTACTGCTGCAGGCCTTCTTCCTAGGCGCCAACAAGGACCACAACTCGACATAGAACCGCAGCTCCGACTAGGACCACCGCCGACCTGAACGGGCGCCAAGCACCCGAACTGAAGCAGAAATTTAAGTCATGAGCCCAGCCTGGACGTCGAGCGGTACAAGGGCGGAGCCACATAGCTGCTTGAAGACCATGACATTGCTAGGAACAGCGATCCGTGTTGATGAAGGTGATGTGGACAGCTCGGTGGTGCAGCAGCTAGGGATCTGAATGAAGAATAGAAGTAGGTCTGGTGAAGAACAGGACACGAATACCCACAGTTGCAAGAATTGAAGGAAGAAGATGAATAGTGTCATGAGAGAATCGGCAAGACAGCTGCCTCCCATCTGACATATTTACTACTACCTGAGCTTGAGCTACCCCATGGAATTGATCGCATGTCTCTCTAAAAAAGTCAAGACAAAATTTTATCGGTTGAGGACGTGGATGCGATCATAATTCCTGGGCTAGACAGTTGATGATTAGCAGTGCGGCAAATCAGTCTTAGGAAAATCTCTACTATATTAGCATGTTTTGGTGTGCGAGACTAGCATGTTCGCGTGTCTCTATTAGCATTTTTGTAATAATAAGTTTTTCTTAATTAAAGCAATGACCAGAGCAACATATAGACTTAGAAAATAACTGTACTGCACAAACAAAGATTAGAACAGTATTAGAAATTGATGTGTCATTAGAAGCGAAAGAAGAAATAAAATGGTGATCACGATCCAGGACCACTAATAGGCTAATAGGGCTAACAAGGATCGCCGGCTCGCCGCTAATAGATGGTAATTAGGACCCGAGATTAAGAGCTATTTTAAGAGTTGTTGTGACATTTGGAGCGCTAAAAGAGGAGCAGAACAAATAGATGGTGATCAGGACCACTAGTACTGTAGTATATCACACTAACTTATCTGCTAAGTGACCTACAGAACTGACTAGCATATTGAAAGTAGCTGCAGGGTTCTTTATGTCGCTTGGCAGCTCCCCTCGGCGTAAGCTCAACAACCTAGCAGCTGCAATAAATAAACTGCAAATATGTGGGCCATATGGTACGGAGGTCAGGGCAAATACGCGCCTAGAGAAAACTCAGCTAAAAATCAATACCCTAAACAATGCAGTGATACGAGACAGGTGTCACCAAGAGGCATGGGGAAGCGTAGCTCCCAGGAGCTCCTATGCAATTCTCGTGGGACTCTACCCAATGTTACAAGTACAGTATAGCATGGAGCAACAAAACAGAAGCAGTTGCTACCAAATCGAGAACTCTAGTCTGCAAAATTATCCATCTTTTCCTTTTGAGATCCACAAGTATCCATCTAGAACCACCTGAGTCGATCCAAACCATGGTCAGGTCAGGTGCTTGCCTGGCCAGTAATTTCATTTTGTGCCTCTTCGCTGGGTGCCCAGTGTCAGAGGAAACCCATCTGCAAGTGGGTTATGCTCAAGCTGCAGAGATGCCAGAGGGCTGCACCGGAGGGACCTGATGCTCTAGATGTTCCTTCCCATCAAAACTTACCACTGTTTCCGCTGTGGAGGGTTATTGCTTCATCTATTTGAACTTAGGCCATCTGACAGCATCGTCGTCTCTTGAGTTCATCGTCTTCGACGCGACGCTTTTGGGCTCTTCGTTCCAAAACATTTCCATCTGTGGAAGAACAGAGCTTATTACATCAATTTCGCTATCTGATCGTGTCTTCACTTAAAGGCACATGCACACATACCTCGCCGATAACTACCGTGTCGCCCTCTTTGACTCCAAGTTTGACAAGAGTTCTGTTGACACCGCATGCCTCCAAAACATGCTGAAATCTTTTCAAGGATTCCGTATAGCTGCAACAGGAGGAGAGGTTAGTTAGAAGTTGTGATCAACAAAAAATCAGGGTTAAAAAGAAGTGTATCAGTATGGAATACTACTGTCCAACCAGGGCTTAGCAAACTGCAATGTTCCTGAAGCGTAGCAAGTTTATTTGCATGGATAAACAATTTAGAACGAGCTGGAAATAACAGAGTTGGGAAGATTAGAGACAAAAGTTTGCATAGATTATTCTGAAACTAGCATACAGTCACAATGTGTTTAAAAGGTTAAAGGTGGCAATTGACCAAAATGTATCACAGGTTTACATTATAATAAAATAATCATCTTATTTGTATATTGCTGTTAACAGCCTTTTGTTCAAATATAGCATATGAAAATAGATAACCACATCTCATGTGGAGACATAAAGAAGCGCTGATTAATTTCTTCAAACTTCAGAGTGCAAATCTAAAAATATGTCACAGTGATGCATAATTTATTATGCTAAAGAGAGACCAATGCAGATAACTAGAAATCGGGAAAAAAGGAACTGTTTCCAGATGAGCTTGCAAAGAATAACAATCCATGTATACTACTTACTCCCAATTAGTCATCTGAACAAATCGTTCAATTCCAGCTCCAACAACATTCCATGTATTTGTGCCCTTGTCATGAATAATCTCAAAGTCATTCATAGCAGAACTCCTTTCCCTTTTTATTGAGTCAGCAACGTGATTCAGATTTTGAGTGTTATTCCATTCTGCAGAAACATGCAGTATCAAGAAAATATCCAAAATGGGAAACCAAGTTATGGGTAAACCATTACAATGTAAACAAAATTTTAGTAAGAACAATCTCTTAGTATCAAACAACTGAATTAACACATAAGCAATGGATTATTGCAAATCACTAGGGACATTTAAAATGTATTTCTAGACATGAGTAAGAATTATAATTTCACAAACAGCAAATATAGGGTAAATAAGCACCTTCAGCTTCTTTCACCCTTTGCCTCTCTTTTTGTAGAACCTTGTAGACATCATAAACAACATCTTGTGTTCCTTGCCTGTTCATTGCACTAATGCAATAAGGCTCAATACCTTGAGCCTGTAGCTTTTCCTGGAACATATTCCATTTCTCAGAAGCCTCTGGAAGATCCATCTTATTGTACACCACTATATAAGGTTTGTCAACCAAAGATGGGCTAAATAACTCCAGTTCCAAACGAACAGCCTCGTACTCATATTCTGGCTGTTGTCCTGAACCATCAACAACATGTACCTAAGACCACAAACACAGAAACAATTATTAGCAAGCCATGCATAGATTTCCAATCTCATAAAGTCGAAAATTAAGAACACAAAACATAAGAAATATTTCATAACAATAACATAAGTGAAATGAACACAAATATGCATGGAGGGAAAAAAATAGCATACCAAGACCGAACATCTCTCACTATGCCTTAAAAACTCATGGCCCAAACCATATCCACGATGAGCACCTTCCAGCAAGCCAGGAAGGTCTGCAACTACCATTGTAGCATCAAAATCTAATGAGACTACTCCAAGATTCGGTAGCAATGTTGTAAAAGGGTAGTTTGCTATAGTTGGCTTGGCAGCACTGATAGCACTCAAAAGAGTGCTCTTTCCAGCATTTGGAGCTCCTACAATTCCCACATCAGCAACCAGCTTTAGCTCCAAATCCAGCCACCTAAAAAGATGTAATATTAGCAAGAGTAAAGCTATAATAGATCCCTATAAATAATCACCAAATATGATATTTAGTAAAAAGTAAACCAGAGAAAAATCAGGTTTTGACAGACTCGAAAGTAAAGTGGTCTCAAGATTCATGTTTCAATCATGATGAAAACTAAGTTTTTCCTGGACAATTACTAAGGTTGAAGTTCTTAGTTCACCGCAATGACCTTCAATCCTCAGTGCGGAGTTTTTGCACTAGACTAAATTTGTATAGTAGAAGAAATTTTCCTTTGCCATCGGACATCAATATGCAAAAAACACAATATTCAACTGTGGTGCCATCAGATAGAAGTTCACTCACTCAATCGCTGTCCAATTTCTGAGTGTTTCAGACAATATAAAATTTAAACCCATGGCTATCGTGCAGTGGATTATCTAACAAAAACAAAAGTATCATATGAATGGCAGATGATGGACATCAGATTGTTTGTTCTTTTAAGTGCCCTTGCTCGAAGACAGATACTCCAAGCTCTGGGTACACCTCAGTGGCTGGGTCATCTGCTCATAGTTATCAAAGGGCAGGCAAATGAAACTATGAGTAGCCTTGTGCGGTTTTAGATACTGTGCTCGTTATATATGCTCTGATGGATATTGGCAACTGAAACTGCGTATAAGATGCCTGGGTGCCTGCAGCAAACATCGCGGAACTCTGGACTCAACATTGATAAAGCCTCATCATATATGTGGCCCGATAATACTGGAAATTGGTTAGGCTATTTCTAAAAGTTACTGAAGCAACGTTTAGACTAACACTGGATTCATCAATGGTATGGTTTGGCTAAGAACAATAGTTTCTTCCTAATCTAGCCTCGCTACTCAAATGCCTGGATTAGCCAATTGCAGGAGTTATTTACAATTGCAATGGTAATCAAATAGAAAATGAAGCATAAATAATCTTTGAAAGTAGAGATAACATACATTTCGGGACCTTTCTCCCCCTTCTCTGCAATCCTGGGCACCTTGTTTGTCCCCGTCTTGAATGCTGCATTGCCGCGACCTCCACGGCCACCGGGGAGGAGCAATGCTCGTTGCCCGGGCTTCATCAGCTCGAGGAGCTCTACGTCGCCAGCGGCCGACCGGACCATCGTTCCCGGAGGCACCTTCACCACGACGTCCTCGCCCTTAGCCCCGGCCATCTGTGACCCCTGGCCGTGCGCGCCACGCCCGGCGCGGTAGTGCAGCGACTTGCGGAACGGCAGCAGCGAGTTCATGTCCCCGTCCACCTCCACATAAACATTGCCCCCGCGGCCACCGTCGCCGCCTGACGGCCCACCGTGCGGCACAAATTTCTCGCGCCGGAAGGCCACCACGCCGTTGCCGCCGTCGCCGGCCTTGGAGTATATCCTGGCCGTGTCGAAGCACCGCATCACGGCTGGCACCCCCTTCTCCTTCACCTCCCCGTCCCCTTCCGCTTCCTCCCCATAATCGTCGTGGACGCTGCCCTCAAACACGCCGACCTCCTCCTCCTCTTCATCCTCGTCGTCTGGGTGATACACCACAACTTCTGCCTCATCGTCGTCCTCCCCGTCGTACTCCAGCTCATCGAATTCTGCAGTGCCGATTGCAGCAGTGCCGAATTCCTCCTCCTCGTCATCGCTGTCGACGCCGTAATCTGGGTCGAACACCACGACACCATCGTCCTCATCGATCTCCTCTGGCGGAACTGCCCGGGCTTTCCTTCCCTTACCGCCCTCGAAGATGTCCAAGCGGGTGACGACAAACTCCTCTTCCTCCTCCTCGTTGTCGTCCCCAAGATGCTCGACGATTTGACGCGAAATGGCGCGACCATTGAGGCTCTTCTTGGCCGCGCGTGCATCGAACTGTCCAATGGAGGCGCGCCCGCTGCTGGTTGGCGCGTCTCGAAGAGGAAGACGATGAACGGTGGTAGCCCCGCGGCTGCCGAAGTCCGCCTCTTCATCCTCCTCCTCCACGCCCAACCGCCGGACACTCCCGCGCGGCAATGCGGGAGCTCTGCGCTCGAGTTCCCCTGGGGCGGTGGGGAACCGCTCGAGGGTGACCTCCGCGGATTCGGGGGCGGCCTCGCGGAGAGGGAGGCGGGTGAAGGTGGTCGCTCCGCGGCCGATGACAGCGGCGGACGACGGGGCGGGAGGAAGGGGAGGGGACTTGACGGGCCTTACGGAGCTACGCTTGCCCCGGGCGCCCTTTGTGCCCCGGCGAGCCGCCTTGGCGCTGAAGAGGCGGAAGGGGAAGGCCGCGGCGACGGCGGCCGGCGCCATTTTCTGCAGACGTTCGAGCTTTCTTTTCTCTTCCTTCAGTGGAGCGGATAAGGAATGCAGTTTTGGATTTAACACGCGTCATGTGTTTGGCGCTGAGTGAGATCTGAGCCGTCGGTTTCGAGATCGCAGGGCTAGCTGCGTAAGTTGGTTTACTTCGGAGTGGATTGTGACCGTACAAATGGTTAACTACTGTAGTTTGTTTCTATACAATACTAGCTAAGTGCCCGCGTATTGCTGCTAAATTAAAAAAATATGTCACTATATCTGAAGTAATCTTACACAATTATTATTAAACATGAAGATGTGCTGATTTTTTATTGCACAGTGACAAATTTCCTCTTACACCTGTCTACACCTTGTATTACATTTATGAAATCAATTTACATATTATCTATTTCTCCAATTAAAACAAAATTAATATTTCAGGATGGGTTGGGATGGGTTGACGTCTAAGCAGGGATGCCAGCAAACTTATATCATTCCTCAAGGTTTGACATGTTCAGACAAACTATTTAGAGAGGGTCGTACTTCTACACCTAATCATACATGAGAGGCTAACGCTATAAAGAACTTAAAGTTAACGTAATTTAATTGTTTGTCATGGGAGATCTCCGTAACTCACTCACAAAACAGACACCGCTTTCGCTTTAATAGGTCCGTGCGTTGCTACGGAAGATGAAAAAAAATACAGTGTTCAAAGAATTGTTTCGATTAAAAAATATGTGCCAAACACGATAACATGGGGTTTGAATTCAATTAAAATGAGTATGGATTCTCTCTCCCTCTTATTTTCTCATTGGGCGTTCGTTGGGACTAATGATAGAGCCTTAACTTTGCTGAAAAGAAGAAAAATATTGATTACTCACCTCATCCATTAGTATTTGGACATCAACATCAGTCATTTGGTTCCAAAATTTATGAAACCAAGCTTTCCCTAATCAAAACTAATTGTGTACTCTCTTGTTAAGGTCTATCTTTCCATACCTATCCATTATACCAGCCACCTTATCTACCAAAGATGCTCAGCTATAAGTATATTAGGCGGCACTAATTCCTCCGCCTCCACCTCGCAGTTGGCCCCCTCCCCCCAATTCTGCCTTCGCCTCCATGCGGCGGCACCACGCCACGCCAGGGCATCCCCGCCCACATCCTCGCAAAGCCCTCTCTCGTTGTTGCCGTCGGGGTGTTTCCTGACAAAGCCGGGGGCATGGTGGTGGTGGTGGTGGTGGCGACGGCGGTCGACTTCCTCGGTGCTGGTCTAATCCGATGTGGGGGAGCCCGCTAGGACCGGTCAACGACCACATGGAGGTGTTGCGGTGGCCATGGGGGCTTAGCTGGCGGTGAGGCGGTGGTTGCGGCCAGGCCTGATCTCGACCCAAATGGGTTCCGATGGGTCGTGGCTGCCATGATCTCCTCCCGCTCAGACATCACCTCACGCTCCTCGACTTCAACATGCAATTCGAGGATGTCGGGGGCTCTAGCCCTAGCATGGCTATGGTGGCTTTCTCCCCTGCTAGAGAGGGTCGGCCGGATGGTCTAGGCAGTGAGTTGGGGAGGCACAGATGCTGGTGAAAACCATGCTCCAACTCTGGTCGCTGTAGGAGATGGAGGCGTCTACGCGTCGTAACCTTGTTGAAAGCATCGCCACTGAAGGTTGTGTTTTCTCACTCGTGCTACTCTGGGGGAAACCCAGATGTGGGAATCCGGATCAGACGATGACAACACTTTTAACATCGTTTACCTCTTGGGGACATCGATTTTCACGGGCAATTAGGATCCTGCGGATGGTCGGGCCTCCACCTGCTGCAGGCGAGGTCGTTCTCCAAGGCCCAGCCGATGGAGAAGACCACGTCCGTCCTATGGTCGGCTGAGGAGAGTGGCAACCTCGTCGACCTCACCGAGGACGACGACGGCATGCTGGAGATGAAGAAGGAGGTGAAGGAGGAGTTCTAGAAGGATGCCGCTGTAGAGGATCGGGCGGCGGTGGCTAATAGTAGTTTCTTTATATTTTAGTTAAATTTGATGTAAACTGTCCAAATCTTACCTAATCTTCTCATCGTAGAATATGCACTACGACTACACCTTGGTCATCTACAACACGGTTGAGTTGTTCGCCCCATCTTTCTGAAGATTCAACATACAAGGCTTACTTTTAGCACCTCAAAATTTTGTTCTCAGTAATCAATCCACACATTTAAATTTCGCTCGTCTTTAACACATTCTAACTCATGGTTTCTGCTTCGGTACACCCCTTCCAATAAATTTAAATAATCATATCCTTGTTATAAATTGAGCAAGGATAGTGCCAACCATTACACAAGAGGAGAATACATTTGGTACAAATCTATATCACCGTCAGGTATGATCCCTTACGCTCACCTCGTAGAGTATTTCTTTGGGAAAACAAAAGCATGGGATAAAATACATTTTAGATAGACTTACCTGGTCTTCTACCAACACCTTGAAAGAAGTGTAATATTTTTCCTAGCTGTCATATAAGCAAGCAGCTATTTTCTTGGGTACAAATTCATCGAGTTAGTAACCACTATAAGAAAAGTCATTTGTTACTGTAAAGGCTAGTATCTTTTTGTTCAGATTGCAGCGTTGTTCTTCAGGCTGCGGACATGAACTTGCCTTCCCATCTCCAGCAATGGCATGATCCCGCCCATAGATGGGGAAAGGCTAGAGAGTCAAATACTTAAATTATGTCGGCTTAATATCTCGGCGCAATATCTTGTATAGAATGTAAGGAAAGCACCTTCTTCCCCCTAGCAGTTGACATATGCGAAGATCATAGAGATGGCCCCCTTTCCCGAGATAAATCCTAATTAAATTCAGTTAAATCCTCAAATCAGATCTTTCTAATTAATGATTATGATGGAGCAGAGATGGGCTCGATGTGAGGTGCCATCGGCCATGCGATGTAGCGCCGCCCGCCTTGGCTGCTTACCCAAGCTGGCGTTGGTTGGTTTGGGACGCCATGAACACAATCCCGAGCTTGCGGCCTCGCACCACCGACCATGGTCGCGGCACCCACCATGGCAACACCAATAAGCTGGCGGTAGTAGGATTTGGATGCCATGGCTTTGACCTCGATCTCGCGCCGCTGTTCATAGCCCGTCCACGCACCTGCTAGCCCTCACCACAGGCCCCGAACTCACCTAGACGGGAAAGCGGCAAAGGATCTCGATGAAGAGAGGAGGTCGGCACGGTGACGGGCTGATAGTAGAGAAGCTAGGAACGAGGGATGTTTGTTTAAGTTAGTTTGATCTCAACCTCCTGACCGAATATGCGGTGACACTCGAAGGACCGATCCACAATTTAAGGACAGAAAAATCGATTGCTCTTTTACATGAGGTCAAACGGGAGGGTGCTCGTGGCATTGTTTGTAACTAAAATAGATAATGAACCTTTTTTTACTTATTAGTGGTATTGGTGGGTAATTTGGTGTTCTGTTTGAGGGCAAAATCAGAATCTGAAAGTGTGACACCGGACACCGCTTTTCGCTTTAAAGGAAAAAATTATAATTCGGTATGAAGACACCGAGAACCACATGTGGGGCCAAGATTATTTCTTACTCCGTATTATAGGCAACAAGATTATTTATACTATTTCACCCACCACTAGGCTATGTATGCCTTAAGTCTGAGATGAAATTGTAACTAAATACAAAATATCATATCGACAACTAGCTTGGCGTGCGCCAACACCGGATTTGTCCAGATCATGACCTCAGTCCTTTTTTAAAAAGCTGCCTCTGAAATATACATTATTCAAGTCGGTTGTATTTTAGGACCGCCACTCAGAATATTAAGGTGGTCTATAGTTACGACCAACTGCAATAAAAAAATTATTTTGAACGGGCTAATATTCTGGTCGACTTTTAGTATTAATGGATAAATTTTTAATTCTTATCTCACTCTGAAAAATTATTGGAGGTGGTTGTTCAGAAAAATAGGCTGATCAAGGGGGCACTGATTGGAGCCGGTTTGGTTTTTTTAGGCTATAACAGACCAGGGGCGGAGTTCCAAATAGGTAAGGTAGGACAACCGCCCACATTGATTTTTTGAATACACGTGTTTTTCTTGAACAATTTGAATTGTCACAAGTCAAAAACGGACTACATATAATAAAGTTATGCATGTTTTTAGTAAAAGCTCGCAAAACCGATTTCAAACTGAAAAGAGAGATTAGGTCTAGTCGAGTCGGAAAAGAGAGGTGGTGACCTCAAGTCGTCGAATGGATAATAGGTGACACTCTGAAGGAAGAGAGTGGATATTGGGTAGGACATGGGATAGAGGTCTACCATTGAACAGTTTCAATAGTTCACCATTCCCCATTCTACAAGAGTATTAAAATTAGCCCCGTGGCTGCCAAAGTCCATCTCTTCATCCTCCTCGTCCTCGTCCATGCCTAACTGTCGGACACTCCTGCGTTGCGCTCGGGACCCCGGGCCGGTGGGGAACCGCTCGAGGGTGACCTCCACAGGAGGACGGCCTCGTGGAGAGGAATGCAGGTGAAGGTGGTCGCTCCACGACCGATGAGAGCGGCGAACGACGGGATGAGAGGAAGAGGAGGAAACTGTAACTCACCTAGTTTGCTTTTGTAGTTGGAGGGTCCAACGCAAACATGATTTTCCTGCTACAAGCCGCGATGAAATTTCCTACAGTGGTCTCGTATAATAGCCCTCGTGGCACCGAGAGTGGACAAATGGCTTCTGAGCTCCATGGAGCCCTTTTTTGAACAAATCAAAATAACACTTGAAAGTTTTAAAAAAACTAGATGACCCGTTGCACCACTGGCGCAACTGGCTGAAGAGAGACGGTATTCAAGTCATAAGTTTTATTCATATTTATGCTATTGACCTTAGGAAATGCAAGGTATTAACATAAAGACGCATGGTGGCTTCACATGTTAGCAACTCTTTAATTTGCCCTAGTACTCGGAAACCATGTCCATTCGAATCTCATTAGTTGGTATCGGTCCAGAAGCAGTGATGTAGCACCATTTTTAATGTGCATGTATCGTAAATGTAAGTATTCGTAATGAGGTTGAACATTATATTTGTAGATCAAATCTTTCACATAAAGTAGGTAGATTGAGCTTACGTGAAATAGTTCATTTTTGTTGGAAACAATAATATTTCTTTGATTCTAATCTGGTTGACTGCTTGATCTAAATGGGTGGGTCTGGCCCTCTTTTTAGTCTTATTCTCTATCTATCCTAACCAATTTTGTGTATTTGGATGGTTTAATTTATAGAAAATCTAAACTCCGACTCGTTTTGTCTCTCTTTTTTGGCCTCCGTTGTCATCATAGTTCTATAGATGACCAAGATTCCTCGCTAGGGTTTTGACAACTCTTATCCTTGTGCATACCGTTAGGACTCTGCCACTCCCGCCCCGTTATTTTTTGAAAGGTTGCAGGTTGCATCATCTTTTCCCCTTCTTGTCCCAGTGTTGTCTACGTCGTCCACATCGCCCGTCGGTCTGCTTTCTTTGGACCTCCTTAGGCTAGGATGACCAACCACTGGTGCAAACATCGCAATTACCAAAATCATTGCTGAATGTGTTTGCACATGAACGCTATTTTTGTAACGTATAGGCTATCATAATAGACTCGCCAAGCCAGATACGTAAAGTCTTGTCAATAAAATCCACATCAGGAAGGAGATAACACACTGTCACACAAAGAAAAGAAAACAGAAAAGTGGGCATTGAGCATTAATAGTTGAGAATCTCATGTGCCAATTATATTTGAAAACAACAATGTTTATTTGTAGTTTGTCTTGGGATTTTGGGAAGGACAGTACTCCTTGACACAAAACAATAAGCACAAATAGCACTTCCAGAAGCTACCCGCTAACAGACAGTAGAGGGGAACAAAATTGTGCACAAGTAATGAGGAACATGGCTGCATAATAAGACCATATTAACTGAAAGCTTCATAACTCTTTGCAGACATGTACCGTACAATCTGCAACACACGTATAGCTGTACATCTGAAAACTCCAGTTGTAGTTCGCAAATAAAATTGTCCTTGATCTTGATCTTCATAGAAGCTCATGTTGCTCTTGATCTTCACACGAGGATAAGAGACTCCTTTTGACCTTTCCCGGCTGCTTAAGAAAATAAAATTGTTCAACCAAACCATTTGTGTTTGTTGACAAAAGTACTCTTAGAGCTATCACATCTGAACTGGAGCTATAAGTAATGACATGTATATCATTG
Organism: Dactylis glomerata; assembly: GCA_007115705.1. Classification (NCBI taxonomy): domain Eukaryota; kingdom Viridiplantae; phylum Streptophyta; class Magnoliopsida; order Poales; family Poaceae; genus Dactylis; species Dactylis glomerata. Next base: position 177,531 of record QXEO01000071.1, read on the forward strand.
TAATAGAATCGTTTGTACAGAAACATCATGCAATCAAGCATTCATGCTATTTTAGGCCTACATACTACATGAAGTTAAACCAATTATGCCTCATTTTCACATGCGAGTGGAAATAAATTCATGTATGTTTAGCTCCGCACCCACCTAGCAGCTACAAAGAATGTTAAACAAAGTCTTATATCATGGTTTATTTTAAGTTTTCTAAACATCATTTATTATGCTCAAGAATGAGAGCATGTGACTATTTGCCCACAAACTCAAATAATAGTATAAAATGAGTAGTGGCAGCAGAATTACCCTTCCATAGTATGCTTAATTGATGGGACAGAGCAAAGGAAAAGCTGCTGGAAAATTACCCTCCTATTTTTTAAACATGGTACAAAGAAATAAACCATCAAACAAATGCTTTACCTGCCAGCTTATAAACTATCTGAGGTATCCTAATCGTAGACGCTATAAATTAACTAATACATACCAAGAGCATTTTAATTTTCTGCATAGTATGATCATCAACCCTGAATAGCACATAAGCCAAGCCTGAAAAATGAAAAATGCAGTAAACTAATTAAAGGAACAAAGCTGGTAAGGAAATAACCATGAAAAATGCAGTAAACTAATTAAAGGAACAAAGCTGGTAATGAAATAAGACAACAGTGAGTGGGTAGGAGCCGCTGTCAGGTAACGCACCAAAGAATAGATAATGTTCAAAGGCAGTGCAGATCTGCAGATCTCAACCAAATAATTACCGTCAAAAAGAAAAGGAAGAACTTCCAAAAAACAGAGTGAAAGCCACTTAACCGAAGTCTTGCTGGGTAAACATAGCCAAGAAATTGCATTACAAAACCCCAAACCGACCACAGCTAACGAAACATGTAAGTTCGTCCTTTCCTTTTCATCTCCCCAGCTCACTACATCCCATTCGATTCATGCGCATTAGGAACAAAAGAAAAGATAATCTTCCAAGGCAGTGTAGATCTCAGCCAATGAATTACCAGCAAACCACAAGAAAGAAAAAAAGGAAGATCAAAACATGCTCAAATATTATTAGCACTGCCTACCATAACAACCGAAGCTATACATGGAAATTTAGGATATCAAAAGAACCTGCATTTGCTACCTAGCAAACTCCGCTTGGCCATGATTGAGTTGGTGCTAGAATAACCCCTCATAGCCTGATTCTTCCAAACAAAACAACGCAGAAAATTTAGTCTGACCAAAATAATATCATTCATTTTGGTTATTTGCAACAAATGAGAAATCTATGTGTATAAATTTTCAAGCTCAAAGGTAATAAAATTCTTCACCCATACATAAAGCAATGATACAATGTAAACAACTAATTTTGAAATGTCATTCTGCAGACGTAATATGGATGCAGAAATTCAAAGAACATGCTCTAGAGATTCAGTTACAAAAAGGAAGCAGACCACATCGCAGAAGTTTGGAGAGAAAGGAGCTCACCTCTGAGTCTGCTCCCGCCATCTATCCAGACTGCTGCACTACGCACTGTGCTCACCGGCTCTCACTGTCATCCCGCATTGCTCGAGCCGCCACTGGCACGCTCGATGTTCGCCGGGATATTATCTTCCTCCTCCAAATCCAGACCCTACGAAAACACACCGAGAAATAAAGTTTCTGTAATTTATATACACTACAACTATATTAAAACTCTGAACAATCTATCCTAACCCAAGTCAGACCAACACAGCGAGCCCATGGGCGTGCGCAAATCTGCAGGAAGTACAGCAGGGGAAGAAGCGACCTCCCACCCACCTACCATGTGCTCCTCCGTCTATCCAAACAAGGCCAAATCCAACAATCATTTTAAAAACTGATTGCACATCGGAAAGGGGATGAATATGTCAAGCTTCATGCACTAGCCAACGCAACCAAAAGTCCAAACTGATGGAAAGGGCTAGGCAATTCACTTATACACATCAACACCCCCACTCACGTGTGACGAATCAAGGGAGAAGAGCAGCTGCGGCCATGACGGGAACCGGCGAAACAGAGGCCGGGGCAAACTGACGGCGACGGTCACGGGAAAAGTCAACACGTGGACACAAAGGGGGGCAACAGCAATTTTTTACAATAAATTGCGAAAACCAGGACTCGAACTCGAGACCCTGGGCTCTGATACCATGTCAAGCTTCATGCACTAGCCAACGCAACCAAAAGTCCGAACTGATGGAAAGGGCTAGACAATTCACTTATACACATCAACAGAATAGAGGAGACATACATATGAGAAGAGGGACGGAAGGAAGATGAAGGAGCCCGTGAACGCAAGACCAATACCAGCTCGATTCAGGTTGGCCTCTCAATGCAGGAAGGCCGCTCTTGCTGCGCCTCCTCCGAAACGCAGTGGCCGTCCGGCTCCGGCTCTGTCCGCTCGCCGCACAGAAGGCTCTCCCGGAGAGAGGGTGGGGAAGGCTGAAAGAAGGTTACAGGAGTGGGAGAGAGAGGCGGAGAAGAAGATCTCGAGTACCTAGCGACACGCCACCGCCCTTCGCGCTGCTGACTCTACCGGCGCTCCGCCGCCCTCCTCCTGCAATGCCTCTTCCCGCCATCCACCGCGGTCATCCCGTCTAGCCAGCGTCCTCCTTCGGGACGCGGTCCTGCAGAGACTCCTCCCGCCCCTCTCCACACGTCTCCTCCTCACAGCCCTGCGTGGTGTTGGACCGACGGACGGAAGACTGCCCATCGAGGAAGACGAGAGAGGAGGCAGAGATCGAGGAGGAAGAAAGAGGCACGGATTGGGGAGGATACGAGGAGGGGATTGGGGAGAAGAGGCGGCGGCTGATTGGGGGGGAGAGTTTTTTAGGTTTTCACTTTCACCCGCTGCTTCTACGAGCACGCGAAAAGGGACGCCGAGCTAGCGGAAGGTGAAGAAAGCGACGGAACGAGAGCGTGTGGCTGTCCCTGCTAACCGATCCCACAAGCAACTGGTCCCAGGCGTCATGGACTCGACAAGAAGCTCAACAAGTGAAAAAAATAGTTACAGATCCAACGGCCAGAGTAAAAAGTGGGCTGAAAAAAGTACTGTCACTAGTGAAACCAACGAACAGGATGTATGTGCGCCTGGGAGTGCCCTCTATGGCCGGGTAGCCTAGCATCTTTTATAGGAGAAGATAGCACAAAAAATCATGATGTAGATAATTTTAAGATCTACTAGTGTACAAATAAATCAATTCAAAACTCGTTGTATTTTAGGCACAACAATGATAAATGCATGGACTGATCTAATGAACAGTCCATAGTTTCAAAGTTTTAAATTTTGACAAATTTATTATTTTTATCGAGCCTAAAATACAACGAGTTTCTAATTCATGTTTTCCATACTAGTATGTCTCATAATTATCTACATTAAGATTTTTTGTCCTAATTTTCTGAAACTTTCAAATGTTATTTCTTTTTTTTTAAACGACCTAGCTCGAGCTTCATTTGAGGTTTTTTTTTGCGGGGATTCATTTGAGGATTTCGTTATGGCATCGATTCTGATTTCACACTCAAACGCCGCATCGTAATGTGATTTTTCTCACGGAGCCTATTTTTACCAGTCATTCACCACCCACGTTGTGATTCATGCTGGGTCCTTTTGCCATGTTTGACCAATAAAAGTTTGATATAATATGTACTTGAAATTTAGTTGAAACCGGGATGAGATCTCTTAAACTCTTTAGTACAAACCGTAATATGACTGCAAATAGCTGAAATAGTACAATATGTGTGAAATCTATATGTTATGTTTCTAATATAATTAATTTTGTCAAGATTTCATCCCGGTTTCAACTAAATTCAGTATTTGAATCAGCCTCCAAACTTGATTTGAAGATGTTGCCAAATAAAAACAGTATGTGTGAAATCTATATGTTATGCTTCTAATATAATTAATTTTGTCAAGATTTCATCCCGGTTTCAACTAAATTCAGTATTTGAATCAGCCTCCAAACATGATTTGAAGATGTTGCCAAATAAAAACAGTATGTGTGAAATCTATATGTTATGCTTCTAATATAATTAATTTTGTCAAGATTTCATCCCGGTTTCAACTAAATTCAGTATTTGAATTAGCCTCCAAACCTTGTTTCTTTGCCTTGTTCAGTTTGGTCAAGATTGATGGGGATTGACATGGATTAAGGTGAATTTAATCCCTCTTAAGTCAAAATCCTTGAAATCTCCTCCAAATGCACTTTGATCCACTTGGGGAAGTGGATTAATCAAATATAAGTTCCTACGTATTCAGGGTGTGGATTTCTGTAGGACGAGCATAGCTCGTCTTACTTTGAAATTCGAAATTGGCATTATGAAGTTCCAAAAAAATCTGCAAAAAGAATCTAGATGTAGATAATGTTGTGCTCTACGAATCGTGCCAAGTTTCGACTCAAACCAGTTTATATTCGTGGCTGCACAAAAATGGCAAAATCTGATAGATTTTAATGTTTTAAAAATATGCACTATTCACTATCCAGATTTTGTTATTTTTGCACTGCCTCCATATAAGGTATTTAGAGTTGAAAATTTGCACGTTGATAGAACACAACATTGTCTATCTTTAGATTTAATTTCAGTTTTTTCTAAAAAAATCAAAGATAGTTTTAATTTTTTTTAAAATCAAGCTACATGTGGCTCGAGCTACATTTATAATTTTTGTACGTATTCGGGAGTTTAAAACTAACATTGCAAAGGCCAATAAGGATTGACACGAGAGATGTGGCGTGTCAGCGAGTGACTTGCCGTGGATGTGAGTGGTTCATCTCGTGCGCCAATAACTCGACTAGATACAATACTCCCGTACTCACACCGTGAGTCACACGCTTTGTCCTTTTCTTTTCTTGGTATTGGTAAAACATCACACTCTCGGAGCTATACCAGCTAGTAGTAGGAGCATCTTTGTTAGGCTGCGAGCCCATTCTCAAAACCATACGTCGTATACTCGTATACTTATCAGTCATCACCCAAAAATATACTCCCTCTCCTAAAATATAAGGTATGGATTTATTCGCCTTTTAATGCATAATTTCAACCATAAATATATTCTAAAATATATGAATTGAGAAGGTATAAATGGTATCATTGCATTCGTCTTGCAAATATTTTTTATTATATATATTTATATAATTGTTTTAGACATATAATAATTATAAATCATAGTCTAAATTCTAATCCATGGACCAGTGAAATTTAACGACTCCTCATATTTTGGAAAAAAAAAGATTAGTAATGAAAGTGCCGCAACAGACGGCAGAGCCCCGAGGTATACGCAAGTTTGGTATGGTCATGTTGGGATAACATACTCCTATCCTTTCCCGCAAAAACAAAAAAAATTGTAATCCTGCGTCGTTCTGGATAATAGTATCCGGATTTATGACGTCACCCGCCACAGGAGTACTATATATCAGACTGGGGAGAGGCACTGGTTGACACTACACACGAGCGTGGAGAAAAATTCAGTCTCCCTAATCCCTATCCAGTCCGCTTAACCCCCACGCGGATCGCGGAGCTGGTTACCTCTTCTCCGGCGGCCGCCGCGGTGAGCTCCTCCTTCTCCGCCTCTTCGCTTCCAATTCTTCCTCACCCCCCCACTAGCCGGCGCGGCGAGCTTAGGTGGAGATCCCCCGTCGGCATCGTCATGGGGGTCGTCACTTCGCTCGCTGTGATCAAATCTCCATACTAAGAAATTTCGTTCCTGAACGATCCATTCAGTTTGTCGCGGATATCTTAGCTGCGGGTAGAATACTAGTACTACTAGTAATACTGAAATCGGTTTATTTTCGAGCAATAGTTGGGGGATTCAGTCAGTCGAGCTTCCACGCTGGGTCCAGTATTCTTATTGAGACAAGCTGTGTTGTTCAGGGCCTGTGTATTGATTTTTTTTTCATGTTTTGTTACCTACGGATCGGATCCTCGTATAACCAGTCCATGTATTTTCATTGTTGCAGTTGCAAGGCCATTTCAGTATGAAGGGCGCAAAGCTCCTAGTCTTGCTTCTGGCGTCATCCCTGTACCTGTACGCTGCGGTAAGCGATTGCTAACTTTCTGCTCTCTGGATGACGATGCACGTGGTAACTAATATATGAGCGACCTGATCCTGGTACTGATTGGCCTACTTCTTTCAGATCGCTGCGCAGGAAACATGTCCAGCTGACCTCGACGCGAAGTGCGGCGATGACGCTGCTGATGATTGGGAGGGCGAGTTCTTCCCCGGCATTTCCAAGATCAAGTATGAGGTGAGGGCATGGAAGTTCAGAGCCTTCAATCTTGTTGCATAAATCATGTGCTGTTAACGGATTGTTGAGACTTTTAACATTTCTCCTTGATCATTTGCACTGCAGGGTCCAACCAGCAAGAAACCGCTTGCTTACAAGTGGTATAACGCAGAGGAAGTGATTCTTGGCAAGAAAATGAAAGTATGATTTGTGAACTTTGCCCCTTTGGTAGATCCGGTTAATTTGCTTTTGCATTATGTGCTACAGTTGGGTTATATATGTGCACCATGCTATAGGATTGGTTGCGGTTCAGCGTGGCATTTTGGCACACTTTCCGTGGTACTGGAGGAGACCCTTTTGGTGCACCTACAAAGACTTGGCCTTGGGAGGATGGCACAAATTCCTTGTCCATGGCCAAGAGGAGAAGTATGAGAATTACTTGATCTTTTATTCAGGACCAAAGGGTTATGAAATTGCACATTTGCTGGAATCAATAACTTTGATTTGGATATTTGTTTCAGTGAAAGCTCACTTTGAGTTCATGGAGAAGCTTGGTGTTGACAGGTGGTGCTTCCATGATAGGGACATCGCCCCTGATGGCAAAACACTCGCGGTATGATTCTATCAGAATGGTCTAGTTATCTTGGAAAGCATCTTGAAGTTCTTAAGTTGCAACCCTGAGTTATGCAATTGAGACTTGTAATGACTGATGTTGGAGACTTGGAGTTCGATTATGATTATTAACTAGAGTACATGACTACTTTTTCACTTTGCGGCACAAGAGATGATGTTCACTGATGTTGTATAGCTAGTTTATAATTACCCTGACTATAAGAACACTTATTGTGTATTTATTTAATTGCACCTATCCAACTTGGTAGTGCAAGGTCTGTAAGTTCATAATATACCTGAACTGATCATAATTTGCAAGCAACAATAATTTTCCATACTTCCAAGATTTTAATCCAGTAGATATCTTCTATTTAATAAAAACATCTCAAGATGTGACTGTATTGTATTTTAAGAAGACATCACTGTAATTTGACTCTACTCTTGACCCTGGCATGGACGGTCAGTATTCTCAGCATTCTTAAGGGTGTTTTTGTTCACATTGCAGGAAACAAATGCTAACTTGGATGAGATAGTTGAACTGGCAAAGGAACTCCAGGTTACATTCATAGGCTTCACTTTAATATGTTTCAACATTTAGTTGCACTAAACTGTATTTTTGCTATGCTTTTTGCTCAAATATACTCTGAACTTCGTGTAGGGTGAGACAAATATAAAGCCATTGTGGGGGACTGCACAGCTTTTCATGCATCCACGCTACATGCATGGAGCTGCTACGAGGTAGGTACTATTCACTGCTTTTTTTAAATTTGATTCTATGGCTTGAAATCAAGAAAGGAATTTACTGATGCTGCAGCCCAGAAGTAAAAGTGTATGCTTATGCTGCTGCTCAAGTGAAGAAAGCTTTGGAGGTGGGCGGTGTCTTGAATATCATAGTAGGTCTTCATTTTGGTTAGTTGTTAACTTGACGTGTATCTCCTTACAGGTCACTCACTATCTAGGCGGGGAAAACTACGTATTCTGGGGTGGAAGAGAGGGTTACCAAACTCTTCTCAACACTGATATGAAGCGGGAACTTGAACATTTGGTATGGATCAGATGAATTTTCTGATTTTTATTTATACATTTCTACTTCTTGTAGTTCATAGCACAAAATACATATGTAAATGCACATTTTTTTCTAGACTTACCAAGTTGTTCTCCTGTTGTCCAGGCTAACTTTCTTCAAGCTGCTGTTGACCACAAGAAGAAGATTGGCTTTGAAGGTAATTGCTTGGCTGTGCTATATAATCTTCCTGCTCACATCTCCGAAATTGGATACTCCCTCCGATTGGAGGGAGTAGTACATACTTCAGTTGTCTCGCTTTATGATACTATAAGATGGTAGTGAGTGTCTCAATCTCTTATTTTCAGGAACATTGTTGATAGAGCCTAAGCCGCAAGAACCAACCAAGCATCAGTATGTTTATCTTTTGGAAAATATATATTACTATGGAAATGTTCACAGGACTGGAAATATTGATGTTTGTTTTTCTCTGGCAGGTATGACTGGGATGTTGCAACTACGTTCTCTTTTCTACAGAAGTATGGTCTTACAGGTAACCGTTGTAATGTGTTAAAAACCATTTAGTACCACAATTCCAGCTATTCATATGTTTATGTGTATATTTTGCATGAAATTTATGCAAATGAAGCATTTGAAGTTTCTGAAACGTTGTTTTTTTAACTGACATGATGATACAGGAGAATTCAAGATAAATGTTGAGTGCAACCATGCTACCCTCTCTGGGCATAGGTTAGTTTCTTCCTCGCCTATCTCATCATAATAGCTTAAAGGTAATACTAGTACCACAACTGCATCTCAAACTTGTGTGTTGCAGCTGCCATCATGAGCTTGAGACTGCACGCATCAATGGTCTGCTTGGAAACATTGATGCAAACACCGGTGATCCACAAGTTGGTATGTGTGTCTTGTTCATAAAATTGCTATGTGACTCACTGGAATACCCCTTACACTCTTACTAACTTAACATTTCAATTCTTACACATGGGCAGGTTGGGACACAGATGAGTTCCTTACAGATATTTCAGAGGCTACTTTGGTTATGTCAAGTGTGGTTAAGAATGTGAGTGGAATTAATCGTTTATTTTGATTTTTCTGAAACAATTGTTTAAGCTTACTTAAACACTATCATGTCTGGATACCATTTAGTTTAGGTAAACATGGGAACACTCATAAGTTGCTTTGTTTTGGTACTGACTGCAGGGTGGACTTGCACCTGGTGGCTTCAACTTCGATGCAAAACTGTTAGTTCCCAATATCATTGGTATTCCTTGAGTTGAACGTTGGTTCAACAGAAATTTGGCTGACATGGAATTATTTTGTGGTGGCAGGCGGAGGGAGAGCACTGATGTTGAGGACATGTTCATTGCTCATATCTCAGGGATGGACACCATGGCTCGTGGCCTCCGGAATGTTGCCAAGCTGATTGAGGTAACTAGAAACACTATGACCTGCTAGAAATTTGCATATGCCTTTACCTAAGTATGAGTTTTGTTTTCTGATGGTAGGACGGTTCCCTGGATGAGCTTGTCCGCAAGCGCTACCAGAGCTTTGATAGTGAGATTGGTGCCATGATTGAGGTAAAAACAGCAAATTTGGAATTGTTTTCTCAAAGGATTTAAATTTAAATACTATGGTAACACTGGTTATGGTTTCAAATAGGCTGGAAAAGGGGACTTTGAAACACTGGAAAAGAAGGTCTTGGAGTGGGGTGAACCAACTGTTCCATCTGGCAAACAGGTAAATGGAATGATAGATCTAGACTCTGTCTTCGCAGCACAATGCAAATATCTTTGCAATGACTGTCATTTCTAACCTTTTTCTTGCCCTTTACCCTATGCAGGAATTGGCTGAGATGCTATTCCAATCTGCTCTGTAGACGGCGGTCCACAACTCTAGGAATAAGCAAGAGCGCACCCTTGGAACGCCAAGTTGGCCCTATCGCTATGGGCAATGTAGTTAGTCATCCATGCAGCGAACCCTGTAAACAACTGAATAATGTAACCTTACGTCAGTATCAAACTCGTTGGTCAACACGGAATTGAACCAAACTCATTCCAGTTTTCTTTCTGTGTTCCACCTGGATGCTCATTGGTCGGAGTTGGCCAGACTTTTTTTGCTGGTGCATCGCCCATCAGTGAAAGACCTCCGGTCTCTGATCCTTGCTGACCTGGCCATCAATAATTATAACAGTAAAGTAAGAAAGATAGCACATGGTATGGGAAAAAAATGAACACGTCTATAAGTGATGTCATGATAATGGTACTCGCATTCTTACCATGGATCATGACCATTGAATTTCATAGAAAGCATAGAAGGGCGGTCTCAGTCAACAAACAGGTGAATAGCTTTCACAGGTCTTCTCAAATGAGACTTTGTGTCATTAACTCGTTATACATCTACAATGTTACATTATAGTCCTATGGTTGGCACACTGTTACAAATACAATGTTACAAGTTACAGCAGAATAATTACAGTCTGATTGTACATTTTACAGATGTACAATATACATGATATGAACAACCTAATTACAATCAGAATAGCTCAGCGAAACAGAATGGATAATACCCAGCTTCCACAGCAGATTCTGAGACAACTCGTAACTCCCTCTGGATCTTACGGCGCTCATAGAATACTGGGCATGCAAGAGAAATGCATTTGACACCACTTTCAACAATCCAGTCCGCGCCACCGCAGTGACCACATATCTGGACAACGTTCAAAAGTCAACTGTCAACTCATCTGAAACAATTAAGCTCAAGGCTATCTGTTTCATCAACAAGATGATTAAATTAAGGACTGCTGCTCTTCAAACAGAATTTCAGTACTACTGATGCTCAGTTCACGTTGCATAACAAAAATCATGAATGCTAAATATTTAAATATTTCATGCAATGATTTCATTTCCATTCCTGGAATTCAGGACATTGTTTACACAAGTATCCAAGTAATGAAAACTTACAGCAGCAAGATGTTGGATTTCTCGCTCCAGTTTTGAAGTCCTGCCAGCTACTACAGTGGCAACGACAGCTTCACTTTTCAAACAGTTGTTGCAAAAAGTGTCCGAGCCTTGAATAATATCACCACAAATAGCACAATGGCTCGACATATAGTAGGTATCTATCCTGCCTCCTTTGGTGGACGCTTTCTTGTCCAATCCCAATCGGATAAAACTGCCACCACGGGAATACGCAGCATGACCAGAAGTGGACTGGCGTTTAGCAAGTGTTGGCCGTATGGGACGAGGCATCTCATTAAACCACTTATTCAGGTCAGCGCCAAGGAGTCCAAAGACACGTTGCAGCGCAGGGATAATCTGTTTGGTTATGTAATATAATTCATTTAATCTGTAAGGAGATTCAACTTCGAGCAGGCCATAAGGATCAATAACCATATCAATGAGACGAGCCCCTGGTTCCCCATGGATAACAACATAGGGCACTCTCTCTGCATAACGTGGCTCTGCCCTAGGATCAGATAGCATTGCTTTTGTTGCAACAATTGCTGCAGGCGGCAGCGAGGAAGCCCTTGCACTGTAAGTACCTAGACGAACCTCCTTTGCAAAAACAAAGTCCTGAATAGAAACTTTTCCTGATAATATCCGTGTCCATTGACGCTCCAAATACGATTTAACCTGTAAGAATAAAAGGCCATCAAGCTAGGCCTGACACTGCTACAGACCAAAAGGTGATGATGAAAAGAGAATCATCCTCGTAAAGTAAAACAGAGTAAGAAAGATGCCTTACTTTGACCAAGTCCTGTTCTTCAAACATTATTCTAAGAGATCGTTCTAACATCTTCGCAACAGCTGGGCACGTATCTCTCCGCACTGTCTCAATCCCCTTCGCATCAAAGATTGGCTCATTCTGTTCAGGACTTTCATAGCTATAGCCCACATATCTCTTCTTTGTAAGAAGAAAACAGGGATGATAAACTTTTTCAAACTTCAATGTGACTGGATCCGGATTGATTGCAGTTATTAAAGAGGCAATCTCCTTTCCTATTCTGAATGCTTCTTCCCTAGAACGCCCTTTTAGAAGAACAAACATACTGGAGCAGAAACAATTCGGTTTGTAGAGTATTTAAATATAGTTCCAAGAAAAAATCATGAGAAATGCACAAAAATACCTGTCAGTATCACCATATACAACCCTAGCATTCCACAAAGGATGCTGATTAACAAATGATATTGCCGTTTCAAGTGTCCTACGTCCACACTGAACAATGCTGTCTGCAAGCTCTGCACAGGGCATACGACCACTGAATCCAGCAGCTGTGTAACCATATGTTACATTAGCTATCAGCTTCAGAGCAAGTTGCCGAGCATTGAGTATCTGGGAAATAAATAAACTATCAATTATGTAACACAAAGAAAAAGAAGAACAGTCCTTTTACTCAACAACAATTGAAAGAGATCTGCTGCACCGTAAAGTATTGTGCATTCACCCATATTTTCTAGTAAAAGTCATATCATCTCATACTTTATCAGAATATAACCAAGGAAAATCCAGAAGATGTAAAATACAAATACTAAAAATAGTGATTTGTTATTAGGAACTGGCTAAAATGTTACAAAAAATTAGGAGCAAATACCTTCTGCATAACTTTCTGAGATGGAGCTAGCTTTTTCATTGCTTGCTTCACCATAATTCTGGTTGACAGTATTTCGTCAAGAAGGCGGGGTACTACACCTTTCCTGACCTGCGGAATGCCATAGAAATTGTGTTCAACAGGTCAGTCGGGTGTAAGATTCTCATTGTCCAGGCCTTACAATGGGGACTGGTCTTACAATGAGGAGGTGTGCGCAGAAAATATGAAGAGTGTCAAGATGGATAGACAATGCAGCACTAAGCAATGTTTTCGAGAATATAGCCAGTATCAGCTGACAATTACCTCAGGTTGCACAAACAGTACCCCATTTGGAGTAAGGAGCAGCTGATTTTTCAGATCAGCAATTGTATGCGGATCTGCTGAATATGAGCTGACACCAAGTACACTGGACTTTGATGGGAAAACTTTACCCAAGCATGTTGAATAACATAGATTATATGCTATTATCATGGAAGGATAAAGGGATTGAAAATCCAATACAAGAACTGGGTCAGAGTAGAAAGCTGATTCTGGCTCCATTACAAGTGGCAAGCACTCCATGGCTGGCTGAGAAGCAACCTGCAAAGTAGCACTGGAGCACAGTTAAAATGCCGGCACACAATTGGAATCCATATTTTAGGTGATAATTAAAAAACATTTTAGAAGTGATCCAAACGTAGGACAACAATGCTGTCAAGGTGCTTGGGCATCGGGGCCCTGCCGCAATTTTACCAGATTTGGATCTCTAGGTAGCCTGCTACCTAGGTGTCAAAGCTAATCCTAGTTTCAAGTTAGGTTGTTAGAGTGAGGCGGTCCTACCGTCCTAGGCAGCGACTACGACAGCCAGGCAGGCGACTAAGTTGGGTATAACAGGGGCAGGGACATTCATGTCCCCAAATCTCGCTAGATTGAGGGTGGGGTCCGGGCGCCGCTTAATTCCTGTGTCGCCCTGCGACTCCCCCAAATCCCAGTCAACTAAGAGTTAGGTTAGCAGAAATTATATCTCATTTGTAGCCCATGTGAAGAAGCCTGTAATTCCAAAACCAGAAAATTCTGTTATCTGATGGATTAAAAGAACAGCCCTCATTTAATTTTAAGCCTGTCACACCCTTTTCTCTGGCTATTTGCATATTGCAACTTCTTTGATTCCCAAGGACAAAATGCGCGTCTTTGCCACTTTGGTACAAAGTTCTCATGCGACTTTTATGCATGTCAGTAGAATTGGCAAATGAACAAGAAGCTGTTATTCTTGAATTTGTGTAATCGTGTTTCAGACTTGGTTTTACTAGGTAAAGGCTGCTGCGCAGCTATACACAAGTATAGAACATGCCTAAGCAAAATCAAGATATAATTTGCTAAGGACAAAATAACTGCACCTGTTGGTTTCCAGGGGAAATTGCAAGGTAGTTCTGTGTATGAGCCAATCTCAAGAGCATAGATTCAACACGGAACTGAGACCCTCGTGAAAGAACAGAGAAGAAGTCAATACCAAAAACACGGGCAAGTTCAGATGTCCGATTTACCTGCATGGAATAGTCAGGTAAAGTTTAGAGCAAACATCTTTGTTACAGATATTCAGCAAGCAGAAAAACATCAGTTACTACTTACTAGTTACTTGTTCAGGACATGCCAATTTAACTAACCATGTTATGGCTAAAGTAAATGATAACAGGTATAAAACCAAAAGGACAGGTTGTCCAGTTGATAAAACATCTCAGATGGAAAAACCAACAGAGCTCGCAAGTAACCATATGTTGATGATGTACTAGCAAAGAACACAATAAAGGAAAATTCATTTACCAGGTCAAGTTGATTTATTATTTCAAGGTTCAGCATAGCTCTGCTGCTAACATATTCTATGCATCGGTGTCTTCCTCGTCCAGGACCTGTTACAAACCATCGATTCAATGTCTTGGTTGGTACCAATGGCACCTTTCTCCTCAGGACTTCATCAGCCACAGCTTCAAGAGAGTAATTATTTAGCTTAACTTCCCCACGCATGAGACGCCATAAGTTTAGTATAATTCTCCCACCAACATGTACACCACTAGCATGAGTATGACTCCAATCATTCTCGCCATCCGCAATAACATCCTCAGCAGAAGATGCTTCAGGAAGCACCTGACTAGACTCATGGTCTAGATTGTTAGGTGGATGTTTTGCCTGATGCGGTAGTATTCTTGAGATTCTTTTCAGTAAGCCTACACCCAGATGAGCAGCTCTTTCCGCAAGAAAACCTAAAGATCCTAACTGAATCTCCCATCCAACTACGATATCTGGATCAATTGAACATATTGCACTAATAAGATGGTTCAAAAGGTCCCTCTCTTCAGGGAAGACATGAACACCACAACCTACAATTCCGTCAAGGTTTCTGCAGTACACAAGAAAAAGGACATTAAAAACATCTCAACCCAACAAGCTAAGCTCGTACACACTTTAAAAGAGAACCAGCTGAGCAAAAAAAAAAACATTTTATGTTTGAGAGAATGAATAAATAAAAAAAATCAAATTAATATGAAGAGCCATCACATTTAGTCGCTAATAATGGTCGGTGTGGAAGGATAAGTCCCAACTCCCACGACCTCCTTTTAGTTGCTACCAGAATCAAAACAGAGTCATATTGATGGCAACAGGTCCACCAACAGATGCAAGCACCTCTGGGAAAAGTAGTTTAAGTTTAGACAGATTGATAGCAGCACACCCTATCACCAAGGGCTCAAAGAACCTCGATGAGAAGTAGCTTAGGTATTTTTTTGTGTTCCTGTGTTGTTCTGCGTGGTTTGTGTGTAATGGTGGCATTGGTCAAAGTTTTTGTCCCAAACTCTTGTATCTATGTTTCTTTAATCATAAAAAGATGTGAAAAAGCTTTTTGTATGTTTTCCAAAAAAAAATCAGTAAGTTAGCCATCCAAATCATCATACTCCCAACAAAAATGACACCTGTTGCCACTGTCATCACCGTAGTCAGTCAATGCACCATGTCAAACCCACTTCTATGATTCCACGGGAGCCGTTCACATGGAAGGGTTGACATGGCACAATAACTAACTAAGAATGCAAGTATGTAACTGAAGTGGCAGCATGGCAACTAGCATGTCAGATTTAATAGAATTCTGCTGATTAGGGCAATTAACTTACTGATCTGGGATGGGCTTCTACAAATTTCATCAACATAATTAAATTGATAAAGGGTGTTGATGGACACAAGAGGACATCGAAGACACTGGAAATTGTTTAAAATGATAGGGGATGCTTAGTGCGATAACCCCAATTTGGAATCAAAAAGGAGAAAGAAACCAACAAATCATTGAAAGATCAACAGATGTCACACAACCTTCTCGCATGCGATCTGTCATCGTTTCCACGTATAAGTACACGAACTTCAACACTACAGTCACTGTCATCCTCAACAGCCAGCGACACAACATTGATGGCATCAAACCGTGGATCAGGACGCAGCTCGCCTCTGCTTTCTGCAAATACCTGAGTAGTGGAAAGAAATATCAAGAGATAATTTTACCTTGCCTGGTATCCCAAGCTACCTTGCTCGGTACTCCTTAGCAACCAAAAATTTTCTGAGAATTCTTGTTGGTCACACTAGATTATCTAAGACAGTAAATTATCACCCTGCTTCCTAGGAGGAATGGAGAAAGAAGAGATATTTTCTCGTGGAGCAAAAGAAAAAGGAATGTGACAGAACCTCTATGCTAAGTATAGTCAGTTGTTGTCCACCACCGGTGCTAGCAGGGTCACGAAACCCGCTTTGACTGAGAGGTGTGAGCTTATGCTTTTCTTCTTCAACTGATATCTGGGAAAAATCATGCCAATCATCCAACTTTTTATTTTCTTTGTTTGACAGATCAGGTTTCGTCGTAACTGTATTTGCAAACGTTGTTGTGGTATCCTCCGGAGCAGATCTGGGTACAAGAGTTTTGTCCATCAACGGAAGAGCTTCCACATGTGGTGAAAAGGTAGGATGGTACTCTATTTCCTGATCACCTGCAACATTCTCACCATAGTTGGAGTAACCTACAATAATAGTGTGTCATGTATCCAGTAAACGAAATGGCAAAAATTATATGCAGGGAACTGCTTATACCAGGGACACTACTAGAACAACCTTGTTGGGGTAGCCACTGTCCGACAGATACTGCAGATGGTGGTGAAAATGCATGTGTCAGCAAATATAAGACTGATCCATCATTTTGGAAATGAGTTGGAACACCCAACGTATCATGTGTGAATTCACTACTTCCCATATACTGAAATGATTCATTCTCCTTATTCGCTTCGGCAGTCTGATTGAAAAACGGAAGAGGGTCAACAGATCCCAGTTTAACAGCTGAAAAATAGCAGATAATAGATATGAGGTGAAGTGGCACTACCATATTCAAGAAACATTATTTTGTAGCATACTAACATGGTAACCCTGGTCAGGTAACATAATGGTAAATCTAATATATAAGTTATAACACAATTATTTTCAGGAGATTGGATGGGTAACTAGAACATCAATGCTAATGCAACAGTTTCTAAAAAATACACCCGGACAGCATATCAGCATCAGTAAACGTGAAGTTACACGATAATTTCTTGCCAAACTTACATTCAGGCTGCTCAATGCTCACTGAAGAACCCTCCAAACCAGAGCATACTTCATTCTGCAATGGAGGCTTACGTGCAAAGGTCATCTGTACATAATGATCGCCAGAATAAGCCTTTTCTGAATTATAAAGATCACTGGTGAAATCATGCAATTCTGATCCTCCAGAAATCACGAGTTCACTCTCTTTACCCATAGTGCATGCTGCTGCTCCAGAAGAACCAAAGTCCAATTGTTCAGGCTGGAAAGATCCCCTCCTCCTCCTCCTTCTCATTAAATCCCTTACAGATTGACAGGCTGAGCCATGTTCACCTATCAAACCAGAAGATTCCTTGTCGGTGTCGTCTGTTGTATCATGAGAGTTCTTCTCAGTTTTACTCTTGCAAGAACTTGGTTGCTTTTCAGTTGGCATTCTGCTGCCTGAAGAAGTGGTAACAGGACCATCAGCATTTCCATGTGGCCTCTTTTTGGTAGAAAGAGGCAAAGAACCCCAGAGAAGTTCAGTACCTCCACGCGTGCTGGATAACTTTGAGTTGTTTTTACTAGATGAGTGACTAGGTGATCCTATTTTTTTACTAGTAATTTTACACTGATCATGTCCTTGGGGGACTTTCTGATTTTCGTCAGAAGACCCATCAATCTGAGGAATAGTATTGCTCAATGAAGTGCTATCATCGAGCATTGCAGAACTGTTGCGAGACGTAGAAGCATTCAGCTCTTCTGCCCCAGTCACAGGTTCAAGTGAATCAAGGATATCCTGGCACTCCTGCTGAGAAGCACTATCAAAATCCAGGTGAGCAGACTCTAAAGCAACTTCAATGGACTTCTTGGAAAACAAAGGGCTCAGAATGACTTCATTGATCAATTCATCATCAGTTGTAGGCTCCTCTCCAGCCTGCGAGGAGGCCATCCAGCTTAAAAGTCCAAGTGCCTCAGCATCAACATGCTACAAAAGATAAGAGACAGGAGGCGTTACATTTACCAGGAGTAAGTAATAAACAAATTCAAATCAAAAGCATAATATCCAAATGTAGCTAGTAAAAATAGTCTCAAAATGGGAAATCTCAAATCAATCAAAAACCAATATCTGAAATGATTGGTGGGATCAGAAAGTGACCATGGATTCACATATCCTTCACCATCTGAAGTACTGATTTCATTTCAAACCTACTGTTATTTCACACTCTCTTGAATGTAACCATTAATGTGGATTTGTTTGTGTTGGTAGGGTGCTTGTCAGCCGTTTCTTCAAGGGCCACCAGCCCACCAGGAGGGTCAGCTACAATTATCCAGCAACCAAAAAATGCAGTTCTTCATCCTACAAATATTTCAGGTGCATTTTATGGGTTATTGGGACGAAAACTGGTTTGACGTTCTTTCATACTTTCATGTTTGACTTTCCTTTGCTTACACTACAAACTGACACAGTAATAAGATCTGAGGACTACCTTTTCATGTTCATCAAGTAATTGAGATGCTCTTTGAGCAGGACTATCACTATCAACATTATGGCAGTTGTCATTTTGTGAAAATGTGATAGTACCAATAATATCAGTCAATGATTTAAAGCACTTCTCTAGCTTTTCAGTGTCTTCTGTGGTAGAAACTTTATGGGAGGCTTCCTCTTTTGGATCCAACATAGAAAGAGCACTCTCATACTTAATGCCATTAAGAAAACTTCTAAGAACAACATCCCTCGGTGGTCTACCAATATCAGCAGGTCTTTTTTCCTCCAGTAGCTGTAAGTGCTCGAGTTCCTAAGCAAAGCAGTTAAAGAGGTTTAGCAACTAGCAACAATTTGCAGCATATGTGCACATAGAGCAGGAAAGATACCTCCCAAATTGCTAAAAGTGACTGGACCATTTTTGTATATGTCGTTGTTTGTGAAAGAGACGTGTAGACCTTATGCTTCTCATTTATGATACCTACAGGTGAAACCAAATTTGTAGCACAATTTATGGATAATACCAAACAATAGCTGGTAGATGTGGCAAACAGACCTTCTACTCTGGAGTCAGCTTCAAGCATCAAAGAAGTATGTCGTTTGGTGAAGTTCGAACTGGCTCCTCCCATGCTATGTGAACTAGAAGAATCGCCCAGTATTAAAGCATGCGGCACTGTTGAAGATATCCAGATCGTCGGATACTTCATCGGAGCATTATCTGCATGTGCCTATCAATTTGAAAAGAAAGGTCTAGTTTTTAGTAGAAGCAATGGATAAAATATAACCCAAATTAAATAACGAAGATTCAGATGGAAATCATTTCATAATATAGACGCGAATAAATTCATACTTCCATAGAACTTGCCTTGTGCTCCAATTCAGCAGACAGAGCCACCTTCCTATGTAGAGTCTTAGGATAAAAATCAACTGGCAATGGAGGGCGGAACTTGAAGTCTGTGACATGTACATGGCCCATTCCATACAAGTTATAGTCGACCTAAAACATACATCGAACAGATATATCCTCTTCAGTCACTCCAAATATATCACATGCGTCAAACAAAATTGGCACCACCATGTGGTACTGCACTAAAAATGCATGCTTGCGCAAAATATGGAAGGGACAAAATGCTATGGTCTTGCAGAGCAGTTCAGGAAATTTATAAAAATGGACTAAGAAAGCACCGCTCTCACCAAAAAGTGAAGAAGATATGGAATGTGTGATTCATAAGGCTGGAGTACTCTATCAAGAACAGCACCGCCCTGAAACAAAACAGCTCAGGATCAGTCCCAGCAAGAATACTATACATGTTTGCAGAAAAGAGATTCCACTTTAGAGAAAATTCAAGTGTATAGCTACATGGAAGACCAACCATGGTGAACACTATTTAATTCACTTCACACCATGATAGATAGCAACAGCACATGCAGCACCAAGAACCATGCATAGTTTCAGGTGAAATGGCAGGTGGCAGAACACCTCTGTTATAACGTTGTTCGCCATAAAAGGTACAATTTTCCAATACACTGTACAGTCAAGTAATTCTTACATATATGCTAATATGCATAGCTATTGGGAACAAATCAGAATAACAAGAGAGAGCAATGGTGTAAAAAAACATCACAGATCTCTTCGTGGAACAAAAGTACTTTTGCGAAAATTAGTAGAGCAAAGATCAGGAGATAACTGCAGTAATGTACCCATCAATATGGAAATACTAAGGTCACAACTTATGCAGCAGAGAGCATCAATACATCATACCAATAGATGGGTTGCAGCCCTGGAAACCTCGTGAGGATAATATCTTCAGATTATCAAGGCAATCAGTTGCAGCATTATGGGGGAAACAAAATGCAGGCATGTATTTCAAGAACAGAACATCAATTGATTACATGCACCTAACCTCCTACAGAATTTTTAGATCAATTGTGCCCAAAAAAATTCTATGACAACATTTGGTCCAAACATGTGATGTTATTCAGTTGGATACAATATGAAAAAAAAACTATGGTGACTCAACAAACCACTAAACGCTCACAGCTTCCTAAATTGTCAAGCAGGGCTCAGGCTCAGGCAATTCACAATTCAGTCACAGAATTTTTCAAGATTTCCACTGTGCAGTCTTATGTAGCTACCTGCATGCCCCGAACCTGTGATGCATTATCATGGAACCAGAGGGTCCTCAACTCTCCATAATCCTAAATGCAGACCTTTGATATAGAAGCAACTTAACTGATACATCCAAAAAGCATGGATCCATGGATAAATGATGAACACACTTGCTTGTAAACTATTACCACATTGAAGTAAAAAACAAAATGTTGCACCAAAATCTATTTTTACGAGGGGCCTTGACAAATGTAACATGCATAAACAACCCAGTTAGAGCGGCATTCAGTAATCAAGATTAGTTTGTTTAAGACAACTTAGGAGTAGACAAATATTCAATGTGAACCCAAAATCATCTTATGGATCAAGACAGAGAAGTTTCACGGAATGAAAACAACAGAAAAGAGGCAATGACTATTCTGTTAAAGTTTATTTTCGGAAGAGGTAAAAGTAATTCTGTTTTGAAACAATTAAACAAACTATGTTCTCAATTTACAATTTCCACAATACAACCAGAAAAGGAAATGGCAAATGATTTACACAGGTTCAAACATTTGTAGCAACAAGAAATGATCTGTAAGAATGATTAAATTATGGATACAGGTAGATCTTCACAAAAATCTCCTCGGATGAATGATAGCCATACATCTTCTTCGCTCGAACAAGGCTACATCCATGGACATGCTTCCTTTTTGCTGACCCACGATTCTGCAAGGGAAACAATGATGCTCACGAAAAGAGAAAATTATGCATACTGACTAAGTGGACTCTACCTGCAAAGCTTTCTCAAGGTCACTCAATAGACCAGTCATACATGAATTCCCTAAAGAACAAAGAGAAGAGACATATTAATTTCTCCTGACAATCGAGTTCTTTTCTTGACATGTCTGCCCCTTTAGAGCCAGAAAATTTAAAATCTAACAGGTTGCAGGTGCTTAACCAGGTCAACAGGTTACAGGTGCTTAACCAGGTCACGTTCAGACTAAGGGTTCATTCAATCCTTCATATCGTGTAACCATGTTGCAAAAGAAAAGTAGGCAAGCTTCGAACATGTGAAGAAGTGATGTTTTTAACTACACATCATGTTTGTGCCTCGTACAAAAAATTGCAGTAGTGATCTGTAACCACCAAATATATGAAAACTTAATACCCACAAAATTCATGAGACATGCCATAAGAATTGCTTGATAAGAAATTGAACGCATGACCTGTGCAATATCATGTATCGGGCAATAGTGATATGAAATTATAGACATCATGCAGAACAAGAGAAGAGCACATACAATGAATGGCAAAAGGAACAGTAGAAACATAAGCAATTTTATCAGGCGTGTATATTTATGAAGCGCAAATCACCTCTTTCGATGTTATGGAGTAGCTCCTCTGGACAAGGTACATACAAGTACGGCAGAGCCTAAATAACAAAAGGAGATTAGCAACTTTAGACTGTTACATTCCGAGCTAGTTGAAACACACCAGAAGAAAATAGAGGTGAATAGTATTTAATCAACATCAGTATATCAACTATTGCACATGGTACAGCAGACATTGGGTATATAAGAACTTCAGCTCATCCAGGATAACAATAGGTTTCAAGGGCAGAAGGCATGTGTGAAGAGATGATAAATTCATAATCCTACCTAGTTCCCCAACTCCCATTAACAACAAAGACTGTTACAGAATTTCCAGTTCGACTACTAACACAGGTAAACAGGGAAACGCTAATAGAAACAGCATATGTTATATATTGCTACAAGTGTGCGCAATAGCTACAAACAATGAACGAACCTCCAATCGAAATCAAATGAACTTGTACTACTGACCAGACCAGAGGAAACAAATCCCTGATTGCCCCACTGCTCTTTGATAACTGGGATGCTGAATTGAGCTTCCAAACATCAAATTTCGTGCGACACACTTTCCATTCCCTCTAATTTTTAAAATACGAGTCCAAGCAGCAACACCACACGCGCCAATTGCTGTACACCCCTACCATACATGACGAACGCAGGATTGCTCGGACTACAGTAACAACAGCACATGCGGATGAAAACGTGTCACGCCATCGCAAGCTGTTGCTGCTACTAATCCCGTAAGACTAAACGTAAACTGGCAACCGAAACTACCTCTCGAATCGATCAAATGAACATGGGGAAATGTGAAGTACAACTAGGCCGCGGAGAAGGGAAGCTGCTACACACCCGGTGAATGTGGAGGCAAGTCTTCTGCCCCGCGGGGGTGGAGCCGTAGATCCTGATCACCGGCACCTCCTCCACCTCCTCGCCTGCGTCGGAGCCACCAGATAGAGAGGGAATTCAGTGCGGCACAGAGCTGAAGAGAAGCAGGGCCTGAAGAGAAGTTGAGAAGGGGGAGGGAGCGTACAGTGGAAGGGGCTGTAGGAGAAGTCGAGGCCGGGGATGGGCGGCGCCATGTAGTAGTCGAGCGAGACGATGCGGACGCTGAGGACCTGCGAGGGGGTCCCCGGCGGCGAGGGCTGCGGCGAGGAGGAAGACATGGTCGCCGGCGCGGAAGGCGCAGCGGATGGGCGGGGGGAGTTTTTATGTGGGGCGGTGTTGTGTTGCCGGGCTCCGCCTCCTTCCAGAGCACGCTGCTCGCTCTACTTGACGACTCCGTCGCCTTTATGGGCTGCGTTGGGATTTTAAGAACCACGGCCCATAAAATCGATCAGTTTGGGCCCGCCATCTTCTCTCGCTAAACCTTGGACCAATCAGGAAAAACGCTAGGTTACATCCCTACAAAAAAAACAGATCATAGATCAATGCTTGGCCAGCTTATCCAAAAAATGAAGACGATTAAGGGTGATTAGCTAAATGTCCATGCGTTGCAACGGATTTTTTTCTCTCTTTTATTCTGCGTTTAACTATTTTTTTCTCAATAGTTAGTAAAGATAAGATTTTAACCTGTATGTGAAACACTTTATTAGTTAGCAAAGATATGATTTATTAGCCTTTGTTTTTATTTGGATAAGGTTTGTTAGCTTTATGGGGTACGCTTGACGGGGTGATATTTCTACTATAATTAAAGAAAAGTGTGACAATGCTGGTCATCGTTTCTGCTTTAATAGTAATAATATATGGGGAGTGGTGTTTTGGCTTCTAGGAGCATATACTTCCTTTATTTTGAAATACATATTTGATAAATTTCAGAATGTCAAAAATTTAGAAACAAAAAATCCGCATGTGCTACATGCCTACAAAGTCGTTTCACGATAAATCAACGTGTCGTGTGGGGTGTGTAAAAGGACAAATTTCGTGCTGAAAATAAGGCATTTCACCTAACAATTTTTTGTCTTTTTTACATAGATCGTAAAAATATTGGTTTTCAACGAAACTTTACAAACGCATTTTGATTGTAGGTATGTAAATGCAATTTTTTGATTAATTTTTTTTGACATTTCAAAATATGTTTTTTAGGTATAGGGAGCATATGCATCCGGGAGCCGAATTGAATTTCCGTGATGTAGTTAGTTCTGGACAAAGATGACACCAAATAATAATCTAATGGTAAATTTGTTTGTCCCTCTCATAGGCAATGAAATGGTCGTTGATATAATGCCTGCACATGGTTTTAAAAGGATGAAATATGGATTGGATAAGCTTAAAGCTTGTAGCTTAACCCTAATAAGCTTGAAGTAACTATTTATTGAAGTGTAACCTGATGTGTGGCTCATGCCTGCAAGACAACAATACAAAGAAAATTCATTTTAAGTTAAAGTGTAATCTGTGTTTACGTAAACTTGTAATTCACGTCTAAATTATACTGCAAAATTCACATCAATAATTGTAAAGTCCATCAGGTTGCACATGCTGAGAGAATTATGGAGGGGGTTAGGTGCGTGCAAATTTTTAGGGGCAAATTATGAAGCATTTTTCGCTCCCAAGCGTGGCTTAATTGACATGTCCAAATTTTAGGGTGTATTTTGGTAAGCATTTGATGCCTTGAGTGATTGTGGGGGCGATAAAAAAGGTTAGTAATTATCCTTTAACTATGCATGTAATCTCTGCATGTAATCCCTGATTTTTTGGGCCTTTTAAAAAGCCTTCCTTTTCTTTGTGCGGGGCTAGGCGTGATTATGGCTAAGAGAAACTTCTATGATTTGTTTGTATGATCTTGTAGGGGTAAAATTCAAATTCAAATGATGTATAGCAAAAGTGGCTTCACCACTAACTCGAAACCAATAGTAAAGATTTTGAGTGGTTCTGAGTGCTTTGAGTTCACTCATGAAGAACGCCAGTCAAATACTGATGCTCATGACCTAGCTAGAGGAGTAGAGGTTCTATTTTCTTAAGTCTAGGGCGACATGTTTGGTTCTTAAGTCCACCTCATGGTGTTTGTACAAAAATTATGTTTGATGAATAAAGGATCTCAAAAAACAGAGCATAGACCATATGTATTCCATTCGATCCATAATAAGTGTCAGAGATTTAGTATAACTTAATATAAAGCTAGACTAAACCAACGACATTTTTTATAGAACGGAGGAAGTACATCCTAAATAGTTTAGGATATGGTAGTTAGAAAAAGTTTAGGAAATGGACTAACGATGCGACGCTAGGCGAGGGGAGGATTTGAGTAGGAGGAGAAGGAGGAAGGGGTGAAAAACAAAGAAAGAGTGGCTGACTCGCAAGGCAATGACATCCACTTCTCTCATACCACTAGACATCTAAGATTATTAAATTCATGTTTTTAAGTCCTCTGTTTCACCCTACATTTATATACTCTTTTTTTCCTTTCCTATTTATACATTCTTATAATATTGTGAGCCAAAAAGGCCACGAGTACATGTGGATTGACCGGAACAAGATGAAGTGACCGTATGTAACACAACCAACCACACACATGTTGAGCACCTCTACTACTTGGTTTTTAGTACTTACTTGTTAATGCCAAAGTTCAAGCCACTACAACTTCCTAAACTATAACAATAGCCTACCAAAGAGATATCCAGTAATCAGACTCCACTAATGCATTGATCACCCTTTGTCCCGTACCTTCCCATAGCTACCTTTAAAGATTTTATCTCTCAAGACCATCATAGAATGTTATCCAACGAGCAAATCAAAACATAGTGTCTGTAGGATATTGTATGAGAATCCTCACGAAATAGGTTTTGTTTCTAGCCGGCCATAGGAAGATCCAACATGTGAGCTATGGGGCAGCTGTCCCACTAAATTTTCAGCTTTGTAATATGCTAGCCTAATGACCAATTTACCCCCATGTAGCAAAGAGATTTTTCCACTTGGCACATCCTTGGCCGGCCATATTAAGCAACTTTGTCAATTGGCACTTTGACAACAAAGGTGTATTCTCTGTTAAATCTGCCTATGAAGTCCATGTCGAGTTAGAGAAACAAGCAAGTGCAATATAGGAAGACATGGATCGAGTTTCTTACCTCTCTGAACAAAGAGGTTTTCAAAATACTATGGAAAGTGCAGTGCCCACCTGAAGTACATAATGTATGTGGAGAATGGCCCGTAATAACCATCCTTTATATATGAACATAGCCAAAGGGGAGTTGATCTGGATATCTGTTGTGGAGTGCGCCATAGGTATTTTGAGGATGGAGGTCACCTATTCCTAAATTGCAAGTTGGCAAGGCAGAGGTGGCAGGCAATTGAATTACAAGATGTACAACTCAAACTGCTCCCATGTAGCTCAACTCAACGTTGGAAGTGCTATATGAATTTCTTTTTTAACTTGCCAAAGAATGAAAAGTTTCTTTGCCATCTCGTTCCTTTGGAATTGGTGGCCTGTCCATTGAACAGTTTCAATACACTGATTGTAGGCATGTCAATGAATGGGAAATTTAACTGAAGAAAAATATTGATCAGAAGCAGCCTCTAAACTTCCACTAAACGAGACCACTCCTAGATACATTCAAGAATCAATATTGATGCTTCTTTCCAAGATTTGACTCAAAGTGGAGGCTGGGTTGCTATTGGCATAGATAGTACTAACGAAATTTGTTTTACAATCGTTGGTCCTCTAAGTATGATGAAGGATGCATTCCATGCTGAAGTTACGACTCTCTCACATGCTATTCAAACTACTGATCTGATGGGGGTTGTACATGTGATTTTTGAAACAGATTGCATCGATCTGAAGTATGCCATGAGCAACTATGATCTTTCCCCAAAGCCTTCATTACAACTACTAGTTAAGTGCCCGTGCGTTGCTACGGGACAGTGATCGGTACATTTTATAAATATTTGTACCGAGTATAAAATCATTGTGATTTTCCTTACCTATCGTATTTCGCTCACCTTGTACCTATTCTACCATCAATGGGCATAATTTTGACCTTCATTTTTTGCAAATATAATCTGTCCGAATGTTTCTTCAACTTTCACCCCTTTGTTCACTTATCGTTGACCCGTTATCACATCCCACATGGTAGCCTTGCATAGTTGCACCGAATAACAATCAAGGCTTGCATATATGTGGAGATTGGTGGTGTTGCTTTTGTTAAGTATATATCAAACAAAGATTGCATTGGCTAGTGGGTTGGTTAAATTTTTGTTGTTATCAAATTAACCCTAAATTTCAAATGTTCTATTAATAGAAGAATCAAGTAATTAGTGTCATCAAAATAGCAGCACAGGTCTTTTAGGAGAATTTTGCAAGCAAGATGTATTTTTAGTCCCTACATTCATCAAATCGTCGACTTGTGTATGCAAATGTATTCTATTTTTCAACATACTTCAAAACC
Source organism: Dactylis glomerata (assembly GCA_007115705.1). NCBI lineage: Eukaryota > Viridiplantae > Streptophyta > Magnoliopsida > Poales > Poaceae > Dactylis > Dactylis glomerata. Next base: position 204,853 of record QXEO01000071.1, read on the forward strand.
TCGCAAAGTAAAAGCATCATATAACATCTCTTCAGACTGAGATATATGGTGCTTTTACTTTGTGAGGTTTTGAAGCTAACACAAATGGCGTGACATAAAAACTTCTATAGTGATCATCCCAACAGCAAATAGCAAAGTTAGTCGATATATTCTAAACCGGGACCAAAGGCAAATAAATAGATAAGGTATGTATCTTCTGAATCTATAAAAACTAGACCCTTACGCGCGCTGATGCGACCGAGTTGATGAAGTAAATAACCGGCCCGTTGGGAACCCCAAGAGGAAGGTGTGATGAATATAGCAGCAAGATTTTCCCTCAGTTAAGAAACCAAGGTTTGTCGATCAGGAGAAGAGCAGACAATGCGACTGAAGGTGATGCGGACTGGCTTAGCGACAGCTTCAGAAAATTTATATGTGGCGCCTCGTCCAAGCTTTGCTTTGCTAGCTGCAACGTGGAACCTGCACACACACAACCAAGTATTTTGTTCCCAACTTGCGATGAGATTGTCAATCTCACCGGTTTGCTTGAAACAAACATTATGAGCGTATCGAGTGGAAAACAGTAGAAGTATGCGAGTAAAGTAAATAGTGCGAGTAAAGTAAACAGGTGATAGCAATATAATGAAAATAGGACCGGGGTCCACAGTTCACTAGTGGTGTCTCTCCAAAAGATAAATAACACATGCTGGGTAAACAAATTACAGTTGGGCAATTGATAGAATAAAGATAAACGTGATATGTCAAGAAGATCACTATGAGATTTACTCTGGGCATTACAACAAAATACATAGACCGCCATCCAACTGCATCTATGACTAATAATCCACTCACGGGGATATCGTCCGAACACCCCATGAGTATTAAGTTGCGAACAACGGATAATTGCATTAAGTAAAGTGTGTAATGTAAACAAAGCATATGCCCTTGAGCATATGAATGTTTTTTTCTCCCTAGTACCAACAGCACATCTACAACCTTATGAAGGGTTTCGCAGCATAGTAAATCAAAAAATTTCCTACGGATGCGAACAAGAAAGCCAAGATCTAATCTAGGAGATGTAATCAACGAGAGAGGTAGATGAGATCTTCATACCCTTGAAGATTCGCACAGCGGAAACGTTCAATAGAACGTGGTTGACGTAGTCATACTCGCCGTCTCCTCCTCGCGATCCGATCTGATCCTACGCCGCAAGTGGCGGCGCCTCCGAGAGTTGCACACGTGCGGTGCAGCGACGTCTCCTCCTTCCTTGGTCCAGCAAGTATGGTGGAGAGATAGATTGGATCAGCAGCACGACGGCGTGGTGCTTATGGTGGAGAGTTTCTGCAGCAGGGCTTCGCCTACGCGCAGTCGCGAGAGAGAGAGAGAGAGGGAGGGCAGCAGTTGGCGGCTAGGGTTTAGGTTAGGGGTAGAGAGGGCTGCGCCCTTGCCCCCTATATATAGAGGGGTGGCCGGCCAGCTTGGCCTCTCCCCAAACCCTAGGGCGCCGACTTGGAGTAGGAAGAGTGGGGGGCAAGTTCCCCCCCTTCCTTCTTTGAAGACTCCCTTAGGGTTTCCCCTTGGGCTGGCCGGCTGGGCCTTAGGGGCCTTGTGCGCCTGGCCCAGGGCGGCCAGGGCACTTCCCCTTAGGCCCACGCAGGCCTCCGTCAAGTGGGCCCACGTTGGTCCCACTCCGGAACCTTCTAGAACCTTCCGGTACAATACCGATAAACTCCGAAACCTTTCCGGAATCCAAAAACTGCTTTCCTTTATATGAATCTTATTCTCCGGACCATTCCGGAACCTCTCGTGACGTCCTGGATCTCATCCGAGACTCCGAACTAAAACTCATAAACCAATTATCCATTCTATCCTAGCATCGATACACGTTAAGTGTGTGACCCTACGGGTTCGAGAATATGTAGACATGATCTTCTATCAATAATCAACAGCGGGATCTGGAAACCCATATTGACTCCCACATATTCATCGATGATCATATCGAATGAACCACGATGTCAGGATTCAATTAATCCCGTATATGTATTCCCTTCGTCACACGATATTTTACTCGCCCGAGATTTGATCGTCGGTATCGCCATACCTAGTTCAATCTCGTTTACAGCAAGTACTTTACTCGTTCCGTAATCCGATATCACTTTGTGATTAACTCCTTAACCACATGCTTGCAAGCGGTGTTGATATCGATTACCGAGTGGGCCCGAAGTATATCTCTCCGACTTGGGAGGAACAAATTCCATCTCGATACATACAACCCAACAAGTACTTTCCGATCACCTGAGAGACACCTTTATTATCACCCTCACATAGGATGACGTTTGATGACTTCAAAGCTTTCTTCCGATACTAGGGAGTTGTATTATCTCATGGTCTAAGGAATACAATACATGACATAGGAAAAGCTTCGCAAAGATGAACACGATGACACGATCTAATTGCTCTGCTTTATTTGGGTCTGTCCATCATATCATTCTCCTAATGATATGATCTCATTATTAATTGACAACTCATGTCTATGGTTAGGAAACCTTAACCATCATTAATCAATGAGCTAGTCCATAGAGGCGTACTAGGGACACGGTGTTGTTCATAAACCACACAAGTATTAAAGTTTCCGCTTAATACAATTCTAGCATGGAATATAAACATTATCATGAACAAGAATTATAATAATAACATCTTTATTATTGCCTCTAGGGCATAATTCCAACAGTCTCCCACTTGCACTAGAGTCAATAATCTAGTTTACATCTGGCAACAATCTAACACCCATGGCATTAAGATGTTGATCATGTTTTGCTCGTGGAAGAGGTTTAGTCAATGGATCTGCGACATTCAGATCTGTATGTACTTTGCTAATCTTCAGATCTCCATCTGCTATATAATCTCGAATTATATGGAAACGGCGGTTGATGTGCTTGGTTTTTTGGATGATATCTTGGTTCCTTAGCCAGTGCTATGGCGCCAGTGTTGTCGCACAATATCTCCAGTGGGTCCAAGGCATTTGGAACCACACCAAGCTCAGTGATGAAGTTTCTGATCCAAACTCCTTCACTTGATGCTTCTGAAGCAGCCATGTATTCCGCTTCTGTTGTAGATCCCGCGATCACGCTTTGCTTGCAGCTTCTCCAGCTCACAGCTCCACCATTCAAAATATAAACGTATCCTGTCTGAGACTTAGAATCATCCGGGTCGGTGTCGAAGCTAGCGTCGACGTAACCTTTTACGACGAGCTCCTCATCACCTCCATAGACCAAGAACATTTCTTTGGTCCTATTTAAATACTTTAGGATGTTCTTTACGGCTGTCCAGTGTTCCACTCCTGGATCACTTTGGTATCTGCTCGTCAAACTAAGAGCATTGGACACATCCGGTCTAGTACACAGCATGGCATACATGATAGAACCTATGGCCGAGGCATATGGCACTTTGCTCATAGTTTCTCTATCTTTTACCGTAGCTGGACACTGAGCCTTGCTCAATATCTTACCTGACAACATGGGCAATGAACCTTTCTTTGCTTTATCCATTCTGAACCTCTTCAGAACCTTGTCCAGGTATGTACTTTGGCTTAAAGCTATTAGGCGTCTTTCTCTATCTCTATAGATTTTGATGTCTAATATATAAGCAGCTTCCCCTAGGTCTTTCATTAAAAAACATTTATTCAAATAACTCTTCACATCGTTAAGCATACCGATGTCATTTCCAATAATCAATATGTCATCCACATATAGTACTAAAAATGTCACCGAGCTCCCACTCACTTTCTTGTAAATACAAGCTTCGTAGCAATTTGGAACAAATCCAAAACTCTTGATCACTTGATCAAAACAAAGGTTCCAACTCCGAGATGCTTGCTTCAGTCCATAAATGGAACGCTGAAGTTTGCACACCTTATTAGCATCCTTAGGATCGACAAAACCTTCGGGCTGCATCATATACAACTCTTCATCAATGTTGCCATTGAGGAACACAGTCTTGACATCCATCTGCCATATTTCATAATCATGAAATGCAGCAATTGCTAATAAAATCCGAATGGACTTAAACATCGCTACGGGAGAGAAAGTCTCATCGTAGTCAACACCTTGAACTTGCCGAAAACCTTTTGCGACAAGCCGAGCTTTATAGACAGTAACATTACCATCCGCGTCCGTTTTCTTCTTGAAAATCCATTTGCATTCAACGGCCTTACGGTCGCTAGGAGGGTCTACCAAAGTCCACACTTGGTTTTCACTCATGGATCCCAATTCGGATTTCATGGCTTCTAGCCATTTCTCAGAGTCTGGGCTCATCATTGCTTCCTCATAGTTCGCAGGTTCGCTGTTGTCTAACAACAAGACGGTTAAGACAGGGTTGCCATACCATTCAGGAGTGGTACGTGACCTTGTTGACCTGCGAAGTTCAGTAGTAGCATCGTTCGAAGTTTCATGATCTTTATCATTAGCTTCCTCTCTTGTTGATGCAGGCGGCGCCGGAACAATTTCTGGTGTTGCGCTACTCTCCAACTCGAGAGAAGGTTCAATAACCTCGTCTAGCTCTACCTTCCTCCCACTCACTTCTTTCGAGAGAAACTCCTTCTCAAGAAATGATCCGTTCTTAGCAACAAACACTTTGCCTTCGGATCTGTGGTAGAAGGTATACCCAATCGTTTCCTTAGGGTATCCTATGAAGACGCATTTCTCCGCTTTGGGTTCGAGCTTGTCCGGCATCAACTTCTTGACGTAAGCTTCGCATCCCCAAACTTTAAGAAACGACAACTTAGGTTTAGCACCAAACCATAGTTCATACGGTGTCGTCTCAACGGATTTAGATGGTGCCCTATTTAAAGTGAATGCAGCGGTTTCTAATGCATAACCCCAAAATGATAACGGCAAATCTGTAAGAGACATCATTGATCGCACCATATCTAATAGAGTTCGATTCCGGCGTTCAGACACACCATTGCGCTGTGGTGTTCCGGGTGGCGTGAGTTGCGAAAACAATTCCGCTTGCTTTAAGATGCGTGAGAAAATCATAACTCAAATACTCACCTCCACGATCGGATCGCAGAAATTTAATTTTCCTGTTACGATGGTTTTCCACTTCGTTCTGAAATTCTTTGAACTTTTCAAATGTTTCAGATTTATGTTTCATTAAATAGATATACCCATATCTACTTAAGTCATCAGTAAAAGTGAGAAAATAGCGATATCCACCGCGCGTCGAAATACTCATTGGTCCGCACACATCGGTATGTATGATTTCCAATAAGTCCGTTGCTCGCTCCATTATTCCGGAGAACGGGGTTTTGATCATCTTGCCCATGAGGCATGGTTCGCACGTGTCAAATGATTCAAAATCAAGAGACTCTAAAAGTCCATCAAAATGGAGTTTCTTCATGCGTTTTACACCAATATGACCTAGACGACAGTGCCACAAATAAGTTGGATTATCACTATCTACTTTGCATCTTTTAGCCTCAATGTTATGGATGTGTGTTTCATTGCTTTCGAGATTCAGAAGAAATAAACCATTCACAATAGGTGCATGACCATAAAAGATGTTATTCATATAAATAGAACAACCATTATTCTCAGATTTAAATGAATAACCGTCTTGCAATAAACACGATCCAGATATAATGTTCATGCTCAACGCAGGCACATAATAACACTTATTAAGGTTTAAAACTAATCCCGAAGGTAAAACTAAGGAGAGCGTGCCGACGGCCATCACATCAACTTTTGATCCATTGCCAACGCGCATCGTCACCTCATCCCTTGCTAGCCGCCGTCTATTCCGTAGCTCCTGTTTCGAGTTACAAATATTAGCAACTGAACCAGTATCATATACCCAGGCACTACAACGAGCGCTAGTAAGGTAGACATCAATAACATGTATATCAAATATACCTTTGATGGTGCCAGCCTTCTTGTCCGCTAAGTACTTCGGACAGTTTCGCTTCCAGTGACCCTTGACCTTGCAATAGAAGCACTCAGTGTCCGGCTTAGGTCCAGACTTGAGCTTCTTCTCAACAGGAGCAACGCGCTTGCCGCTGCCTTTCTTGAAGGATTTCTTTGCACCCTTAGCTTTCTTAAAGCTAGTGGTCTTGTTGACCATCAACACATGATTGTCTTTCTTGATATCCACCTCCGCAGCTTTCAGCTTTGCGAAGAGCTCAGTGATCGTATCAGTGGAACCAATTTGATTATGAGCAACTACAAAACCTTTGTAGCTAGGAGGGAGTGATTGCAGAACTCTGTCAATCTTGAGCTCCTCTGGAATCTTGCAGTCCAGTTGCTCAAGGCGTTGAGTGTAGCCCGACATCTTAATGGCGTGCTCACTAACGGAACTCCCTTCCTCCATCTTGTAGTTAAAGAACTTCTCAGAGATCTCATATCTCTCAGAACGGGCTTGAGTCTGAAACATGGTTTTCAGTTCCTCAAGTATCTCATAAGGCCCGCGGTACTTCTCAAAACGATTTTGAAGTTCCGGTTCCATAGAAAACAGCATGGTACTCATAATCACATCACAATCATCTCTACGAGCATTGAAGTCAGCAAGTTCTTCAGTTTTCGCAGTTGCAGCAGGGGTGTCACCTAGCGCTTTGTCAAGTACATAGGCTTTTTGTCCGCCAGCGAGTATGATTCTCAGATTGCGGAACCAGTTGGTGAAGTTAGACCCATTGTTCTTAAGCTTTTCTTTCTCAGCAAACACGTTGAAGTTGAAGTTGGACTTAGCCATTTGATCTACAACATTGCAAGTACAATTTAGACTATGTTCATGATAACTAGTTCAACTTAATCAAATTACTAGATGAACTCCCACTAAATTCAACATCCCTCAAGTTGTTTAGTGAACACGATCCAAATTCACCACACCTAATCCGATCTTCACGAGAAGAGATGTGGTTTCAATGGTGGACAACTCAGTGTCGATCATATCATTCATATGACTCATGATTAACCTTTCGGTTCATGTGTTCCAAGGCCATGTTTGTACATGCTAGGCTCGTCAAGTCAAACCCAAGTAATTTCCGCGTGTGCAAAACTGGCTTGCACCCGTTGTATGTGAACGTAGAGTTTATAGCACCCGATCATCACGAGGTGCTTGAAAACGACGATCTTTCGCAACGGCGCATACGAGGGGAGAACACAATTTTATCTTGATCTTTAAGTGAGGAATCATCTTATAATGCTACCGTCGCGATCTAAGCAAAATAAGATACATAAAAGGATAAACATCACATGCATATAATTTTATGTGACATGGTATAGCCAATCTCCGCGCCATGATCTCCATCTTGTGCGCGCCGGCATGATCTCCATCACTCCACCATGATTGCCTCCACCACGAATAGCAACTACAACTATTGCTAACTACTTAGCGATAAAGTAAAGCTATTACATGGCGTATAAGAAGTTGACACGCAGGTCATACATAATTATAAAGACAACCATATGGCTCCTGCCGGTTGTGAACTCATCGACATGCAAGTCGTGAAAGATTACAAAACATGATCATTGCATACAACTCAATTCATACTCATCATGTCTTGGGCCATACCATATCACAAAACACTCCCTGCAAAAACAAGTTAGACGCCTCTACTTTGTTGTTGCATGTTTTACGTGGCTTATGGGAGTAGCAAGCTAAGAACGATTCATACCTACGAAAAGCCACAACGGTGATATTATGGTTGCTAACATCCGATGTAAGTCCCATGACTACTATAGTGAGAGAAACTGGCATCCACCAGCCGCATGTGTGGAACAAGCCACACGTCAAGTGCGGAGCCGGTCTCGCGAACGCGGTCGCGTAAAGTTGGCCTGGACCGCTTCAATCTCACTATACCGCGCCATAAGAAATACACAACAAGAGGTTTGCAACAGAAAACATCAACGCCCGCAACAAGCATGTTGCGTTCTACTCGTGAAACACATCTACGCATAGACCTGGCTCTGATACCACTGAAGGGTTTCGCAGCATAGTAAATCAAAAAATTTCCTACGGATGCGAACAAGAAAGCCAAGATCTAATCTAGGAGATGTAATCAACGAGAGAGGTAGATGAGATCTTCATACCCTTGAAGATTCGCACAGCGGAAACGTTCAATAGAACGTGGTTGACGTAGTCGTACTCGCCGTCTCCTCCTCGCGATCCGATCCGATCCTACGCCGCAAGTGGCGGCGCCTCCGAGAGTTGCACACGTGCGGTGCAGCGACGTCTCCTCCTTCCTTGGTCCAGCAAGTATGGTGGAGAGATAGATTGGATCAGCAGCACGACGGCGTGGTGCTTATGGTGGAGAGTTTCTGCAGCAGGGCTTCGCCTACGCGCAGTCGCGAGAGAGAGAGAGAGAGAGAGAGGGAGGGCAGCAGTTGGCGGCTAGGGTTTAGGTTAGGGGTAGAGAGGGCTGCGCCCTTGCCCCCTATATATAGAGGGGTGGCCGGCCAGCTTGGCCTCTCCCCAAACCCTAGGGCGCCGACTTGGAGTAGGAAGAGTGGGGGGCAAGTTTCCCCCCCTTCCTTCTTTGAAGACTCCCTTAGGGTTTCCCCTTGGGCTGGCCGGCTGGGCCTTAGGGGCCTTGTGCGCCTGGCCCAGGGCGGCCAGGGCACTTCCCCTTAGGCCCACGCAGGTCTCCGTCAAGTGGGCCCACGTTGGTCCCACTCCGGAACCTTCTAGAACCTTCCGGTACAATACCGATAAACTCCGAAACCTTTCCGGAATCCAAAAACTGCTTTCCTTTATATGAATCTTATTCTCCGGACCATTCCGGAACCTCTCGTGACGTCCTGGATCTCATCCGAGACTCCGAACTAAAACTCATAAACCAATTATCCATTCTATCCTAGCATCGATACACGTTAAGTGTGTGACCCTACGGGTTCGAGAATATGTAGACATGATCTTCTATCAATAATCAACAGCGGGATCTGGAAACCCATATTGACTCCCACATATTCATCGATGATCATATCGAATGAACCACGATGTCAGGATTCAATTAATCCCGTATATGTATTCCCTTCGTCACACGATATTTTACTCGCCCGAGATTTGATCGTCGGTATCGCCATACCTAGTTCAATCTCGTTTACAGCAAGTACTTTACTCGTTCCGTAATCCGATATCACTTTGTGATTAACTCCTTAACCACATGCTTGCAAGCGGTGTTGATATCGATTACCGAGTGGGCCTGAAGTATATCTCTCCGACTTGGGAGGAACAAATTCCATCTCGATACATACAACCCAACAAGTACTTTCCGATCACCTGAGAGACACCTTTATTATCACCCTCACATAGGATGACGTTTGATGACTTCAAAGCTTTCTTCCGATACTAGGGAGTTGTATTATCTCATGGTCTAAGGAATACAATACATGACATAGGAAAAGCTTCGCAAAGATGAACACGATGACACGATCTAATTGCTCTGCTTTATTTGGGTATGTCCATCATATCATTCTCCTAATGATATGATCTCATTATTAATTGACAACTCATGTCTATGGTTAGGAAACCTTAACCATCATTAATCAATGAGCTAGTCCATAGAGGCGTACTAGGGACACAGTGTTGTTCATAAACCACACAAGTATTAAAGTTTCCGCTTAATACAATTCTAGCATGGAATATAAACATTATCATGAACAAGAATTATAATAATAACATCTTTATTATTGCCTCTAGGGCATAATTCCAACACCTTAGAGGTTTCTGTCACTCCCTTAGGTTAAATAGAGGCATGAACCCACTATCGAGCATAAATACCCCCTCTTGGAGTCACTAGCAACTACTCGGTCAAGATAGCTACTAACAACGGAGAGCATGCAAGATCATAAACAACATAGAGATAACATAAGATATATTTCAGTATAGCAACTCAATCATAACACCAATATTCATCGGATCCCAACAAACCAAACATGTAGAATTACATAACGGTGATCTCAATCATGTAGGACAGCTCATGAGATCTAAACATGAAGCACATGGTGGAGAAGACAACCATCTAGCTACTGCTATAGACCCATAGTCCAAGGTAGACTACTCACTCATCGCTCCGGAGGCAAGCATGGCGATGAAGAAGACCTCCGGTGGCGATTCTCATCTCCGGCAGGGTGCCGGGAAGAGCTTCTGGACCCTCCCGATCTTCGGGTCGACGGCGGCGGCGGATCCCGATGTGTTCTGGAAAAGTGATCGGGTACTTAGGTTTTTCCCGTCGGGGGGTCTTTATAGGCGAAGGGGCGATGTCAGAGGTGGAGCCAGGTGGCCTCACGCCAGGGCAGCACGGGCCAGGCCCTGGCCGCACCAGCCTGGTGTGTGGGCCCCTAGTGGCCCCTCTCCTACTCTCCTTCGGATCTCTGGAAGCTCCCGGACAAAATAAGACTTCAGAAACTTGTTTCATCCAATTCCGAGAATATTTCCTGTGTATCACTTCTGAAACATAAAAACAACAGAAAACAGGAAACTGGCACTAAGTGTAACGAAACATTAGGCAAATGATGTAAAAACAAGCATGGAGCATCAAAAAATATAGATACGTTGGAGACGTATCACGCGCCTTGCAGCGCCGATCCTTAATTTAAATTTATTTTCATTCAACGTTATGTTGTCAATTTCAAAAATTATCTAGTGAAAAATAATAGACTGACAATGTCTTTGCCCATCAAACAAAAAGGATGATGCTGAACATCCCCTTGAAATAAATCAGAAACTGCATATTTGTAGTCCATGAGCAATCTAGAAGCAGAGGCATAAACACAGATTTTTTAACCCACAACAATCATAGGTATACCAATATTGAGTAATTTGGCTATTATTATTTCATATTCACCAATGGAATATCTAAATAGAAAGATTTTTTTATCGAAATTGACTTGTATTGAATTTTTCTCGTCCTCTAAAATGCACTAATCCATACTATCATGTTAATGTGAAACTTGGAAGCAGAAGCGTAAACGCTGATTTAACCCAAAGGAATCATATGGATACCAGTAATGGTTAATTGGTTATTACTATTTCATATTCACCAACAGAATATCCAAATAGAAAGGTTTTAGATTATCTCTAATTTAAAAATAACTCTTCTAAATTGCGCTAATCCATACTATCATATTTATGTTTATTGGTCACTATATATCTTCAGATACCCATCAACCAAAATAATTGTCTTTGACAATGGAGAGAAATTCCCAACATTAATGAAAATGGATATTCGGGCTCCATTCATACTGGTAAAGGAGGATGGTATGCCCGAATGCCGAATGAGAAGAAAGTCGAGTACTTGAATAATCTGTTTATATCCTGATAGCAAAAGAAAACTGCAAGAACTCTAACTATTAATATCAATGAACCACCACCATCTTCTTAGTTTAGCAGAGTTGCTGCTCTTCTCATTCATCTCAGATCCAATATTCAGTTCTTATGATGGAATCATAATAAATGGCTGATGGTTATGTTGATTCTTTAGTAATTGAAATGCTATCTAAAATGAAGCCAATCTAAAATCTGCCGAAGGAATAAAACAACGAACAAATTCTAGATAAACAACAAAATTATGCTTCAATTTATTTTTTCATTGTCGATGCAATCACAAATATGATGAAAAATAAAATGTAAATACTAAACTATAAATAATTATTTTTATAAGTGCAGCCCTATTGTTAACAGTTGACAGGTTCAGCAAGAACAGTAGTGCCAACGAAAAATTGAGAGTATAGAATTAGTATTGTCAATGAACTAGAAACAAATACATTTACTATTATTTGACGGTATTTCTCAGTTAATATTAAGTTACTTAAGATAGAGAAACTATCATTTCATTCTGCTTTACATTAAGGTTTTTGATGGTCCACACAACATATTCATTGGTTGGAAAAATATTATCTACAAATACGACATATTTAAATACTAATGTTCCATATATTTATAGGTGCGCTACATAATAATTGTAAACCTGAGAAATGTCACTGTTTTAAAATATCAACAAAAAAATTAATTTGGTTTTATCAAAGTCTAACAGATAACTGAAAAGAACAAACGCAAATTGCCGAACGGACCGCCCACATCAACTTTAATCTGTTTCACAATAGAAACCTAGCTGTACATTTTTGTTTTTTAGGCATAATAACCAGCTGTAGAAGGAACAGACCACACCACACGCGTCTAACGGTCCAAGTTCACCAGCTCAACGTTTCCATCTCTGCAGGTGGACCCCAAGTGTGAAAACGAGTGAATCAACCACAGCTCTTCATTTGCTTCACTACTACTTATTGAAATAGATACCTTTATGTGTGATCAGCTAACCATTGATCATGTCTCACCAGCAGGGAAACAGAACAATAATATAATAACCAAACACTTGATACATCTTGACATTTGAGCAACGCATAGAAGTAAATGTGATAGAATCATTAACCAACATTGAAAATCACGCCCTTAATTTTGCCTGGGCTATTGCAAGAAATCAGTACATATAGAAGGAGCACCAGCCCCGACCCATATATCCTAGCTTATGTTTCCCACTACCAACCAAACAACCTCATGCGTGTAACTATACTGGTAGTTCGGGGTATTGGGAGGGTGAACCTCCGGATTTTATTGTAAGCCACTTGGTTAACGATGTAACTATACTGTGACTCGAGGCCGCAAGTTTCTGACGCACTCTTTTCCTTACCAGGGTACCGAAGGGGACTGGAAGGTTTTTAATAAGGCGGCTTGCTGGCTTAATATATTTTATGTTTCAAACAAAAAAAACCTCATGCGTGTCAGAGCAATTTCAGCCATGCTTTTACACGCCCCTGGATAGTAGAAGGGATTAAGGTGGGTTGTTTATCACCGGTGGACATTATCTCATCTCTATCAGCCACTACAGATTTTGGTGAAGATGCTCGAAAATAGTCCCATTTTGAGCATATTCGAACAACATAGATCCGGTGAAAGGATTTTCTTCTTCACAGTATCCAAGAAGATTTATGAAATTCTTGTGGCCCACTTTCGATAAAACTTGAGATCTGAGATCATAATGATATTAGTCAATGCGTATTAGGACAAAAATTATTCGTGCATAGAGAGGTTATTGGCAGGTTACCTTTTTCCTATACCGGGATTCACAATCTTTTAACCAATCCTTTCCAGATGTTATTATCAATTTTCTCTCTGGTCCATTTTTCAGTTTTCTTTCTGTTTTGGTTCGGCACTTTTATACTCTTCTACTTATATATCAATGAAATATCAGCTCCGACTGCATTTTGTAAAAAAAAAGGATACCTATGACAAGCGCTTGTGGCGAAGAGGAGGGTGTCATTGAAATGCCGAATAAATACCTCGCAGAGCTCCCTGCAGTGAGTAAGGCAATGGAGTGGAAAATATTGTCGACTAAACTCAGGCGTCCACAACGGTGGTGCCGATGGACTTAGCCTGAAGAGCGCCAGCCACAAGCCTGCAGAATCACGCCACGATCAGCAGCACAAGAGGAATAACTCCACGACCGTCAGATTCAATGCATCATGTGTACATACATATGTACAACACAAATTCTTTGTATATTCGTTATATGAATCGACTTGACCACTGTAGAATTCAGAATCACAACAAGATTAGCATAAAGGAGAGATGAGACCTTAGGGCGGCTGAGCCTTGGGGTCAACACGAGTTGGCATTCCTACTGCTGCGCATCTGCTATAGAGCAAGAATGGGGGTTAACCGATTTAAGATCCAGAAGAAGAATTAGAAATTGCGACTCTTGCGCGCCCACCTCACCGTGCAGGGAGAGAGAACTGGAGAGGCAAGAGGGATGACGTGACACCCGTGCGGTAGCTCCTTCACCGCATGCCGTCGCCCAAATCCTCTTGGGCTCAATGAAGCTGCAACGTCCCCCACCTACCGCGCTGAGAGGGACAACTGGACATGGAGGAGCGAGGCCGCCGTAGCAAAGAGAGCGCGAGCTTTGTTGGGGTATTGGGACGGACGGGATTCATGGCTATGTGGAGATTGCCCGGGATCCATGGGGGCGGGGAGCAGGGGTACTGTCGTGTCGCTTGGGCTTGGTCGGTGGCGCTAGAGAAGAACTGCGGCAGGGGCGTTGTGGGGGTGGATGTATATGACGATGAGCCTGGTTGTCTCTCCATTGTATTAATTATTATTTTATTCAGGTATTAATTACGATTTAATACTGTGATTTGGTACTATAATTAGCACCTGTAATTAGCCTATGTTTCTGCGGTCGCAAGCAGCTGTTTTTTGTCAGGGGTACTTTCATCACTTACATAATGTATGTAGAGTGGGTGGCTTCACCACCAACTCGAAACCAATAGTAAAGAAGATGAAATATCGTTTACATATGATTTTATAGATGCAGTGTGGTGCATGCACCTCGTTCATGTAATAAGCTTGCTCACTAGTAGAGATAGTGGAGAACAGTTTGATCTGTTTCACGAGCTAGGTTTTGGGATCTACTCTGCAATGTGTCTATCGAGAAAAACAACTGGCATATCACATACTAGATGAAAAGTAGAATTTAGACTCATTGCGAAAAGGAAACTTGTAACAACGAGACAAGGAGAGTCAAAAGCAGAAAGCAACCTCCATCCCGTTTTGATTCCATTTCATCATTGATCCGGAAAGAAGAATGATATTGAATCGACTTAAAGCACTTCCCTCAAGCCGAAACTGGAACAGTCAACTAATCGGGATGGAGCTAGTTTACTATCATAAGAATTCCATCTCTGCTTCTATTGAAATGAGTTTATTTCTTTTGGGCATATCTTTTCATCTATCCCTCTGTACTCATGTTTGTGCGGTGTTCCCGTGGATTGATCTAGGGATGTTATGTGTTTGGATCAGCCATTTGATTTCTGGGGGAATTGGATGATACCAAGGAAATATGATGTTGTATAAGCACACCAGGAAGCTTCTTGTCGAACAAGCCATTGAGCTTGCCTTGGAGGAGGTTGTAGACGGTTCTGGCTAACCATTGAGAGCTTTATTAAATCATAGTTTGGGTACAATCAGCCTGTAGGCTTGAGCTAAGAAACACTAGACACATTGAGTCCCAAAATAAGGGGGATTCAAGGGTACATGCTTTCTTACACAACGATAGGCCACTCTGTTAGAAGAACGCCTTGCGAATTTAATAGAAAAACTAGTGAAACCAGAACTAAGCTCATCAATCTCTTGAAGAGTAGCTGCCACTAGGGATCGTTTACTTCGACAACCATTCCAGAGGTTAACCGCTTGTGAATCCACACATTGCTAAAAAGCATACACCATTAACGCCAGAGTTGCGACCACCGTGTTCGAGTAGATGACCAATTCCAGTTGAGATCCTAGACAACCTTCCCAGCTATAAGCCAGCTGATAGACAATCACACACTAACGTTAACGTAACCTCTTAGATCAGCTAAGCGATCAAGAAATAATTTGCAAATTTGTAAAAGTAGATTGTTCATAGGGTTAGGGTTAGTCACTGCCTCCCAAACTTTGCTGAGGTCGTCAGAGCATAGAACTCATGTTTGGCTCGGTTTAGGCATTTGATGTGTCATTTGGGAGCTTGAGTATGAGCAAGTTGTAGCCCCAACTTTTAATAAAGGTCATTTGTACCCGTAAAAAACCTGGAACCACTTAGATCGGCTAAACGGATGTTATCCTTCTAGCTCTTGTAGGCCTGCCTGGTAGCTTGTTATGTTCCGGCCCAAAGCCTACTTTGTTGCCAATTCCTAATATCAACACGGATTTGCTACCACGGTGGCTACCTGTGCATACCACTTGAATCATTGGATACAGGGAGCAAGGTTCTTGAGTGCCTAGGATGCGATCGAGCTGTCCTCTACGCATAGTAACGGTGGTCACATTCCGTTTACAAAGCCGGTTGACAGCTCATTGCCTGGAGAAACTCGTGGTGCAAGCAGCGGTTGGGTACATTGTTCAAGCCATGTAGAATGACCAGCGAGAGGACCGTGCATGTTACCATTCTTATCACGCGATTTTTTTTTTAATAATACACTTTTTTGCAGCATTTACGGAAGTAGTATGATTAGGTCAGTTATTTGGAATCTAGGGCACCGTTTTATCCGGCGGATGCGACTAGTGCTTATCGAAATCGGCGGACGCGATTAGCCACTTATCGGATCCGGCGGACGCGAGAACTTTGTTTCTGTTTTTCCCCCGCATGCCGGCAGTGCCTCGAGGCACGCGAAAGGCCCTATCGCATCCGGCCGACAGGAATCTCACCTGTCGCGCCCGGCGGGTGCGATACCTCCACGGACCTGGCTAAATCGACCGCACTCGCGCCGTGCTATCCCCTCTCTCACTCACTCACTCACTCAGTTTCTCTCTTCCTCACTCGCGCAGCTCAAACTCTCAACTTAGCCTCTTCTTCCCAAATCAGTTTTCTTTCGATTTTGAGGCCATTTCTTGATCAAATTTAGTGAGATTTGTTGCAAGAAGTAGAGGATAGCCCGATCTACATATGGGTTAGCTTATAGATAAATTTCGTTGGTTCATTTCGTCGCATTTTGGTGT
Organism: Dactylis glomerata; assembly: GCA_007115705.1. Lineage (NCBI taxonomy): Eukaryota > Viridiplantae > Streptophyta > Magnoliopsida > Poales > Poaceae > Dactylis > Dactylis glomerata. The sequence goes on from QXEO01000071.1 coordinate 221,359, forward strand.
AGTTGGTGTTAGTTTTCCTGTAGCTGTTCATCTGTTCTTGATATTGTTCTTGTTGTTCTTGTGTTCTACAGGTTGATTTCGTAGCTGTAGAAGAGGTGTGACGTGAGGCTGTTGCAATGTGGTGATTTTCAAGCTTCAAGGGTAAAATGTTAATATCATACGGTGGTCGTGTATTTTTTGTTGATATAGTTTAGCGGTGTAGAGATATGGACTTAATTATGGAGAAATAATTATGGTGCGTATAGTGGCATGTAGATGTAGTTTGTGTAAAAAAAATTTGTAGGTGTTCTAGTGTTCTTGTTGTATTATGTAGCGTTCTTGATGTTGTTTTTGTATTCTCCAGGTTATAGTGTTCTTGTTGATTCCGGTGCGTTGGAAGTGGTGTGACGTGAGCAAGTTTTGAGGTGGTGGTTCGCACGCTACGAGGGTAAAAATCTTATTCTCAAATGGTGGTAGTGTAATTTTGTGTATATATATTTTAGCGTTGTAGTTGACGGAAGTATGATTTTTTATGTAGCATGAGTCATGTCTGGATTAGTTAGATTTGTTATTCATTATGGGTACGGTGCGGTCCGTAGCAGTGATGCTGGAGCTGATCTTAGTGACTTTGAGTATCATGAGGTGGAGTTCACTGATCCTCAGAGTATGCGTATTGGGGAATTCAAGAGGATGTTAATGGTGTTCTTAGGATGGGATCGTAAGCTGTACACTGTCAGCTTACAAGCATTGTGGAGCAATTCAACTAGCAATATATATTGTCAGTTGAAAGAGATAGAGCGTACCTCTCAGTGGGTGGGCTGGTTGAAAGGGTGTGAGCGGCGACAAACATCCCCGATCGCCCTTGTGGTTGCGAAGCCGATTACTATCGGAGGGGAGGCCGAGTCAAGCCACAGCAACCAGACAATTGGTTTTGGTTCTTGGCAGAGCATGCAACCAGCTGATGAGCCTGCTGTGGCCATGTCATATGCCGACGACATTGGGTATGAAACAGGGCAGAGCAGTCATGCATTAGGTGCAGCGGCAGATGATGCAGGTGGCGAGATATTTTCAGACGATGAAGATGAGGTTTTGCAGCAGCAGATGGAAGCTGAAGATGTTGATGGAGATGCTGATGATATTAATTCATCTGACTCAGATGAAGAAGATGAAGAAGATGATCAGGATGAGGCCCCGATTCCGAAAGAATGTAATCAGGACTTCTCAAATTTAATGAGAGTGAACGAGGGGCACGATTCGGCATGGGAGTATCACCCGAACAGCATCTCAGTCGGTTCATTATACCCCGACAAGCAACGTCTTCAGGATGCAATAACTAGTTGGGCAATGTCCACGCAGAGGGTATTTAAAACAGTCGTGTCAAACAAGAAATATTTAACAGTGGAATGTACCAACGAGAGATGTCCCGCTAGGGTGCATGGCTACCTCCGCAAGAATGACACCTTCTGGGTGGTGAGCGACCACGTGCAGCACACATGTATTATTAGGAACCAGTTGGTGGATCATAAGAACCTGAGTTCCACTCTCGTAGCTCGACTATTTCATACACAGATAGTCGAGGGCAAAGCTATGGAGGTAAAGGCTATCCAGAAGACAGTGAAGCAGAGATACAAGTACAACATATCTTATGATAAGACCTGGAGGGCTAAGCAGAAGGCGTTGGAGACGCGATTTGGGTCATTCTTTGACTCGTACGACTCGGTTGTCCGTATGTTGCACACATTGCAGGAAAGAAATCCGGGCACCTATGTTGACATCCAAGACTCATGGTTTGCGGAGGACTCCACTGTGAAGGTTTTGGAACGAGTGTTTTTCTCGTTTAACATATGCATCGAAGCATTTAGATACTGTCGACCGGTGTTATGTGTGGATGGAACATTTTTGACAGGCAAGTACAAGGGTCGGATTTTGACGGCCATTGGACAGGATGGAAACAACCAAATCGTCCCACTGGCATTTGCTTTTGTGGAGAGCGAAAACACGGAGAGCTGGTTGTGGTTCTTCAGGCAGTTAAAGATAGCAATTGTGAAGGAGAGGCCGAATGTTTGCATCATTCATGATAGGCATGCTGGTATACTGAGGGCGGTGAAGACGCTGAAAGAGGCCGGTCCCGATGAAGAAACACCATGGCTTGACTTGCAGAGCCGGTGGTGCATGAGACATCTAGGTGCCAATTTTTTCTCACAGTTCAGGAGTAAGAATCTTATGAACCTATTCAAAAAGTTATGCAAGCAAAACCAGCAATGGAAGTATGCATTTCTCACAAAGAGGCTGCATGAACTAACTGGAGAGCATGTTAAACATAGAAAAGCAGCCCGCGCAGCCGCAGTAGCGGCTCATGCAGCTCTAGTAGCAACTCAACAAGAAACAACATTACCCCCAGAGGAAGAACCAATTGGACTTTGCGATCTGCCAGGATTTGATCCCCCCCCTCTTAGGAGGCGTCCTGGGTCTCGCATAAAGAACTTTACACAATGGATAGAGCATGAGCCTGTGGAGAGGTGGTCATTGCTTCACGATGCTCATGGAGCTAGGTTCGGCTGTATGACCACTAACCTAGCTGAGTCATACAACTTTGTGCTTAGAGGAAATAGGGCACTCCCACTAACAACAATTGTGGAGGGAATTTTCTATTGCACACTGAAATATTTCAAAGAGAGACGGGAGGAGGATGAAATGCATAATTTGAGAAATCCTAACACACCATACTGTGAGAAGATAGCAAAATACATGGAGAAGAAGATAGAAAAGGGTAGAGGACACATGGTCGTTGCCACAGGAAATGAGGAACTGAGGTTTGAGGTCCGTTTACAAACGGACAAGTTTGGTACTGGCAACATCATGAGGTCCGTTTACCGACTATTTTTTCCTGCCTATTCTTTCCCGCTCGTTCTTTCCCGCCTATTATTTCACGCTAGTTGTTTTCCGCTAACTCCTTTCCCGCTTCGTTTTTCCAGCTTGTTCTTTCCCGCTCGTTTCCTGCCTATTCTTTCCCGCTCGTTTCCCGCCTATTCTTTCCCGCTCGTTTCCCGCCTATTCTTTCCCGCTTCGTATTTCCGGCCTACTCCTTTCCCGCTTCTTCTTTCCCGCCTTCTCCTTTCCCGCCAACTCCTTTCCCGCTTCTTCTTTCCCTCCTTCTTCAAGTCCTATATAAGACCACCTAAACTTCAGTTCTAGCTCATTGTATATTGCCCAACATGGCGCCTCCCACTCGTAGTTGGAAAACAGTTATGTCCGTAGAGGTTTTCAAGGCAGCCTGTAGATATAGAAGGAACCGTGAGCTTGTTCCATTTGACGAGCTTGTCAATACCCCCATCGATCTCATTGAGGTCACATTTGATTACAATCAGAGCAAGTCGACAGGCCCATCTCGCACCTGGAAGGAGGTCCAGGCAGAACTTATCAAGATCAACGGGCACTGGACAGATATAAAGGAGAGAGGAGAAGATATGAGCTGGTGGGTTCAACATACCGCGCTCTGGATCAACGACAGCCACAAAGATGAAGATATCTTCATGCCTAGCGATTGGGCAAAGAAGAAAGGGGCGTCATCGAAGAGCAAAGAATCTACCTCGTCCAAGCCCAAGGGCGCTGCTTGCAAGGGCAAAGGAACTGCACCGTCATGGTTGAGCGACGTAGACGATCTCGACGACGACGACCACTTCATGCCTAGCGACTTGGCCAAAAAATCTTCTTCAACAAAGGGCAAGAGAGTCGCCAAGCCTTAGTTACTCGTACTATATTTCTATCTTAATTTTAGTTGTCCCGAATCATGTATTTCTATTTTAGTTTGCGGTATATAATACCGATGTATCACGCACTTTCAATATTTTAGTTTGCGGTATGTAATACCGATGTATCACGCATTTTCTATATTAATATAAATGTTACTTCCAATATATATTCATAAATATTACTCTAAGATAAAACTTCCGAAATATTTGCCGCTACTAAAAACAATACAAAGTAATGAAAACTGTTAGTAGTTGTCTAAAACAAGTCGGCCGGGTGCGCTTAGCAGAAAAAGAACTAGTCGGATCCGCTGGCCGCGACAAGGCCTTGTCGCGTCTGCCAGGCGCGACAGCAGGCGCAGCAGTGACCAGGCGCGAGAGCAGGCGCGGCAGACCAACTTCTCGCATCCGGCGGATGCAAATTGTACTACTCCTATCCGCCGGATAAAACGGTGTCCTAGATTCCAAATAGCTAAACTAATCATACTACTTCCGAAAAAGCTGAAAAAAGTGCACTATTAAAAAAAAATTCGCTCTTATCACGCTTCCATTGGCAAAGCAACTCGCCAGCTCATTGTAAGGGAGAAAGCGTGGTTCAGCTAGTGGTCAGGTTTCTTGATCCATCCACAACAAATGACCAGTTGATGGACCGTAGCTCTTGCCATTTTTTGCACCAGTAAGCTCGACCGTGAGCCACGTCAGCTAAGCTACGTCGGAATTATGAGGATGTTGAGAAATCTCTGCTTGAAGCTTCGTCAAGGGCAAGAAATGCATTTTCGAGCCTGGAGTTGGACAGGTCTTCCAATCTTTGGAGGAAGCTTTGGCTCTGTCGGTGGTGAAGTCTCCAACGAAGAAGAAACATGCCGACCACTCTGGGTCATGGGTAGACGCGCGGGTCGGCGCTAGATCGGAACATGCGCATCACAGCTGGGACTAGGCCGAGCCGCCCGGCGCCTGCTGCCCTTGGTGCACGGCATGCTGGCGACGAGGATGGCTGGCAGACGAGGCCCAGCCGCAACACGCGTCGTGCGCGTGCTCACGCTCGCCAGCAGGTCAATAGGGTTAAGCCTGCGGCCAGTCCGCTGGCCGGTAGTGCGGCAAGCAGGATCCTGGCGGCACTCCATGGGCGCGGCTATAATTGCAGGGATGACGATCTCATTGCCGCACAGTCCATGCATCCAACCATTTAGTTTTTCTACCATGATCTTTCTACTAAAGATATCAGCATGTGCTGGTTTGGGGGCAAATGTTGGATTAGTTTCAGAAACCAGCATATGCTTGCTGCACTTTGATGTCACCTGTGAAACTGTTCAGATATGTATTCTGGTCGTTTGTTTATCTTCTTGCCTCTTCTATATTATGTTCATCTGTGATATATTAGTGTTACGTAATTGCATCTAATTTTATTTCTTTCTTCCTTTATTAAATGCTTCATGCTTCTGATCCACCAGGACGCCAAGGAGACCCATGGAAGGCAGCAGCAGATGGCCTTCACCGCCGCCAAGTACCTGGCGCCCTACTCCTACGACGCAGCAGCGCCTAGGCTCGGTCTCCTCGACATGCTCGCCAGGAACAAGGCCGCTGACTTGCAGCCGGTAAGACCTCTCATTGCCTCGTCTTCCAAGCGTTGTGTTCCAGGACGCTTCCGGCAGCTGCTAGTCTGTGTCATGTTGTTCCGTGAGATATATAGAGCGTTATTTAGTAGTATCTGCTAGCTCTTAATATGTGTATTTTGTACTCCCTCTGTTCCATAGTTCTACCTGAATCATAAAAAAGGAGAGAGTAATATCTACCCTTAATTTGTGTTGTTACAGTTATCTCGATTTTCGCAATATAAGTATGGTATGAAACATGTGTCATCTGCACTTACAATCCATAGTTCCATTTACCTCTTGAACCCATGTTCCACCTTTGGGGTATGGTCTTTGAATCAATACCTATAGATCTATTAATCTCTTCTTTTGTGTTTTAGTGTGCCTTCACAATGGTTTCTGTTAGATAAATTGCTCATGCTACTGTTGTTTTGACTATTGTCTCTTGCACAAATCTGGTAATATCAGCAAACTTTCCTTCTATTGCTTCATTATGCTACCCTGTTTCTCCCAGGACGATGTACGCGAGGAAGTCGCGGTGGAGGGTGACGGTGCCCACGGTGGTGATCCATGGCTCCACGTTGGAGAGTGTGGCACTGTGGCGCACCTGGGCCCGGCGTTCCCGGCGGAGCAGGAGACCAGGACGTTCTGCTCCACGACCGCAAACTTGAGCGTCCGCGTGGTGTGCAGCTCGTACCGCATCTCGGGGTCCATGCCCGCCATGTTGTCAGCCTGCTGCTCGGTGAGCCCCGCCGAGAAGCTGTGCACGACGGTGTCGTAGGTGTAGAGCATCTTGGTGACAGACACGGAGCGTAGGGACACTACAGGAATGCAGCCGTATGCCGACGGCTTTAGGCCCTCGGCGTATAGACGTTTGACGTCGGCGTATGATACGCCGAGGGCTGCCCTCGGCGTATGTCCTCGGCGTAGACCTCCCTCGGCGGAGGCGTGCTGGCCCTCGGCGTATCGGCGGCCCTCGGCGTACAGGTGCTATGCCGACGGATGGGACGGCCCTCGGCGTACAGGCCCTCGGCGTACTGGATCACGGCAGTCGTCAAGCCAAACGGCAGCTAGGGCATACGCCGACGGCTATGCCGTCGGCGTCTAGGGACACGTGGCTGGCGATGGGGGACTCCGTGCGAGGGCATACGCCGACGGCTTAGCCCTCGGCGTAGAGGGCATCATGTGCCGACGGCTTGGCCCTTGGCGTACGGCGTATCCGAGCACTATGGTCACCTCTACGCCGACGGCTATGCCCTCGGCGTATGGGGGCCCAGATTTTTTTTTTATTTTGCAGATTTGCTAGTTCCACAGCATCAAATGCACATAAATATATATAAAAACATATATGCCATACACAGAAATCTGTTGCAAGTGCCATACACCGCCGTCGGCACATGATACCCTCTACGCCGAGACAAGTAGCGACACGACAGACAAGTAGCAACACACAAGTAGATGATCAAGTAGATGGCATACATAGATGATCAAGTAGCGACACGACAGACAAGTAGCAACACACAAGTACCAACACGCAAGTATCGACATGCAAGTAGCGACACATAGTATCTCAAGGCGGAAATCCCTACTACTCTGGAGACGGGGTCGGGGTGAACCCGAGATCTCCCCTAGTGAAAGTAGGTTGCCGATGTTTTGCAAAATTACGCCCAGTAGAAGCTGCAGAAGAACCGCCAGGAGAAGTACCAGTAGGAGTAGTACCACGAGAACGGCCAGGAGAAGGACCATCGGGATGGACCGGTGTGATCTGACGCCCACCCCGCGAGGCAGCGGAAGATGCCGTTCCCTACATGTTCCCTAGATGTTAGCAACTTGCGAGGCAAAGGAAAGCGGCAACCATTGGTTTGGCAAAAGAACTTACCGCCGTCGATGCGTAGTAGGTCCTAGCAAAACTCTCCCTCGATGGCATCAATGGCGCCGGCCCCGGTATGGGAGGCTGCTCCCCTACATCGAAACTCGCTCTAGATCGCATAGCCATCATCGACGCCTGCAAGATAGTTTAGATGTGGGAATTGTCATCTTTTTCAAGCTAGGGGAAGTGGGACTTTCATCTTTTTCAAAAAGAAAGGTTCAGACTTACATGTAGATACGCCATGTAGGCCGTAGTCGCCTCCTGGTGCAGCCGAAAGGCCTCCTGATATTGCTCATGAGCCGCATCGAAGGCCGCCTCGAAAGCAGCCTACCATTTCACAAACAATGAATATCATCAGCACTTATCCATGCAGGACCGAAAGTCGCAAAGAGGATGGAAATGAGGAAAACTTACATCATATCTGGGTCGACGAGGCTGGTCACGAGGCGGGATAGGGGCGCTGTCAGGGGTGAGGACCGCCTTGAGGCGCGTGAAGCTCGTGGTGAGAGAATGCTTGACCTTTGAATTAAGCACCTTGAGACGGCCATGCTGCAACCCGTGCCCCGACAGGACCAACGAATCCTCGTCGGTCTCCGCGCGTCTAGGGTCATCCACCTCCGGGTGACGAGACTGCACCATCTGGCAGTAGTCCTCTATCTGCTCCCCGGCCTTGCCGTAGTACTGGGGGGGGCGTCCGGAGGCGCCGAGGCAGCGGGCTTCTTCCTCCGCATCATGTCATATACCGTGACATCGTAAATCTCCTCCCCTGGCGGTGGGCTTCATCCTGCGAAACCCTAGACGGAGGGGGTCCGGAGATTTACCCCTATAGCTTTCTCCGTACGAGGCCTCGTCGATGGATCTTCTGCTTTATTTTGGTTTGTTTAGGACATATATACATGGAAAGCAAAGGTTGGGCCCACTTTACCATGAAATAGGCTCCGGTAGACCCATAGCGGGAGTTTCCACGTACAGATCCTGGATTTCACCAAGTGTTAACAGCCCATGTCTCTGAAGAAGGCCATGCCCGGGAACTACCTATATTGCATGTACCAATCTTGGGTCACACCTATACACATATGTTAGGGACACATGCATGCATGTTTCCTACGGTAGACGATGCTCCGGTGGGCTTCATCCTACGAAACCCTAGACGGAGGGGGTCCGGAGATCTACCCCTATAGCTTTCTCCGTACGAGGCCTCGTCGATGGATCTTCTGCTTTATTTTGGTTTGTTTAGGACATATATACATGGAAAGCAAAGGTTGGGCCCACTTTACCATGAAATAGGCTCCGGTAGACCCATAGCGGGAGTTTCCACGTACAGATCCTGGATTTTACCAAGTGTTAACAGCCCATGTCTCTGAAGAAGGCCATGCCCGGGAACTACCTATATTGCATGTACCAACCTTGGGTCACACCTATACACATATGTTAGGGACACATGCATGCATGTTTCCTACGGTAGACGATGCTCCGGTGGGCTTCATCCTGCGAAACCCTAGACGGAGGGGGTCCGGAGATCTACCCCTATAGCTTTCTCCGTACGAGGCCTCGCCGATAAATCTTGGGTCCAACCTTGTTTTGTCATGTTGCTATGACCTAACCAAATACAAACCAAGAGAAGGCTACACTTTGCTACCCCCTTACGATGCACGTCTAGGGGGGTAGACGACGCGGGACACACGAGCTAGGGTTTCGGTGGAAGGGGGATTCCGGTGCCTCGGGGTCCCTAGGGAAGATGCATGTGGCCCTACCACATTGTTTTTGTATGGGGCTATGACCTAACCAAACACAAATATAATAGGGAGAAATGTCCACCGGGGTACCCCCTCCCATCCGGATAATATCTAGGGGGGGTAGACGATGCCGGGTTTTGGAACTACCGCACTCCGACGTAGGAAAAGCATGGAATCTTTGAACAACTTCTTCAAAATGTGTGAGACATAAAATTTAAATATATGCATACGATAACACTAACACAATTTGTCAACATGTCGCTGTGAGAGACAAGATTCGCAACGTTATTTCATGCGGACATGTGGAGACGGTTATTTGAAGGGGTACGAATTTGTCCAACTGATAAAAAATATAACCATATTTAAATGATTGATATTATTAAATAAATAAGTATAAATTCAATACATGAACTTAACTACAAAAAATAAAAAACACTATGCAGGGCATACGCCGACGGCTACCCTCGGCGTATGCAGGGCATACGCCGACGGCCTAGAGTGTACCGAGGGCGGCCGTCGGCGTATAAGTGACGCCGTGACGGCGGGAAACTCCGGGGCCACGTGTATCCAGTCTACGCCGACGGCCCACGTACGCCGAGGGCAGCCGTCGGCGTATGGCCGACTACACCGACGGCATGCCTACGCCGACGGGTGTTTTGGTGAGCTCTCCTGGATGCCTTCTACGCCGACGGCACCGACATTTGGCCGTCGGCGTAGGGTTCGGCCGTCGGCGTCTTTGTTCATTCCTGTAGTGACGCCGTACCACTCGCCGTGCGGCATGGCGGACTTGGGCACGTAGACTATGTACGTGTCGCACCACTCTGTCTCCGCGGCCGTTGTACAAGACCGCCGCGGCGAGCACCACCACGAGCACCAGCAGCAGCCTCGTCAGCATCCTGTCATTGCACCGGCCGGCAACGACAACGGTGGAAAAGAGAATCGGTAGTTGCTAAATGTGATAATGAGATCGGACTTGAAGAGGGACAAGGAGTAGCCAAGATGTTTACAAGTATGGAGCTGTACATTGTTTTGATCTGGATGTCATATATTGTATTGTTCATTGTCTGTTTATGGTGATGATGCTCCATTGTGCTGATTCACCACTCTATCCTAATTAGAGGCTCTTTTGTTGATGGCCACAAAGATCCTAATTAGCATTTTGTTGTGGTTTGATGGCCAAAACAGAACTTACTCTGTGAGTCTCCGATGAATCCCAATCAACCTACTAGAAAAATATCTATGTTAACTCAATCTGGTCATGTATGTGTGTTAGAAGAAATAAGCGCTAATCCAAGGAACATACGTACGGAGTAGATAATATTGGTATATATCCAATTAACATACCCTCTTTAATCTCCGTACTACTCAGGTTCTGTTCATTTCGTAATCTCTACTAATTTCTTCATCCAATTAAATTAGTGTTAATTCTTACATAGTATAGTTATATTTCCATAGTAATGTGTCTGGTGGAGTGGTGAATCAGTAGGTGCGTTATGTGATAAAAGTAAATATATAGGTCACGTTGTGCAAAATAGGAGGACTGATAGACTATAAAATGAGTGAAACAGAAGGGGTTTCATGCAATGTTCGAAAGTCAGCGCACAGATCTCAAAGCGTGGACAGACGTCCCTAGATAAGACACAGACCCACATACATATGTGGAATTGCTTTGTCGGGCCATGCACCAAATTTACATCTTTGGAAAATTCAGTGACTTTACACAAATAGGCAACACGATGTTTGAATTCAAACACTCTCGAAGGCTTCCATGGCGTCCGGCGTGAGCGCGACCCCGACCTTGACCCCGCCATTGCCTTCGAAACCTTCGGCCAGCGACACCTTCGAGTTAATTCCCTAAATTCCTAATTAATCACAGTTTCAGGTTCTAATGAGGCCGAGTGTCTGCACGAGGCTGCCATCTGCAGAGCCACGTCCTGCCAGGACATTGCGTCGACGCCATGCCGGCCCACAAACTCGAGTACCCTGCCGATCACAGCGCCACCACCGCCGCCGTCGTCTGCTCTGGCCGCGGCCTTCGGTTTCCTGAGCAGCGCGATGTAGGTGTCGAGGTCGTCCACGGCGGTGAGGTCGCCGACACTAGAGACGTCGTTGAGCGGCAGCTCTACGCCGACGTGCGTGTACCAGGACTCCCGCCACGAACGGAGCATCGCCACGCCTGTGGTCGCCTCGTTAAGGAAGACGCCGGGCATCCTCGTGATCGGGTCACGCACGTTGGCCACGCGCAGCGCCTTCAAGCCGATCTCGTCGCACCGGGCCTTGAACACCGCATTGCCCACCCTTGGCCCCCCGAAGGAGAAAATAGTGATGGGCGCGGCGCGGTTGAGGCCAAGCTCGGCAAGGTCGTAGGCTAGGAGCATCGCCAGCGTGCCGCCCATGCTGTGACCGACGAGCGTGACGCTCGTGTCAGTCCAAGCTCCTTCCAGCGCCCCGTAGCCGGAGAGAGAGGAGGACAACGCGGGCTAGGCCACACGCCCGGAACCGTCCCCCGCCATGGGCACCTTGTGTTCCTCCTCCGCGCCATTGGCGGCAATTGGAGAGAGTGGAGGGGCGTCGGCTGCGCCGACCGGTCACGTCCACCACGTGAAACTGAATTGGGTGGCACCGGCCTGGTGCAGGGAAGAAAGCCCAGGCGGCATTGCCGCTGCTCATCGTTTAAAAGAGCCTGTCGATCCTGCAACAAATACGCCACAAGACAGAAAAACGTGTTAAGAGCTGATGAGAAACTGAAAAAGGATAGACTTGGTATGGATTTTAACATGAACACACCTGCAAGAGTTTGGGGCTAAGCTAAACAAAAGAGCTGACGAGATGATGTTGCATGTGTGCGCTCACGCCGCTGTGTCTATGAAGATCGGTATGAAAATGAACTCGTTGATACGCGTGGTTCGAAATTTCGTGGATGGGGAGCTGACCGAAAAAGGTGGTTTGCCTGGTGGATGGTGTGCACTAGTAGAAAACGGGTCTTTGGCCTGGACCCTTTAGTCCCGGCCTCCATCTGGGCCGGGACTAAAGGCCCGGCCACGTCGCCCCAAATTCGCCCTACCGCCCCGGAGCCTTTAGTCCCGGCCCGTTACAAAGCTTTAGTCCCGGTTTGAAACACAAACCGGGACTAAAGGGCTATGCGCTGAGCGGCCCGCATGTGCGCCCCCTTTAGTCCTGGTTTGTGTCTCAAACCGGGACTAAAGTCCTCTGCCTATATATATTGGCCACAACCCCTCTCTCTCTCTCCTCTTCCTTGCATTTTTCTTGGATGGAAGAGTGTGGGTGTGTGCTAGCTCTCCTTTTTTCTTAGATGCACTAGAGGTGTTTGTTGAAATATGTGTTAGAGCGATGCCGCTTCAGTTCACCGAACACAACTACGATATGAGATGCCCGAGCCACGTTTAAACATCTTCCTCTTTATTTCCACTTATTCTAAAAGGTTAGCAACTATATTTTCTCGTTTAGACCGTGCGGTACTAATTTTTAGGATCATGATTGTGTTTGATATACTGTCGTATGACGCAGATGAGCCATCCATGGATGTACGGTGATCGACGCACAGCCGCTTACAGAGAAGGCGTGCATTCTTTTCGAGATGCGGCCGATGCGAACAAGCATGGTGGTGGCTATATGTTTTGTCCATGTGTTGAATGTCGGAATGAGAAGGATTACACTTCCTCAAGAGTCATTCAGAGCCACCTGCTGCGGTCCGGTTTTATGTCGGGCTATAATGTTTGGACCAAGCACGGAGAAAGAGGGGTTATGATGGAAGACGACGATGAAGAAGAAGAGAACGATGATGACAACTACCGATCTATGTTCCCTGAGTATGCTGATACCGCAATGGAAGACAATGAAGAAGAAGATCAGGGTGCAGAACGGGAACCAGATGAGCCCGCTGATGATCTTGGCCGGGTCATTTCTGAAGCACGGCGAGGCTGCGACACAGAAAAGGAGAAGTTGCAGTTTGAGCAGATGTTACAGGACCACAACAAATTGTTGTACCCAACTTGTGAAGATGGCCAGAAGAAGCTGGGTAGCACACTGGAATTGCTGAAGTGGAAGGCAGAGACCGGTGTGACTGACTCGTCATTCGAAAAGTTGCTGGTACTGATGAAGAAGATGCTTCCAAGAAAGAACGAATTGCCCGCCAGCACGTACGAAGCAAAGAAGCTTGTCTGCCCTCTAGGATTAGACGTGCAGAAGATACATGCATGCCCTAATGACTGCATCCTCTACCGCGGTGAGAAGTATGAGAATATGGATAAATGCCCGGTATGCACTGCATTGCGGTATAAGATCAGAAAAGATGACCCTGGTGAGATTGAGGGCGAGCCACCCAGGAAGAGGGTTCCTGCCAAGGTGATGTGGTATGCTCCTATAATACCACGGTTGAAACGTCTGTTCAGAAATAAAGATCATGCGAAGTTGTTGCGATGGCACATGGAAGATCGTATGAAAGACGATAAGTTGAGGCACCCCGCTGATGGTCGGCAGTGGAGAAAAATCGAGAGAGAGTTCCCGAGATTTGCAGGTGACGCAAGGAACTTATGGTTTGGTCTGAGTACAGATGGCATGAATCCTTTTGGGGAGCAGAGTTGCAGTCACAGCACCTGGCCCGTTACTCTATGTATCTACAACCTTCCTCCTTGGTTGTGCATGAAGCGAAAGTTCATTATGATGCCAGTGCTTATCCAAGGTCCAAAGCAACCCGGCAACGATATTGATGTGTACCTAAGGCCATTAGTTGATGAACTTTTACAGCTGTGGGCCGAACCAGGTGTACGTGTGTGGGATGAGCACAAACAAGAGGAATTTGACCTTCGAGCGTTGCTTTTCGTAACCATCAATGATTGGCCTGCTCTTAGTAACATTTCAGGACAGTCAAACAAGGGATACAATGCATGCACACACTGTTTGGATCAGACAGAAAGTATATATCTGGACAAATGTAGGAAGAATGTGTACCCGTACAATCGTCATTTTCTTCCGCCCAAGCATCCCTTAAAGAAAAAAGGCAAGCATTTCAATGGCAAGGCAGAACCCCGGGGGAAGCCTGTCATCCGTACTGGTGCTGAAGTATTTGATATGGTCACAGATTTAAAAGTAATCTTTGGAAAGGGTCCTGGTAGCCAACCTGTTCCTAACGGCCCTGATAAGCGCGTACCCATGTGGAAGAAGAAATCTATATTTTGGGAGCTACCCTATTGGGAAGTCCATGAGGTCCGCTCCGCAATCGACGTGATGCACCTGACGAAGAATCTCTGCGTGAGTATTCTAGGCTTCCTGGGCTTGTATGGGAAGTCAAAAGATACACCGGAAGCACGGGAGGACCAGGAACGTCATAAAGGAAGAGATGGCATGCATCCAGGGCAGTTTCAAGGGCGTGCCAGCTATGCTCTTACCAAGGAAGAGAAGGAAATCTTCTTTGAAGTCCTTTTCAGTATCAAGGTCCCGACTGGTTTCTCGTCGAATATAAAGGGAATCGTAAATATGAAAGACAAAAAATTCCAAAACCTAAAGTCTCATGACTGCCACGTGCTTATGACGCAATTGCTTCCGGTTGCATTGAGGGGAATTCTACCGGAAAATGTTCGCCTGGCAATTGTGAAGGTATGTGCATTCCTCAATGCAATTTCTCAGAAGGTAATCGATCGAGAAAGTCTATCAGGGTTACAGATTGATGTGGTCCAATGTCTGGTCAGCTTCGAGTTGTTGTTCCCGCCATCCTTTTTCAATATAATGACACACCTCCTAGTTCACCTAGTCGAAGAGATTAGAATTCTCGGTCCTGTGTTTCTACACAATATGTTCCCCTTCGAGAGGTTCATGGGAGTCTTAAAGAAATATGTTCGTAATCGTGCTAGGCCAGAAGGAAGCATCTCCAAGGGCTATGGAATAGAGGAGGTCATTGAGTTTTGTGTGGACTTTCTTCCTGACCTTAAGCCGATTGGTGTTCCTGAATCTCGGTATGAGGGTAGGCTGACAGGAAAAGGCACACTAGGAAGGAAAGCAAAAGTATGTATGGACGGGCATTCTTTCTCTCGAGCACACTACACAGTTCTACACAATTCCACCGTGGTGGCTCCGTATATCGTGAGACACAAGAATATTCTATGCTCCAAAAACCCGGGGAAGACTGACTCTTGGATTAAAGGGGAACACGTGAAGACTTTTGGCAGTTGGTTGCAGACACATCTCATGAATGACGACACCGTTGGAGATCAGCTGTACTGTTTGGCCAGGCCATCATCTTCGACTATATGTACTTTTCAAGGGTACGAGATAAATGGGAATACATTTTACACGGTTGCCCAAGATAAAAAGAGCACCAACCAAAACAGTGGTGTCTGCTTTGATGCAACAGACGAGAATGGGCACTGTTTGAAAACATATTACGGGTACATAGAGGAGATATGAGAACTTGACTATGGACCTACTTTTAAGATCCCTTTGTTTCGGTGCAAATGGGTGAAGCTGACAGGAGGCGGGGTAGTTGTAGACCAAAAGTACGGCATGACAACAGTGGATCTCAACAATCTTGCGTACATGGATGAACCATTCGTCCTAGCCAACGATGTCGCTCAGGTTTTCTATGTGAAGGACATGTCTACAAAAACGAGAAAAAGAAATCAGCAAAAGAAGACATCGTCCGATGAGCCAAAGCGCCACATAGTTCTTTCAGGGAAAAGAAACATCGTTGGAGTAGATGACAAGACAGACATGTCAGTATATTATAATAAGTTTCATGAAATTCCGCCCTTCAAAGTGAAAACTGACCCAAGCATCCTACTGAACGATGAAGATTCTCCATGGCTACGACCCAGGAGAAAACAGAAATAATAGATAGGATTGTTGGTGCTATAATGTAATAATGTATTAAACCTTTTATGTAATGCATGATGAAGATTCTCCATGGCTACGACAGACACGGTTACATAGATGGCTGGATGTGAATAATGGTATGGATCGATCAATTTCAAACACTTTTCATGTTTATAGTTTTATCAGATTCTAAAATATACAAAAAGAATATTAATTAATATAGTTTTAATTGAAAATGGCAAACTAGTTAATAGTTTGGATAGTTAAAATAATTAATTTTGAAAATATAAAATATTTTTGAATTAGTTATTCAATTTCAAACACTTTTCATATTTATAGTTTTGTCAAATTCTAAAATATACAAAAAGAATATTAATTAATATAGTTTTAATTGAAAATGGCAAACTAGTTAATAGTTTGGATAGTTAAAATAATTAATTTTGAAAATATAAAATATTTTTGAATTAGTTATTCAATTTCAAACACTTTTCATGTTTATAGTTTTATCAGATTCTAAAATATACAAAAAGAATATTAATTAATATAGTTTTAATTGAAAATGGCAAACTAGTTAATAGTTTGGATAGTTAAAATAATTAATTTTGAAAATATAAAATATTTTTGAATTAGTTATTCAATTTCAAACACTTTTCATATTCATAGTTTTATCAGATTCTAAATATACAAAAAGAATATTAATTAATATAGTTTTAATTGAAAATGGCAAACTAGTTAATAGTTTGGATAGTTAAAATAATTAATTTTGAAAATATAAAATATTTTTGAACTAGTTATTCAATTTCAAACACTTTTCATATTCATAGTTTTATCAGATTCTAAAATATACAAAAAGAATATTAATTAATATAGTTTTAATTGAAAATGGCAAACTAGTTAATAGTTTGGATAGTTAAAATAATTAATTTTGAAAATATAAAATATTTTTGAACTAGTTATTCAATTTCAAACACTTTTCATATTCATAGTTTTATCAGATTCTAAAATATACAAAAAGAATATTAATTAATATAGTTTTAATTGAAAATGGCAAACTAGTTAATAGTTTGGATAGTTAAAATAATTAATTTTGAAAATATAAAATATTTTTGAACTAGTTATTCAATTTCAAACACTTTTCATATTCATAGTTTTATCTGATTCTAAAATATACATTAGTTATTCAATTCAAAATTAAAAATTGATATTTGAAAATGAAAACCTGAAAAACTTTTGCTTTGGCGCGCATTTATTGCGCCTTTAGTCCCGGCTGGAGCCACCAGCCGGGACTAAAGGGGGGGCTCGGGGCGCCAACCGCCCAGAACCCTTTAGTCCCGGTTGGGGGCTCAAACCGGGACTAAAGGCCCCCCTTTAGTCCCGGTTCGATCCCCCAGCCGGGACTAAAGGGGAGGGGGTATATAAGCCCGCCCCGCCCCTCCTCTTCTTCCTCCCCGAGCACTTAGCCGTTCCAGAGATCATCGACGACGCGCGCGTAGGAGTACCCCGCCGGGAACGTTGCGGCCGCTTGAAAACTCGCCGGCGACGCCGCCCTCCCGCCGTGCCGCCCTCCCGCCGCGCCACCGAGCCTCGCCGCGCCGTCGACCCAAGCCGACGCCCGCCGCGCCGCGCCACGAGCCCCGCCGCGCCACCCTCCCGCCACGCCGCCGTCCCGCCACGCCGCCGTCCCGCAGCGCCGCCGTCCCACAGCGCCGTCCCCGACCCCCTAGCCGACGCCTCTCTCTCACGGTGAGAGACCGCCGGCCGGCCGCCCGCCGTGGCCCTTTTTTTTAGGTTAAAATTTTATGTTAGGGTTAGAAAATTAATTATGTTAGGGTTAGAATAGAAATAGAAATTTTATGTTAGGGTTAGAATAGAAATATAAATTTTATGTTAGGGTTAGAATAGAAATAGAAAATTAATTATGTTAGGGTTAGAATAGAAATAGAAATTTTATGTTAGGGTTAGAATAGAAATAGAAATTTTATGTTAGGGTTAGAATAGAAATAGAAAATTAATTATGTTAGGGTTAGAATAGAAATAGAAATTTTATGTTAGGGTTAGAATAGAAATAGAAAATTAATTATGTTAGGTTAGAATAGAATAGAAATAGAAAATTGTTAGAATAGAATAAAAATAGAAATTGTTAGATAGAATAGAAAATTGTTAGATAGAATAGAAAATTGGTAGAATAGAATAAAAATAGAAATTGTTAGATAGAATAGAAAATTGTTAGATAGAATAGAAAATTCCAAATAGAAATAAGTTAGAAAAAATAGAATTACTTTGCAAATAGAAATAGAATTAAATAGAAATAGAATTACTTTACAAATAGAAATAGAATTAAATAGAAATAGAATTACTTTGCAAATAGAAATAGAATTACTTTGCAAATAGAAATATAATTGTTTTGCAAATAGAAATAGAATTACTTTGCAAATAGAACTAGAATTGCTTTGCAAATAGAAATAGAATTACTTTGCAATTAGAAATAGAATTATTTTGCAAATAGAAATAGAATTATTTTGCAATTAGAAATAGAATTATTTTGCAAATAGAAATAGAATTGTTTTGCAAATAGAACTATAATTATTTTGCAAATAGAAATAGAATTACTTTGCAAATAGAAATAGAATTATTTTGCAAATAGAAATAGAATTTATTAGTTAATCAAATGTCGGTATTTTAGAGAAACTATGGATCCACATAGCAGGAACCTCGAAGAGGAAGAACTTCTCGAAGATATAATCAAAGACGCCCCCGACGTTGAACCAGCTGAATCTCCGTCGTCATATCTAAACCCCTCCGGAGATGGAATGGAGGTCGACCGACACGAAGATGAAGCCGACGGGGCAGGAGATAGCTCCAATGACGGAGAAGGTGATAGCTCCACTGATGGAGAAGCCGGTGGAGAAATAATAAAGTCCGGCGAGGTATTCATATGAAGTTCGGCAATCACTTGTAATATGTGAAAAATATTGGAGATAGCTCTATGTTGTATACATATATATTAATTTGATGAATGTTTCTCCCTCTTAGGCCTCCACATCGAGCAAAGCTACGAAACGAGGCCCGACTAAAAAGTTGGATGCACGGACGCATTACACCTTTGAGGTGATATTGCCTACGGGCGAACCCAAGCTTCCTAAGAATGCTGCTGACACATTCAAGAAGCAATGCGGAGTTCTCGTTAGGGATCACGTCCCGATCAGCGTTCGGGAGTGGAACAAGCGCAAAGGGGCAGCCGATAGTGACTATGTCGCCGAAAGGTACAAAGATAATCTTTGGAATGATATCATGTCACATTTGAACCTGCCAGAATGTGGGAATGAAGACGCCACAAAAAAACCGAGGGCCAAAGTCAAGCAGTGGACTCTAAAGAAGATGGCCGAACTGTTCCGTAGCTGGAAGAAGAAGCTATGGAAAGACTATCTGAAGACAAAGAAAGTGCCAGTATTCGAGGGGTATCTAGCCAAGCAGGCGAATCACTGGAAGGCATTTCAGGAGTATAAGCAGTCAGAAGATGCCAAGGCATTATTAGAAAAGAACAAGAAAAATGCCGATAAGAAGAAATATCACCACACGCTGGGGCCAGGGGGCTATGAGACTGCCATCCCAAAGTGGGATAAGAAAGAGCAAGATCTGCTAGCTAAAGGCATCGTACCTGAACCCATCCGTGATGAGTGGGAATTGACAGCAAGGAATTGGTTCCTTGCGCATGGTGGTTCGTACGACGAAGAAACAGGGGACCTCATCTGCAGTGACGGTCTTAGGATACCCAGGGAGAATTGGAAAAAGATAGTGAAAGAAATTAAAGAGGGAAAAAGACAGTTCACTGCAGATAGAGAGAAAGATTTGCTCACACTGGTCCTCGGCAATGACGTACATGGAGGACGAACGCGAGGCTTCGGTCCTTCTTACCCGTGGTGGCTTGGGTTTGCCAGAGACCAAGACACTTACAGAAGCCGAGCGAGAGCAAAGAAGCGACAGCAGGATGAGGAGAATGACAAGTTCAACCAGTTGCTTGCCAGGCTTAACGAGCAACAGAAGCAGATTGACGAGCTTAGAGGAGTAGCGCGCCAGGAAGATCATGCACTCGATATTACCGGTGCCCCATCTAAGCGGAAAAGCAGCGTGGCTGAATCTGAGGCCCCGTCCGACGATGCACGAAGAATGATAGAGGGCGGTCCCGGCTACCCCGTGGATGGAATCAAGGAGTCAACATCATGTGAACTCCATCAGAAATTCAAGAACATATCCATGAAGGTGGCCGTCGGACAAGCTTTACCTTCTGGCCCTGATGCACGCTGGCATGGCCGTGAGATTCCAACTAGCTTTGCTAAAGTCGGGGTGGATGAAATCATGGCGGGGTTTCATGATATGGAGCTCGATATAGCTGGACCCGAAGATGAGAGGACACTCGGAGAAGTACTGGGTGGAGTCATCCTATGGGACAAGAACTACATCAAGCTTCCAGGCTCGGCCCCAAGGACAACACCGCCTCCGAGTCGTCGTAGGTCACCTACACCTCCATCACCTCCAAGCCCTCCACATGACGACGGCCACCACAACACGAGTCCATCTCGATCACCGCCGCCGGACTTGGGTCGGCCGTCTCCGCCGCCCCCCGCTAAGGATACTAAGCGGAAGCGTGCCAGCAAGAACGCTCCGTCGATGAGTTCTAAGCGACGGAGCTCCCCAAAGCGCAAACTGTCGCCCCTCCCAAAGGTACCTCATGCTAATCTTCCTATCAGACCTTATGATCGTACCGACGAGGAAAACGCCAGGATAGCAAAGGAACATTATGATGCGCAGATGAAAAAGAAGGAACCCGAGCCCCGCCCGGAATACACCGAGAAGCAAATAGCATATGCAAAATACTTACTGACCCTTCCATCACAGTATGACTTACACCATAAGCCTGACGACTATACACGCACATTGCAGAAGGAAGGGCAAAAGAGCAGATCACGTGCAAGTGCAAGTGGGAGCAAATCAAGTTCAACTACAAGCAAAAAAAGATCAGACGTTCCTCAGCTTGGACAACAGGCCAAACAGTCGATCCCACCCCTCAGGGTGTTACCCGAGAATGTTCCCTCTCTGGTGCAGGGGCAAGATTTGGAATTAGCAAAGAAGTGGGCGGCTAAATGGGGTATCCCGGTTGAAGACGTTCTGGCTTCCCAAGACGACAGGTTACCCAAGGCTGTGGTAGCCCCTAAGCCACAGTTTGTCATGGGAGCGCCTTTGGTCAGCAAAGATAAGTTGGATGATCTCCCAACAAATATGCGTTACTTGCATACATGGTACTTAAGTGAATCAAAGAATGGGAGAACGATGATCGTGGCGCGTGTCCCACGGGAGTACTACGGCCGCCCCGAAGACATCCATATCGACTTTGATGAACTCTTCCAGATGTACAATGCCGACGCCCTCGACAAATCGCTTATGAGTTGCTATTGTCTGTAAGTTTTTTAATTCGTTGTCTACATATAACTTGTTCAGTTATTTCAATTCATTGTCTACATATAACTTGTTCCGTTCTAACTTGTACTCTATTATGCAGAATGAAGATTCTGGAATGTAAAAGTAGGAACATCCTAAATATTGGGTTTATTGACCCAGATAAAATACATATAAAGACGCTAACTGATAACCCCAAGGAGACAGAGGAAAACCTTCTAAGGTTTCTAACAGATCAAAATTTCTGTGACCACATACTGTTTCCATACAACTTCAGGTGAGGGTCTTACTCTGTTGTGTCCATTCACTTATAAGTGTAATTGATAAGTTACTGACACATATATATATATATATACATGTGCAGCTACCACTGGATTCTGTTGGACATTCAAATTGATAAGGGAAGAGTTGATGCCTTCGACCCATTATCGAGACCCTTGGAACAGTTCCAAAGCCTGCAGGACATGCTCCAAGGGTAATTTCAATCATTCTTGCGCTCTATCGGTCTCTTTCGATGATTTTCTGATATATCAATTAATGAAAAACTTAGCAAATCATTTTCCTTGTCGGGCAGGGTTTGGAAGCGGTTCAAGTGCGTGACTGACGGTATCGAGCATGAGAAGCTGACCTTTAGAGCCGCTCAGGTAAGTAGTAGTATGATATACTTCTATTTTCAATACATTTATGATGCTAGATTATTATTTTGATTATATATATTCTATTCTCGTAAAGTGCGACCAGCAGCCACGGGGGACGCATCTATGCGGATACTATGTTTGCGAGACCATTCGCACGTTTACCTCTGAGCACAAGGATTACAGATACGACGTAAGTAATGAACATTCACACCTCTATTTTTACCCATCATTCTTTGTTATCATGATTGATATTCATATTCATCTCCTCTTCTTATATAGTACACGACCATGAGGGAGAAGTACCTACCAGAGCAACGCGCGATTGCTGTTGCAGAGGAGCTAGCGACCTTCTGAGGACGGAAGCTATAGATGACAATGGACGATTTAGTGTAGCTAGGGGCCATTACTGATGTTGGTCCATGTAATCGAATAGACGGGCTCTAGTCCCGATAATTCTGATCTCCAATATAATTGTATATATATGCTCGCTTGTAAGATAAGTTAATCTTATATATATGCATAAACTAATTCCCGAACACCAAACAAGGCACCAAACGAGGCATCACGTTAATCCCCCGAACATCTAAAACCCCTAAACCCTAAAGAAAAAAACAAAATCTGTAGATGCCTTTAGTCCCGGTTTGTGTTACAAACCGGGACTAAAGGTCCTGGCCCTGGATTCACTCGGAGCCGCCCACGTGGACAGCCTCCAGTCCCGGCTGGTAACCGGGCCGGGACTAAAGGTTTACCCTTTAGTCCCGCGGCTGGGGTCCCGGTTTGCAAACCGGGACTAAAGGCTCTTACGGGCCGGGACTGGAGGCCCTGTCCCCACTAGTGGTGCATGGATGGGGGGTGTGGTAAACTTATGTTGGTGGTGCAAAGGCTATGAAACGTGGTGAGCTTTTCGTGGTGGTGGATGGATGAGAAACCATGGTGAGCTTGTGGTCATGCTACATGGACGAGAGATCGTGGCGGAACAACGTTTGTGGTGCATGGTTGAATGGATGGCAAATTGAATGGACGAGCTGCATGTTGTTTCTGATGGTGGAAACGAGTGTGACGGAGTTGGAACACACGTTATGTTTTGTGCTCCCGGGGACGCTATCTTGTGCTCCCTATATGGCATCCAAGAGCTGCTAGTGGGTGCATTGTTATGCCCCATGGTAGCCCACTATTTCCATTCCTAATATATTATCCTCTACCTCCGATCCAATATATTTATCATGGTTTTAGTTTAAACTAGCACAATTGCCCTCGGAAGTGCAAGGGCATCATCTTAACTGTGTTCAAAGTAGTGTACTTATGAAGGTATGTTTGTCTCATACATACTTATGATACACATTTCAAATAAGCAACAATGTAGACATGGATAAAATTTATTAAATAGTACTTTAACCTTTGTTTTCATATGATTGTGTTCCTACTTAATAAGAACTATTGATTTTTTTTGCGGGGAAAAAACTACAATTGAATATTATTATATGTGAGAAATAACTTAAACGATGTTTGGTTACTTTTATGATATGGGGAGTTACTTTTTGTCTATACGGTCGCTATAATGCCATAGAGACTTTTCCTTGGTACTACTATTATCTTCATCATTTGTAATATTGTATCTCCTAGAATAAAACATGAAATATATTCAAGTGAACATATATATTTTAATCATATAATTTAGAGCATACGTAGCAAAAAAATTAACTTCAACATTTGCGTAGGTCTACATTTAATCATGTCATACTATTGATTTTGAAAAAAAAAATAGTTAAAACTGTAATCAGTTGCAGAAAATATTGGAATTTTCCCATGTGAATGCCATTTTAGATTTAAAGCTTTATTCTATTTGCTCTCTAGTGGCAGATATATTTTTATATGCAATATGTACAATAAAATAAAATAAATTAAAATGAACAATTTATTTGTTTCCTTCGGGGTTACACTTCGAAACAATAGCAGGGCGTGCATGGCTAACTGACAAGACTAACTGACATATCATTACTATTTGCACTACTTGCTACACACTTTATTTTACAATTACCTATCCTTGGCTATAGAGCACACGGTGCTAGAAAGCACTAAATATGGATGTTAATAAAATATTATAAGTATGCACATCGTATAAATTCAAAAACTAAAACCTATTACCTCTTTTTTAAACATTTAAGGATATAAATGTGTTAATAATTATGATTGATACTTACTCGATGGAGAAATATTTTTGATAGGACTGCTCATGATCAAGAGACACTTATTGTGAAAGATACGAAATAACCTACAATATGTATTTCCACCTCTTCTTAAGCTTGCAATTTTAAGGAAAATCTATGAACCTCTCACTTACATCACTAATGTTGATACCTTTTGCCTATACCCTAGGCCATCTCACAACTCGCAATCCAAACCACCTAATTTATTACAACCTATAAATACTGGATGTTTTCACATATAAGCGAACATGCAACTCACATACTATTTTGACTTGTGTTCCAGGATCGATATTATATGTGCAACTAATTTGCCATGTGCTTACAACCCGACCGATTGAACAACCCATGGTTATTCTACTTCTGTCATTATTACTACTACAACTTTAACTATTACCAATATCGCCAATGTATATATCTTAGTAAAAATCAAATAATTCAAGATAATGCAATAAAATCAGGATACATTTTGAGTATGTCAAGCCAAGTAAATAATTACCAAATTGTATTAGTGTTTAAATTAATCACATTACATTCATCAAAAATATAATTACTACAATCTTAGAAAGCTTTACTTGATTTCAAAAATCTAGGAACTTCTCTATGAGTATTAGATTGCCTACGCACCCAATTCTGATTTGAAGGATAGTGTCTGGCTACCCTTTAATATTTGATGTTTAATGTCTCACTTTTTACCCATAATACTGTATTTCTCTCTCATATTCTACTACAATCTCACAATTGGCAAGTCTTGAAAATTAATCCAAAGCCACTCATGGGACAAACTAATTTGATTGTAAACACAAGTTGATTATTATCTAAACTTTTGTTTGTTGATAATCTATGCATTTCTAGATTAGTACAACGGTCTATTTACCGATATAATATCACACCCAACAAAAGGATCCATCATGTCTCGCGTATATTATCAAATGACTTGGTATTCAACAATTTTACTTACGGTGGCCTCATCTGATATAAATTCAATATTAAGAAATTTAAAACAGTGATGCTAACTTGGGTTCTCACTACAAAAATAACGTTATATGGGTATCCCCTACCGTATTCCTTTCAGAAAAAGCATATAAATGGAAAATTTATTTTATAGAGCATTTCAAGAACAAAAATACTTTTATATCTAAATAGAAAATTTCTAAGTATGTGAAGGACATAGATGATTGTGGTAGCCATGTGTCCCACTGGTTTGCCGAGTGTATTTTAGGCTTTTGTGAAATATATTTTATTTTCCGAGTGTTCTTTTGAAAAATACTTGACATGTAACTATGTTTATGGAGTATTATATGTTTGCCGAGTGTATTTTGTCTGAGACTCGATAAACTCTAAAGAGAGTAGAAAAACTTGGCAAACAGACATGTACACATATATTAGCGGAGTGTATTTTGTCCGAGACTCGATAAACTTTCAAGAAAATAGAAACACTCGGCAAGCAGATACGTACACGTACACGTCAGCGTTGCATTTTCTGCTTTGGTAGATATCTATTATTGTCTCTTTGCCTTTTTAATATACGACACTAAGCAGCATCTATGTGTTAGACACGTTTAAACTGGATGTCTACACACCTGGAAGAGATTAAAACAGTTTTTTTAGTGAAAGTCCTTGTATTCTACGTGTAGCCTGCGACCAGCTTTTTCCTTTTTTTTTGTCAGACGTGCAGTAGTACGTTCCGTGTCTGATCTCTATAAACCCGTAAGAGCATCTCTAACAGAGGCGCCAAAAACACCCGCGCGATAAATTAACCGCCGGTTTGCCGCGCGGGAGAGCCCACGCGCTCCTCCAGCGGGCGCGGGAAAACGACGCGGCGCCAAAAACTTTTTTCGCGCGCGTGCGTTTGCGCCATCCTGCGCGGCAAAGTTGGCGCTCCGGCTGCCGCGCGCACTATATAACTCCACGCGCCGCGCGAACCAACCGCCACGGAAAGTTCACTCCCGTGCCACCGCGTGTCGCTCGCTCTCCTCTGCGCCACCCACCTCGCGCCGCCGCCGCCCTCCTCGCTCTCCCTCGCGCCGCGCAACCTCTCCCACCGACGAGATGCCGCCCCGCCGCCGCTCAAGCTCCGGCTACCGCGGCGTCCGAGCGCGGCCCAACGGCACCTTCTACGCAGAGATCCGCTCCGGCGAGGAGCGCATCGGCCTCGGCACCTTCGAGACGGCGCACGAGGCGGCGCGCGCGTACGACGCGGTCGCCTGGCGCCTCGGCCGCCCGCGCCGGTTGATGAATTTTGACGACGTCACGACGCGCGCGCAGGCGGAGATGCTCGCGCCTGATACGTCCAAAACGTATCTACTTTTTCGAACACTTTTGCTATTATTTCTCCTCTAATTTGTGTGTTTTGAATACAACTAACACGAACTCACGCTGTTTTTAGCACAATTGCTCTGGTGTCTTATTTTTGTGCAGAAATCCGACTTTTCGGAAAAATCCTGAAAAATATTGCAAAAATTCTATTTTGCCAGAAGACCCACGGAGCCAGAAGGAGAGACGAAGGGGGGCAGTGGCCTGGGCTCACCACGAGGGGGCGCGGCCCAGGCCTGGCCGCGCCCACCTATGGTGAGGCCTCCTCGGCCGTCGCCTCGACCCCTCCTTCCGCCTACATATACCCTCTGACCTGAAAGGAGCGGGGGTTCGGCGTTTTTCCCAGATAGACTTCCGCTGCGCCGCCGCCATCAGAAACCGCGATTCGGAACCAGAAACTCCATTCTGGCACCCTGCCGGGACGGGGATTTGGAGGACATCTTCATCACCATCATCACCGACGTCTCTCCATCAACCATCCATGACTCCCACATCCATGTGTGAGTAATTCCCGCTGTAGGTGAAGGGGATGGTAGGGATTGGATGAGATCATTCATGTAATTTGCTATGAGATTGTTAGGGCATAGTGCCTAGTATCTTCTATTAGTGCTTATGATATTATTGCAACTTGTTGTGCTTAATGCCTGTCACTTTGGGTCCGAGTGCCATGATCTCAGATCTGAACTTGTTATTGTTTTATGATGATACTTGTTATTTATGATCTTACCTGCAAGTTGTTTACACATATCGTTATCCGGAACCCGATGCCCCAAAGTGACAAAAATTGGGATAACCGGAGGGGATGGCTATGATGTGAGGATCACATGTGTTCACCGAGTGCTAATGCTTTGCTCCGGTACTTTATTAAAAGGAGTAGCTTAATTACCAGTAGTTTCCCTTGAGGCCCTGCTGCAACAGGCTAGTAGGACAAAAGATGTCGTGCAAGTTTCTCATTGCGAGCACATACAACTATATACGGAACACATGCCTATGATAGTTAGTACTAGAATGCTTTATCATTACTTATCTGCAATGCCCATGTCTCACTGATTTCATGAATTATCTTATCCATGCAACGCCCGCACATCCATCCCTATGCCTACAGTATTTCATTCTACTGTTTACTATTGCTACTATTACTGCTTTTATTTTAATACTGCTGTTACTGTTTCACTACTATCACCACTATAAAACTGTTGCTACTGATAAACTGCTGCGAGCAAGTCTGTTTCCAGGTGCAGCTGAATTGACAACTCATGTGTTAAGGCTTATAAGTATTCTTTGGCTCCCCTTGTGTCGAATCAATAAATTTGGGTTTTACTTCCCTCGAAGACTGTTACGATCCCCTATATTTGTGGGTCATCAAAACTATTTTCTGGCGCCGTTGCCGGGGAGCATAGCTTTATTTATAAGTTCACTTGGAATTCATATTGTTCGCTGCAATCCTTTCATCATGGGTAAACCTCGTGATGGAAAAGTTCATATATTGCCATCCACTACAAGAAGAGGTACGACTCTGAACACCTCTGTGATGACCCACAAGTATAGGGGGTGTATCGTAGTACTTTCGATAAATAAGAGTGTCGAACCCAATGAGGAGCAGAAGGTGTTAACAAGTGGTTTTGATCAAGGATTCACTGTAAATACTAGCAAACGGGTTTTTAAGGGTATTTGGTAATGCAAATAAATAAAGTGCAAGTAAATAAAAGACAGTAATAATAATTGCTGCAAGTGGCCCAATCCTTTCTAGAGCAAAGGACAAGCTGGTTGTGTAACTTATGATGACCAAACGTTCTCGAGGACACACGGGAGTTTCTGTCAAGTGCTTTCGCTTCATACCGCTAAATAATCTTTATTAGTTTGATAAGTGTTATGGGGGTGAACCTGTGCTAGCGCACTACCCTTACTAGGATAAATACACACTTGTGATTATACCCCTTGCAAGCATCCGCAAATACAAGAAAGTAATTAAGATAAATCTAACCACAATCTTAAACTCTAAGATCCTACGCTCCCTGGTGTAATGGTTTCCCAACGGAGATTTAGGTTTCTGTCACTCCAGCAACCCCACAATTGGTAGCCAAATACACAATGCATCTCACTAGGCCCATAAATGGTGAAGTATCATGTAGTCGACGTTCACATGACACCACTAGTGAAATAACACCACAACAAATAAATATCAAACCATTAAATATTACTCAACATAATTCCACTACTAACGACTTGACTTCTCCCATGTCCTCAAGAACTAAACGAACTACTCACAAGACATCATATGGATCATGATCAGAGGTGAAATAATGGTAAATA
This sequence comes from Dactylis glomerata, assembly GCA_007115705.1. Classification (NCBI taxonomy): domain Eukaryota; kingdom Viridiplantae; phylum Streptophyta; class Magnoliopsida; order Poales; family Poaceae; genus Dactylis; species Dactylis glomerata. Next base: position 250,038 of record QXEO01000071.1, read on the forward strand.
ACAATCTGAACATAAACCTTAATTCAACGGTTCCACTCAATAGCATCAACCATAAGAGTAATCAACACCGAGAAAGTTTATCCCAAGAATTCGACAAGATTCAACTCAAGATGTTACAGTGGGATGGCGTGGTGATGGTGGAGATGAAGGTGCTGGTGATGGGGATGACGGTGATGATGATCCCAATGAAGTCCGGTGCGATGATGATGACGATGGCGACGATCTCCCCTCTCCGGGAAGGAATTTCCCCGGCAGATTTCTGCATGCCGGGGAGCTTTTCTCTCTCTGGTGTTTTCCGCCCCGCAGAGGCGGCGGTGTCTATCTCTGAGCCCCCCTTAACTTAGGTTTTCGGGGACGATGAAATACGCGAAGGGGCTCTGGCAGTAGTGGGCTAGGGTGCCCTCACCATAGGGCGGCGCGGCCAGGGGCTGGGCCACGCCCCCTGGTGGTGAGGCTGCCCTGTGGCCCCTCTCGCCTTCTCCTTCTGGCTTCTTCAGTCTTCTGGTAAAATATAATTTTCTGCTATTTTTCTGGAATTTCCTGATCTTCCGAAATATGGTGTCTTGACGGTCCTTTTTCCAGCAGAATCCTGACTCCGGCAGCAAATCCTCCAATGATCATCAAACATGTAAAAACAGAGGAAACAACATAAGTATCATCTCTAAATGTGAAATATATCAATGAATAACAGTAAATCATGATACAAAATAGTGATGCAAAATAGACGTATCAACCCGCCCAAGCTTAGACCTCGCTTGTCCCTAAGCGAAAACTAAACTCGGTAAACATGACCACAGGTTTATGGAGTGAAGTGTCGATAATCAAAATACGGACAAGAAGCATCACATTCACGAAGGCATAATTTATAATAGACAGCAACTTCCCTTTATATGATATAGACTTGCAATAAGTAAAAGGGAATCACAAATAAGGATGCACAAGGTAAACTATAATTGGTGGTGGCAAACCTTAGCTCTTGGTCAGAGAACAATGAACAAACTATACTTATTTTTGAACGGAGCCTTTTTAAAATAGAGCTAATATAGCAAAAACCATATGCTCAATGAAACAAACTTTTGCATTCATAGAAAGCTTTCAAAGATATATTCCTTCAGACAAAAGCATTGTACTAACAAAAGAAGTTAGTAAACATGATTAAACGGATCAACATATGGATGAGTGAAACATAACAACTCAAATGCTTGCTTGAGATAGAAGGGAATAGGTTGACTCAACATGAAAGTAAAAGACAGGCCCTTCGCAGAGGGAAGCAGGGATTAAACATGTGCTAGAGCTTTTCATTTGTAAAACAGAGATAAAAGTTGTTTTGAGAGGTGGTTGCTTTTATCAACGACTAGCAACGGAGTTCTTAATATCTTCCATACTAAACAAGTGAGAGCGGTTCCGAGATGTTTGATTAGTTGGCACAATTGTGCTCTTTTATAGCTTGGCACTGCTCCCCATCTTTTCCTTTCTCAAACCATGGCTAACCGATTCCATCGGGTGCCAACCAACTTTCACATACCATGGAGGAGTGCCTTTTTATTTTCTTTTTAAGATTACAATGGTCTGACTAGCTCCCTTGCAAAATTAATGACGAGCAGATGAAGCTGCCTAGTCGAGGGGTACTTAATTTAGTATGGAAGATAACAAACCCATCCACTACGTCCTCATGAGCTAAAAACAGTGGCACAAAATGAGAAGTGTTTGAAGGTTTTCGAAAGGTAGCACATGAAAATTTACTTGGAATGGCTTGAAATACCATGCATAGGAAATTATAGTGGACTCTTTGGAAGTAACTTGGTTTTTGGGAGTTGGATGCACGAGAAGTATTTCCTCTCGGTACAGGTTTTTGGCTAGCAAGGCTAGGTAGCAAGCATAAGAGTTGCATGAAACAAACAAACAAACAAACATATAATAGGAACAATCATGCAAACTTCCTTGAAGGTACAACGATTTTAACTTTGAGAATAATAATACTTATAAGCCAAACATGAAGGAAAACTAAAGTGATGAAACTACAAACACTTCTTTCTTCTTTTCTACTCAAATCTCAAGGTAATATTGCTACTGACCAAGCTAAGTTTGCCAAAACCTACTAAATTTACTCATGCTCCCAAAGTGATACCAATACTAATCAACAACACTAATCATATAAGAAACATTGCAAACTAAAATAAAATGTGTGGAAAGTAAACGATACAAGTTCTCATTAATATTTCATTACCGCAACTCACACCAAGGGATACATAGATAACCAACTAAGGAGGATACTTCCACACTACAAACTATTCTATAAGATAACTTCTCTATTCATGATATGACTCTACTTGAAAAGTAAATGAGTAAAAGATAATGATGTGATACTGCGACACTCCCCCAAGCTTGGAACAAGCCAAGGGGATGCCTATACCATGGTGAATTACTCCTTTGGCGGTGGTGGGTAGTCTTTAATAAGCTTCTCAATCAAATCTTTCAAATCATCGATCTTGTGACTGAGGTTATGAATCATCTCTGAATTATGCTCAATACGGCTCATGAACCTGTCAGCCAGAGAGTCCCAGCTCTTGAAATTATTTCCCCATCCTTCTTCACACTTGGAACTTTCTCTCCCTGCATTGTTAGAACGATCTATATCCCAACCAGAGGGCAATCGTGATCTAGGCACCTTTTGAATCTGATGTTCATGAATTAGAGTATGGAAAGGGTTGTTGCCTGACAGAGATGTCCGTGGAGCTAAAATGTGGCGCGGCACAACCCCTCCGGTTCTTATACATGCACTCTTCTGGAACTTGTCATGACTTGTCACCACCCCAATGCTTGCGATCATGGTGCTTGGGCGTGAACTTTGATCTTCTTCCTCGGCCTCACTTTCAACTTCTTCCTTCAGCTGAAGGTCTTGGTGGTCATCTTTCGGAGGTGTCTTCTCCTTGTCGTCGCTTGAAGAGTCCATGATGCTCCCAAAACTGAGATCAATCTCCTGACAGAAACAGCTCGAAACAAAAACACAACGAGAAAACGATATATAGATCTCGGGTACTCTGGGGGTTATATAGGCGAAAATTATACATCGAGACGAAATCACAGGAGGAAACTGGGACGGAAACGAGCTCCGGGGTGGTCTCACCACAGGGCGGCGCGGCCTAGGGTGGGCCCGCGCCCCTGGTGATGAGGAGCCACCGGACTCCGTCTCCTGCCCGTTTTCGTCTCGTGATTTTTCATATTTAGCAAAAACAATAAAAATATTAATAGAAAAGTTTTTCGCGAACCTTTTCTGACTAGAACTGTTACCTATTCAAAAACGAACTCTGCAGGTTCCTGCATATTTTCCTGGATGAATTCTTCCGGAGAAACCGTTTGAATAACATCAACATCTTCATTATATGAATCTCCAGCAATATAATGTTTGAGTCTTTGCCCATTCACCACTTGTGTAGTGTCATCTTTTAATGAGGCAATCTTTATCGCACCTGAACGATACACTTCCACAATAACATATGGTCCTTCCCATTTAGAGAGTAATTTTCCTGCAAAAAAACTGAGACGAGACCTATACAATAGAACTTTCTCACCAACATGGAACTCTCTTTTAAGAATTCTCTTATCATGCCATTGTTTGACTTTCTCTTTGAAAAGTCTGGCATTCTCATAGGCTTCATTTCTCCACTCATCTAGAGAACTCAAATCTAACAACCTTTTCTTACCGGGAAGTTTAAAATCCCTATTATGCTCTTTCACTGCCCAAAAAGCTTTGTGTTCTAATTCTAAGGGCAAGTGACATGCTTTTCCGTAAACCATTTTGTAAGGAGACATGCCCATGGGGTTCTTATAAGCAGTTCTATAAGCCCATAAAGCATCGTTTAACTTGCTAGCCCAGTTTTTCCTAGATCTATTGACAGTCTTCTGCAAGATAGACTTGATCTCTCTATTTGAAAGCTCTACCTGTCCACTAGTTTGGGGATGATAAGCAGAAGCAATTCTATGATTAACGTCATATCTAGCAAGAGTTTTTCTAAAACCGCCATGAATAAAATGAGAACCTCCGTCAGTCATAAGATATCTAGGCACACCAAACCTAGGAAAAATAACATCCTTAAGCATTTTTAACGAGGTCTCACTATCAGCACTCTTTGTAGGTATGGCTTCTACCCACTTGGTAACATAATCAACAGCAACAAGTATGTGAGTATAGCCTTTTGAAGGAGGAAAAGGACCCATAAAGTCAAATCCCCAACAATCAAATGGTTCAATAACAAGAGTGTAACTCATAGGCATTTCATTGCGTCTAGAAATATTACCTACTCTTTGACATTCATCACAAGATAAAACATACCTTCTAGCATCTTTAAAGAGGGCTGGCCAATACAAACCTGATTGTAGAACCTTTTGTGCGGTTCTATCTCCAGCATGATGTCCTCCATAAGCGCTTCCATGGCATTTTCTCAATATTTCTTGTTGCTCATATTCTGGTACACATCTTCGCATAATACCATCAACTCCTTCTTTATATAAGTGTGGGTCATCCCAAAAGTAATGCCTCATATCTTAAAAGAATTTTCTTCTTTGCTGAGCTGTAAAGGTTGGAGGCAAATACTTGGAAACAATAAATTAGCATAATCAGCATACCAAGGAAGGTCTCGCGAAGTTACATTTATTGAAGCCAACTGTTCATTTGGAAAACTATCATTAACAGGAATGGGATCAAAAGAAATGTTTTCCAATCTAGATAAGTTGTCAGCCACAGGATTTTCAGCACCTTTCCTATCTACAATATGCAAATCAAACTCTTGTAAAAGCAACACCCATCTAATAAGCCTAGGCTTAGCATCCTTCTTAGTCATAAGATATCTAATAGCAGCATGATCAATATGAATAGTAACTTTAGAATCAACAATGTAAGGTCTAAACTTATCACATGCAAAAACAATAGCAAGAAACTCTTTCTCAGTAGTAGCATAATTCTTCTGAGCAGCATCAAGAGTCTTACTAGCATAATGAATAACATTCAACTTATTATCTATGCGCTGTTCAAGAACAGCACCAACAGCAAAATCACTAGCATCACACATAATTTCAAAGGGTAAATTCCAATCAGGTGGTTGAACAATAGGAGCAGTAGTTAAAGCCTTCTTAAGAGTTTCAAAAGCTTCCTTACAATCATCATCAAAGACAAATGGTACATCTCTTTGAAGAAGATTAGTAAGAGGCTTTGAAATCTTAGAGAAATCTTTTAATAAACCTCCTATAGAAACTAGCATGACCAAGAATACTACGAATACCTTTAACATCTCTGGGACATGGCATTTTCTCAATTGCCTCAACCTTTGCTCTGTCAACTTCAATACCTCTTTCAGAAATTTTATGTCCAAGGACAATTCCTTCATTTACCATAAAGTGGCATTTCTCCCAATTAGGAACAAGATTAGTTTCTTCACACCTCTGCAAAACTTTATCAAGATTGTGCAAACAGTTATCAAAAGAAGTTCCATAGACGGAGAAATCGTCCATGAAAACCTCCACAATTTCTTCACAAAAACCATGAAAAATAGCAGACATGCATCTTTGAAAAGTAGCAGGAGCATTGCATAAACCAAACGGCATACGTCTATAAGCATAAGTTCCATAAGGACAAGTAAAAGTGGTTTTCTCTTAATCTTCCGGTTTAACAGCAATCTGAGTGAAACTAGAATAACCATGAAGAAAACAAAAATGAGTCTTCTTAGATAACCTCTGTAGCATTTGATCTATAAACGATAAAGGATAATGATCTTTCTTGGTAACTTTGTTTACCTTCCTAAAATCAATGCACATTCTATAACCAACTACTACCCTTTGAAGAATAAGCTCGTTATTCTCATTAGGCACAACAGTCATACCTCCTTTCTTAGGAACACAATGAATAGGACTAACCCATCTACTATCAGCAATAGGATAAATAATACCAGCATCAAGGAGCTTTAATGCCTCATTTCTTACCACATCCTTCATCTTGGGAATTAAGCGGCGTTGATGCTCCACAACCGGCTTCGCGTCTTTCTCCATATTAATAGCATGCTGACATAAAGTGGGGCAAATCCCTTTTAAATCATCAAGAGTATATCCCATAGCTCCTCGATGTTTCCTCAATATCTCCAATAATCTTTCTTCTTCCTTTCCTGAAAGTTTAGAACTGATAATAACAGGATATATTTTCTTATCATCTATATAAGCATACTTAAGATTATCAGGCAAGGGTTTTAATTCAAAAACAGGATCTTCCTTTGGTGGTAAAGTGGCACCAAGATCCTCCACAGGTAAATTGTGCTTGATCAACGGTGGTTGACGAAAGAAAATATCGTCAATCTCTTCTCTTTCCTTCTTGTAGACATCACTTTCATGGTCCTCCATAAATTGCTGCAAAGCATTATTAGGAGCAAGGGCAATAGAAGCAAGCTGCTCAACTCAAAAAATTTCATTAGGCATGTCATTTTCATAAGAAGTCTTAGCAAACTTGGAAAAATTGAACTCATAAGATTCTCCATTAAACTTAGTGAAAATTTTCTCCTTCTTACAGTCTATCACAGCACCACAAGTATTCAAAAAGGGTCTACCAAAAATAATAGGACAAGTTTTACTAGCTTCCTTACCAAGTACTAGGAAATCAGTGGGATATTTGGTCTTACCGCAAAGAACTTCCACATCTCGAACAATACCCAGAGGCCAAACAGTCTCTCTGTTAGCAAGCTGAACAACCACATCAATATCCTCAAGTTCACAAGGGCCAATCTCATGCATGATTTCTCTGTAAAGCTCTAAAGGAATGGCACTTGAACTAGCACCAATGTCGCATAAACCATAATAGCAATGATCGCCAATCCTGACAGAAATAACAGGAACACTTATTTTCCTACGCCTATTAGGATGTGAAATAATGTTAGTAGCATCCTCACAAAAGATAATATATTCATCCCCTACATCTTTAGTAACAAGGTCCTTCAATATAGCCACAGGAGACTTAATAGTAATTTGCTCATCAGGTTCTACAGCCTTCTTAGTACTTTTATTAGACACACTTACCAAAGTAGAATGCTCTTTTACCTTAGCAGGGAAAGGTGTCTTCTCAAAATAAGGTTCAGGCAAAATGGTATCAACAGTACAAACTTCAGTAGCTGCAGCAGGAATATGACTAATAGAATATTTATAAGGTGCATGATATTTGTTCCAATCTTTCTTTGGAACATCAAGATAAGAGGCAAAAGCCTTAAAACAGTTAGCAAGTATTTGAGAATCAAGACCATAAGCAGTGCTAACATTATGAAAGTCATCGGTTCCCATAAAAGTTTTAATGCATTCATAATCATAATTTATACCTGACCTCCTACCTTTGTTGTTTTCCCATCCTTCAGCATTTTCTTGAATACGGTCAAGGAGATTCCACTTAGCATCTACTTTCATATGAGTAAATGATCCAAAACAGGAGGCATCCAAATAATCCTTATCATGAAGAGCAAGCCTCGCATAAAAATTATCAATAACAATATTACTGGGGAGCTCATGAATGGGACATTTGAGCATTAGTAACTTCAATCTCCCCCACGCTTGGGCAATACTCTCTCCATCATGAGGCCAAAAGTTATATATTCGATTACGATCTTTATGAATTTCACTTGGAGGATAAAACTTGGAATAAAAAAGAGGCACAATTTCCTCCCATGCAATAGATGGACCATCTTTAAGCAGCCGATACCACTCCTCAGCTCTGCCTTTCAGTGATAAAGAGAATAGCTTCCTCTTGACCTGGCTCGGTAAAATACATACACACTTGAACAACTTGCATAAGTCATGTATAAAGAGTAGGTGATCACCCGGATGGACAGTTCCATCTCCTGAATAGCAGTTATCCATAACACGTTCAACAATTTTCATAGGTATTTTAAAAGGATCTAATTGAGCAGGTGGTGGTGGTGGTGGTGGTTCATCCACATGTGCAGCAGTGGTAGTAGTGTTCCCAAATAGGAAACCAAATGGAGAACTCTCCATAGCAAAATAAAATAAAAATAAAAGACAAAAATAAAAACAATACTCACAGCGATGATTACCTTTACAAATTCCACTCTTCAATAGCGTTTCACTCCCTGGCAACGGCGCCAGAAAATAGTCTTGATGACCCACAAGTATAGGGGGTGTATCGTAGTACTTTCGATAAATAAGAGTGTCAAACCCAACGAGGAGCAGAAGGTGTTGACAAGTGGTTTTGATCAAGGATTCACTGTAAATACTAGCAAACGGGTTTTCAGGGGTATTTGGTAATGCAAATAAATAAAGTGCGAGTAAATAAAAGACAGTAATAATAATTGCTGCAAGTGGCCCAATCCTTTCTAGAGCAAAGGACAAGACGGTTATGTAACTTATGATGACCAAACGTTCTCGAGGACACACGAGAGTTTCTGTCAAGTGCTTTCGCTTCATACCGCTAAATAATCTTTATTGGTTTGATAAGTGTTATGGGGGTGAACCTGTGCTAGCGCACTACCCTTACTAGGATAAATACACACTTGTGATTATACCCCTTGCAAGCATCCACAAATACAAGGAAGTAATTAAGATAAATCTAACCACAAGCCTTAAACTCTAAGATCCTACGCTCCCTGGTGTAATGGTTTCCCAACGGAGGTTTAGGTTTCTGTCACTCCAGCAACCCCACAATTGGTAGCCAAATACACAATGCATCTCACTAGGCCCATAAATGGTGAAGTATCATGTAGTCGATGTTCACATGACACCACTAGTGAAATAACACCACAACAAATAAATATCAAACCATTAAATATTACTCAACATAATTCCACTACTAACGACTTGACTTCTCCCATGTCCTCAAGAACTAAACGAACTACTCACAAGACATCATATGGATCATGATCAGAGGTGAAATAATGGTAAATAACAATCTGAACATAAACCTTAATTCAACGGTTCCACTCAATAGCATCAACCATAAGAGTAATCAACACCGCGAAAGTTTCTCCTAAGAATTCGACAATATTCAACTCAAGATGTTATAGCGGGATTGCATGGTGATGGTGGAGATGAAGGTGCTGGTGATGGGGATGATGGTGATGATGATCCCGATGAAGTCCGGTGCGATGATGATGACGATGGCGACGATCTCCCCTCTCCGGGAAGGAATTTTCCTGGCAGATTTCTGCCAAAGAGCTTTTCTCTCTCTGGTGTTTTCCACCCCGTAGGGGCGGCGGTGTCTATCTCTGAGCCCCCCTTGACTTAGGTTTTCGGGTACGATGAAATACGCGAAGGGGCTCTGGCAGTAGTGGGCCAGGGTGCCCTCACCATAGGGCGGCGCGGCCAGGGGCTGGGCCGCGCCCCCTGGTGGTGAGGCTGCCCTATGGCCCCTCTCGCCTTCTCCTTCTGGCTTCTTCAGTCTTCTGGTAAAATATAATTTTATGGTATTTTTCTGGAATTTCCTGATCTTCTGAAATATGGTGTCTTGACGGTCCTTTTTCTAGCAGAATCCTGACTCCGGCAGCACATCCTCCAATGATCATCAAACATGTAAAAACAGAGGAAACAACATAAGTATCATCTCTAAATATGAAATATATCAATGAATAACAGTAAATTATGATACAAAATAGTGATGCAAAATGGACGTATCACTCTGTTGCTCTTGATTCGCCATCTGTTATGAGTAAGTTGCTTACACCACCACATGCACAAGCTACTGCTACTTCTTCTGCTGAGTTTGAAAATGCCACTGATAATTTAGATGATGCTTCTAATGTGCTTGATGAGAGTGGTTCACTAGGTTCCTTTTTAGATGCTATAATTGCTAGAGCTAAGATGGGAAACACCACTGTTACACATGTTAGTTCACCTGAGTCTAGGGAATGCCCTAGTGATGATCTTGATGACACTTTGATTGAGCTTCACGATAATTTTATTGCTGAAGCTCATGCTACTCGTGATGCTAAAGCTGTTAAGGAACTTCTAGCAAGACGTGCTGTTAGATATAAATTATCTCCTGATCCTAAGTTTGCTGCTTCTCCCATAAATATTAGAGATAAGGATTATGATTTCTCTTTAGATTTATCTTACATATCTATTGTTGAGAAAGAGCCTTTTTGTGGTACTGAGAATGAAAGTGCTATGGGGCACATGAATGAGCTTTTTACTTTGAGTAATTTGTTTTCTGATGATATTAAGCTTCGCACTTACTTTGTTGCTAAGATTTTTCCTTTCTCATTGAAAGATGCAGCTATGACTTGGTTTAATAATTTGTCTCCTGGATCTCTTAATAGTCCTATTGCTTTGGTTAATGTTTTCTTTCAGAAATATTTTCCTGCTAGTGCTCAACATGCTGCTGTGCAGAAAATCTTTGATTTTGAACAGGGAAAAGGATAGATACTGCCTGAATCTTGGACAAGGTTTTGTTCTTTAATTAGAGCTTTGCCTAAAGAGCCATTGCCTAAAAATAAACTCCTTGATATATTTTACAATGGACTAACTGACGAATCTAAGACATATCTGGATAGTTGTGCTGGTTGTGTTTTTAGGGAAAGAACTCTGGCTGAAGATGAAGAATTAATGGCTAAAATAAGCCGAAATCATGATGATTGGACTCTAGTTGAGCCAACGCCAGCACCAACACCTGCGCCAGTTCCAGAACCGACACCGAAGAAGGGAGGAATGATTGAATTAAATGATAAAGTTATGAGGGAAGCCAAGAAATCTCTTAAGGAGAAAGGTATTAAATCCGAAGATGTGAAGAATTTACCTCCTATAGAAGAATTATGTAAGCCAATCCCTCATTCATCTACTATTGAGGTACACTCTCTCCAACGCTTTGATGATAGATATATTCCTTACTCTAAACCTCCTGGTCAATGCTTAGATGAGTTGGATAATTTTATTGTTAAGCAAGATAATTTTAATAGAATGGTGTAGAATCATTTGTTGGAAAATTCTAGAGCTATTAACAAGTTGCAGGATATTGTGAAGAGAACCTCCAATGATGTGAAGATACTTGTTAAACATTTTCAAATGGTTCAGACTCAAATTGATCAGCTTACCAAGGTGCAAAAAGACTTGCTAGTTAATGCTGCAAGAGAAAAATAAGCATGTAAAGTACGCACAAGAGGAGGTGCTACTACCCAAGACCCCTTATATCCTGAAGGACATCCTAAGAGGATCGAGCAAGATTCTCAGCACACTTCAAATGATGATATTCCTTCCAAGAATAAGAAGAAGAAGAAGCATAAAATAGTTGCAGAATCTTCTGAAGCAGGTAAAGATCCTAATAGTGTTTCTATTTCTGATGCTGAAACTAAACCAGGTGATGCTTCTGATAAAGAAGAAGTTGAAGAGGAACCAGAAAAGATTGATAAGAATGCAAAGTATACCAAAGAAGACTTCATTGCCAACAAGCATGGTAATGAGAGAGAACCTTGGGTTCAGAAACCAATGCCTTTTCCTGGTAAGAAACACAAGTCCAAGGAAGAAGAACACTACAACAGGTTTTGTGAATGGATGAGTCCTTTATTTTTGCAAATTCCTTTGACTGATGCTATTAGAATGCCTCCTTATGCAAAGTATATGAAAGATATTGTTACTAACAAAAGGAAGATTCCTAATAAGGAAATTTCCACTTTACTTGCTAATTATTCTTTTGATGGTAAAGTTTCGGAAAAGCTTAGAGATCCACGTATACCAACTATTCCCTGCTCCATTAAAAATAACTATGTTAGAACTGCTTTATGTGATTTGGGAGCCGGAGTTAGTGTCATGCCTTTTTCTCTCTATAAGAGACTTAATCTAGAAAAGTTAGTATCAACTGATATATCTTTGCAAATGGCTGATAAGTCTACTACTATTCCTATTGGTATATGTGAAAATGTTCCTGTTCAAGTTGCTAACAGTTGTTTGATATTAACTGACTTTGTTGTGTTGGAAATGCCTGAAGATGATAATATGTCTATTATTCTTGGAAGACCTTTTCTAAACACTACAGGTGCGGTTATTAATTGCAATCAAGGAAAAGTAACTTTTAATGTCAATGATAAAGAGTACATGGTCTATTTTCCTAAGAAGATTGATAGAAAGAATGCTCTAAATTCAATCAAGAATGTTGAGACCATTCGAGTTGGTCAAATTATTTGTTCAGAGCGAAAACCCAAGAAAGAATATAAAATTGTCATGATTGGGACTATGCCTATCAAGGTCGAGGTAACATAAGCATATAGTGAAATGCAAGGTTCTGCCTCATATAAAGTTAGTTTGGTTACAAGACTTGATCAACCTTGTTAACAAAGTGATTTTATATGAACGAAACTTCGTTTTCACCACATTTACTTTACCTCACTTATATTTACTTGTTCATTTTTGTTCTCTCTTTTTAGTTTCATACTAGAATATCTTAGAGCTGCTGCATACTTGGTTTTGATTTGCTTTCTATCGCTCCACCGTCGTTTTCCTGAGTTTTACTCTCTCATCGTTTTTCTGAAAAATCCTCGAAAATAAAGTTTCTCGAAAAATTCCAGAAAAATCTTTTTAAATTTTTATGTCAAAAATGGGGCAGAGAGGCACCTGGGAGACCTCAGGGGGACCTGCCATGCCACCTCACCACCAGGGGGCGCGGCCCAGCCCTGGCCGCGCCCACCTATGGTGAGGGGGCCCCCTGGCCTCTCACTTATCTCTTCCTCCCCAGCTCTTTCTCTCTCCCGAAAAACAATGACACAACAGCTCAAACTTGTGTTCTTGCTGCTCTCCATCTCGATTTTTCAATCTCCTTGCTCAGCCCATCATTGTTGCTGAGATTTCGAGCATTTGTTCTCCGGTATGTGACTCCTCCGATTGTCCAAGTAGAATTTTGTTTAGTGGAGTATTTCTTGAGTATTTTAGCTCTATAGGTGATAGGTGAAATGAGTTTGCATGCTTGTTCTATTGCTTACAAATGTTATTTTGATGCATGTTAGCCCTCTAGTAACTCCCTATAGTAGTTCCTTACATTTGTTTGTCTCAAAATCACTTTTTATGAGGTTTGTTAAAAATTTCAGAAATGGAGGAGAATGCATACCAACTCTTTCAACATGAACTAGAAGTGCATGAAGTTATGAGAGTTCACCGTGAAGAGAGGGTCTTTCCCTCAATTTACTCATGCTCAGAGTTCATGAATGCAGCTGGAATCCTGCAGGACTTCCAAACTCCAGTCTCTAATGCAGGATTGGAGCATTTCATTGATGGTGAACCACCCCAATATGCTAAACTAACAATGTGTGTGGTGCAGGATTTCAGATTCAGTTAATTATAAAATCTACAATAAATCTATGGACTTGCCCTTTGATGTTTTCTATGCAACCATTAGAGTACCACAGTGGGGATCGCGTGAAAAGATGAAGGAACGACCTAAGCCATTGACGGACCTTTATGAGGAGATTTGTCAAGGAAAAAGTTTCTCAGGAGAGAATGGTAAAATTCGAAATATTCATCTTCCATCCATTCAATATTTTGCCTACTTTATTACCAAGTGTGTCCTTGCTAGGAAGGTTGCAAATAAGTTGTCCTCCTTTGATCTAGCTTTTATTGCTGCTGCTTTGAGAGGTGATAGGACTTACAATTTGGGTGCTTTAATAGCTTTCAGTCTAGATGTTAACCGTGAGAAAGGGGGAATCTGTGGAGGCCTTAGTGATTCACGTTTGTTAGCTTTGCACGGTGTAGTGCCTCATGTTTTAGATCTTCAGTTTCCAGCAGAGAGACTTGATCTTAATTCTATGATACATCATAAGTTTGTTTCCCCTCATGCCTGTTTGACTAACTTGACGTTTGAGATTACCTTTTTCAAGAAATCTATCTGGAAGGTAGTGAAGACTGATCGATCAGTCCATTTGCCTGCACCTCTTTTGTTTAACCTTGATTGCAGGAATGGATGGTCACTCACAGAGGATGAGCTCGACGCATACATGGAGGAGCACCCGCAGCCCGTGCACAATGAAGAGGCGACCGAGGAGTCGGTCCAGCCCTCTAACATTGCGGAGTTTCCATACCAGCAACCCTACTATGATTATACACCATCTGCTTCATCTTCGCAAGGGCCAGGCTATGACTATGCCAATGATGACCCACCAGCATGGGGCATGTTTTGGAGACGACGTTGATCTCCACTTAGGCCAAAAGCCTAAGCTTGGGGGGAGGTACGCCGACGATTCACTCATCTACATATCATATTTTGTCGGTACTTTGTATATCCATGTTTTGTTTTCTTTCCCATGTTGTTCTTGTTCTTATTTCTACTTTCCAAAACACAAAAAGACCAAAAATATTTCCATTGTTTCTCTTTGTTTGCCTTTTTAGTTTTCTAGCTTTGGTTTGCTTTACTTGCTGTTTTCGTTTTGATATTTGAAAAATCCAAAAATATTTTGCTTTGTTTGCTATTTCCTTTTGTTCTTGTTTCAAAAATTGAAAATCCAAAAATATTTGTTGTTCTTCTTCGGTTTTGTAAAGTTTGTTGCAGAGTTTAGTCTCCCGTGACTCCATTGGAGCTTGGTATTCACTTCATATTATTCAAGCCACACGAGTGAAAGGCAATAATGACGACATATGACAATCCGAGATGTGGTAAGAGGCTGGTATGAACTCTATTTGTTTTCATTTTGTACATATACTCATCTATGTGGACATGCTTAGTCGGTTCATGTAAGGTATATGTTATCTAATGGATGCTTTGTAGTTCTTACTCTCATATGATTAGTTCCAATTTACTAATAGTTTGTAGCATGTCATGTAGACGCTTGCCTGCATTGTTTTATTCATAATATGGTATGTTATTGTGATATCCTCCTCTGAAGGTTTCATTTGAATCGACTTGGCACATGCTCAAGCATGCATATGACTAAACAAAAAGTCAATTAAGCCTCGATGATTTACTTTGCCTCAGAGTTCTTATATCATTTTTATGCCTATGTTAATTTTGTTTTGTCGCAAGCATGAATATGACAGCTATTGCTCTCTCGATTGTCGCTTCCCAGTCTTTTGCTAGCCTTCACTTGTACTGAGAAGGAATACTTCTCATGCATCCAATCACCAAAAACCAAGTCTACCAAAGAGTCCACTATAAATTCCTATGCATGGTATTTTAAAGCCATTCCAAGTAAATTTTCATGTGCTACCTTTCAAAACTTTCAACTACTTCTCATTTTGTGCCACTGTTTTTAGCTCATGGGGACGTAGTGGTAGGAATTGCTATCTTCCATATTAAATTAAGTACCCCTCGACTAGGCAGCTTCATCTGCTCGTCATTAATTTTGCAAGGGAGCTGGTCAGACCATTGTAATCTAATTCTAAAAAAGAAAGAAAAAAGGCACTCCTCCATGGTATGTGAAAGTTGGTGGGCACCCGATGGAATCGGTTAACCATGGTTTGAGAAAGGAAAAAAAGGTGGGGAGGAGTGCCAAAGCTTTATAAAAGAGCACCAATGTGCCAAATTTTCAAAGAACTCGGAACCGCTCTCACTTGTTTATTATGGAAGATAGCAAGTCCCCATTGCCAGTCGTTGACATGAAACAACCACCTCTCAAAATAAATTTTTATCTCTGTTTTACAAATGAAAAGCTCTAGCACATGTTAAATCGATGTTTCCCTCTGCGAAGGGCCTTTCTTTTACTTTTATGTTGATTCTTCATCTTCTAACTTTAAAGCACCTTCTTGAGAGCATAGATGTTATTCTTAGTGTAATGTGCTTGTCCCAGAACACGGTTAATTGTGGTATAACTTTGATGCTCGTATCTTTGATATTTTTTACTTCTAGTCTTCCTTTGGACTTCAGAGGTGCCTCAGCATTTATGTTTTGCTCCACAAATAAAGGCAAGCGGGATACCACTCTTTCATATCATTTATGAACATTACAATCTTGCAACTTCTTATGTTCATGTTACTTGTTATTAGTATATTGGCACTCTTTCATAGCTTGCTTGACTATGAGGTAACATTAGTAGCATATTTCTTATTATGAATTGCCTGAGTACTTGATCATATAGTTAGTATATATACATCTTATGAAGCAAATGTGTTCGCGAAAATTTCTTTTATCGCTCTCAGTTGTTAACTGAATTGCTTGAGGACAAGCAAATAGCTAAGCTTGGGGGGAGTTGATATGTCCAAAACATATCTACTTTCCCGAATACTTGTGCTATTGTTTTTCCTCTAATTTGTGTGTTTTGAATACAACTAATACGAACTCACGCTGTTTTCAGCAGAAATGCTCTGGTGTCTTGTTTTTGTGCAGAAATCCGACTTTTAGGAAAAATCTCGGAAAATATTGCAAAAAATCTATTTTGCCAGAAGACCCACGGAGCCAGAAGGAGAGACAAAGGGGGACAGTGGCCTGGGCTCACCACGAGGGGGCGCGGCCCAGGCCTGGCCGCGCCCACCTGTGGTGAGGCTGCCTCGGCCATTGCCTCGACCCCTCCTTCCGCCTACATATACCCTCTGACCTGAAAGGAGCGGGGGTTCGGCGTTTTTCCCAGATAGACTTCCGCTGCGCCGCCGCCATCAGAAACCGCGATTCGGAACCAGAAACTCCATTCTAGCACCCTGCCGGGACGGGGATTTGGAGGAGATCTTCATCACCATCATCATCGACGTCTCTCCATCAACCATCCATGACTCCCACATCCATGTGTGAGTAATTCCCGCTGTAGGCGAAGGGGGTGGTAGGGATTGGATGAGATCATTCATGTAATTTGCTATGAGATTGTTAGGGCATAGTGCCTAGTATCTTCTATTAGTGCTTATGACATTGTTGCAACTTGTTGTGCTTAATGCTTGTCACTTTGAGCCTGAGTGCCATGATCTCAGATCTGAACTTGTTATTGTTTTATGATGATACTTGTTATTTATGATCTTACCTGCAAGTTGTTTACACATATCGTTGTCCAAAACCCGAGGCCCCAAAGTAACATAAATTGGGATAACCGGAGGGGATGGCTATGATGTGAGGATCACATGTGTTCACCGAGTGCTAATGCTTTACTCCGGTACTTTATTAAAAGGAGTACCTTAATTACCAGTAGTTTCCCTTGAGGCTCTGCTGCAACAGGCTGGTAGGACAAAAGATGTCGTGCAAGTTTCTCATTGCGAGCACGTACGACTATATACGGAACACATGCCTATGATTGTTAGTACTAGGATACTTTATCATTACTTATCTGCAACGCCCATGTCTCACTTATTTCATGAATTATCTTATCCATGCAACGCCCGCACATCCATCCCTATGCCTACAGTATTTCATCCTACTGTTTACTATTGCTACTATTACTGCTTTTATTGTACTACTGATGTTACTGTTTCACTACTATCACCATTATAAAACTGTTGCTACTGATAAACCGCTGCGAGCAAGTCTGCTTCCAGGTGCAGCTGAATTGACAACTCATCTGTTAAGGCTTATAAGTATTCTTTGGCTCCCCTTGTGTCGAATCAATAAATTTGGGTTTTACTTCCCTCAAAGACTGTTGCGATCCCCTATACTTGTGGGTCATCAGCGCCGCCGCCTCTGGCCATCACGCGCGAGCAGCGCCAGCGCCAGCGGGAGCTCGAGTAGCTCCTCGTCATCGCGGAGCGCGACGAGCGCCTCCGCCTCGAGTGGCGCGAACAGTTCCCGGAGGACGTCGCCGCGATGGAGGCGTTCTACGCCGAGAAGGCCGAGGAGAAGGCGGCGGTCAAGGCGGTGAAGAAGGCCGACTATGAGGAGCGCGCGAAAAAGGCGGCGAGGAAGAAGGAGAGGGAGGAGAAGGCCGCAAGGAAGGCGGCAAGGAAGAAGGAGGAGAAGAAAAACGGCGCCGGCCCATCGACGATCATCGTGTCGTCGTCTTCTTCCTTCGACTGGACGACCTCTCCGGTGTCGTCGATGACCCTCTCCTCTAGTTTCTGGGACTCCTTCGATGAGGAGTAGTTTATTTTTAGTTTATCTATTATGTTCTGGCGCTGGCGATGTAATTTCTAGCTATTTTCTAATGTTTAAAAAATTATCTATTATGTTCTAGCGCTGGCGATGTAATTTCTGGCGCTGCATTTTGGAGCACCCGGCGGAGGAGCATTTCGCGAACACGCTGTAGTTTAGCGCCTCCGGTGGGGGAAAATATGGGCCAGCGCGCCGCAAACGTTTACAGCGCGGGTGAGACAAGATATAACGCGCCGAAATATAGTGCATCTGTTGGAGATGCTCTAACGTGACATCTTTTTGGTCGAACCAGTTACGTAACTTTTTTGGAGTTTAATCTAAGTCGTAAAATTTAGATCTAACTACCACAATAATTCGAATGATGTGGATTAATATGGTGCTCTTATTTAGAACCATGTATTGTGCTTACAGTACATAGTAGATTTGAACTAGAACCATAATAAGTATTTTGAATCAGATGGAGTATATAAATTTAGTTACATGATATCCAAGCACTGTTAGGAGAAAAAACCATGAGCAGAAGAAATTAGTTTTACATCATTTGCTACCCTTAAAAAGAATTAAACCTTTCCAACACTCCAGTCCGCACTTAGAGTATAACTGAGGACTGAGAAATGTTGACAAATATGTTACGGAGACGGCAAAGTATGAATGGTATTCTTAGGCCATGTACAATAAGAGTGCTTAAAGAGAATGTTTAAGAAAATAAAACTAAATGGTTTGTTAAACACTGATGCTTATTTATATAGGAGAAGTGTTTAGTTAAGCATTTGCCTATTCTATGTAAGCACTAGTATTTAACTAAAAATCGATTTATTTATATAAACATCTTCCCTAAACACCTAGCATTATAGATGCCCTTACAACGCTGCAGGTTCACAACTCGATATAAGGTGAGGTCGAAAGAATGGCATGCATCAGAAATGACGGTTTCTGGATAAACACGGGCACACACATGGATCCTCGTGCTGGATTGTGCAAAATCCGGATCGACTCGCGAATCAGTACGTCGCTCTCTGCTCCTCTGTTCAGTTCCGTGTACGCACAAGGTGTCGCCTCGACCATTCTTCAAGAGATAGTAATAACGAAACAAACGACATGTCGTCACTGGTCACTCCCTGTATGGTGACGCGCACGGCCACGCAGGTACGCACGCGTCCGTACGTGTGCCCGCGGCCACATGCCGCCGCCGACGTCCGACCAGCGGCGCCGCGTGTGGTCGCGAGCTCCGCGAACAGACGTGAGATCGAGAGCAGGGAAGATACGCACGCTGCCGTCAGCTCCATGCAAACCTATTGACCGATCGATGGCCCTCAGCCACTGTATAGTACTAACAAACACGACCCAAAATATTTTTGTGTGCAAATTCTTAGATATGATTTTATTATTTTAAGTACTAACCTATGTTCTGCGGTCTTTGGATGGACGTGCCCTGAGGTAATGTATCATGGCGTGCCAAGACCGTCTCCGAGAATTATTATTTTGTCATGAAGATCAGGGCCGTGGATGACGCGGCCTAGCTTTGCAAGTGCAAAGCGGCTCTGCCCAAGCGAGGGAGGTCCGCCACTAGACGCTGCGGCTATGCCCCCTAACCTCCGCATCAAGGGGCTGGGGACATTAGGAGGTTGTGACGGGAAGTTGCACTAGATGACACAATCGTGCAATATGAGCTACACGTCCTTGATATGGTCTTGGATGCGATGGCGGGAGTCGGCGCACCCGACGACATTGTCGTGGCGTCTGAGATCAAGGCTATCGACACGTTCGGAAAGCAACATGATGGTAGTGATGCATCGGGTGTGGGGCTTTTCCAAATAAAAATTTGACCCGGAGAAAATATAAAGAACATATTTTATACTAAAATTTTGTACTTGTTTGAACTTATTTTTCTTACAATAGCTTTACGAGCACAACTTATTTAGTCTGATGGCATAATAAAACATATAGCAAGGTGATTGAGAATTAGTTATAGTGTTTTTTATATTGGGATGTTATGTATATCACTCAACAGTTTGCTTGTGCTAAATTTAAATTGTAATCCCTCTGATCCAAATAAGTGTCGCATTTAGGATAGAGTTATACCAAATTTCTTCTTGATCAATTATCCAAAAGTTGTATAGAGTATGAAGTGAACACATATGAGTTTGTATATGTCTATGTGCGTTCGGTGTATATCTTTTAATATCACTCAATATCATGAAAAGGAAATATAAAAAAATGTGCTCAAACAAATATCCTAATTACATAGTGTATTATTAGTTTGGTATAGTCATGGAAGCTTCTAGATTATAAATTAAAGTGTTGGCAAAAGTGTCTTGCAAATTAGATTGAGCAAATCAATTTGTATTGAAACATCATCGCTTATAGCACCATCAAAGAACATAAAATTGAGGTTTAAATTATTGGATATTTTGGCACCAAGGTTCAAATTTTGTTGTTCATCCAATATCCCTATTTACTATAATGGTGGGCATAAACTAAAATTTGCAAAATGAACACATGAATTGAAGAAGACACACGATCAACACACACCGAGGCTTGCTTTGTTCTTTGCATTTACATATTTAGCAAGGTGAACATGCCGATATGAACATATCACATGACGATATCCTGAGATAGCAGCGGTGGTTCCGCCAAGGCGGTGCGGAGACGGCACATGTCTTCCACATCACTATTTGAAGTATGGTGCCACAATATAGGTTGTCGAGTTAATTTAGGGGGCTCACTAGAATAGGGGTTCCATATAGAGGGCCTACTGGAGTGTGTCTTTGGCCTAGACCTCAAAAGACAAAAGAGGGAGCTCATCGTAGGGATGCTTGAGGTGACCAATGAGTTTGCATGTGCATACACCTACAAAACCAGCATAAAAACATGGTGGTAGGTAGGGGCGGAGTAAGGATTGAGCATTAAGGGGAGGCAAACATGGTAATTTTGGATTAGAGGGGGCCAAACATCATGATTTTCTCCAAATTATACCTAATTTATCCCTATATGCATAAACTTTATCTTGTCATGCCATGCCATAGGGGGGCCAGGGCACCTGCTGGTCCCCCTAGCTCCGCCACTGGTGGTAGGAAGCCTACTTTAAAATTAAATTGATTTGCAGTCATCCAATTTGTCATACTATTCCAGAGCTGGTAAAATGTTATTTGTTTCTTATAATATACTCCATGCGTTAATTATCCATATATTGGGCTTGGTCAAAAATAAATTTTATAAATTCTGGTCAACGCTATAGGAATAGTATGAACATCCGTGCTACCAAATGCATACAACACTGAAGTATATTTTCTGGTGGTTGTAGTAATATTGATTTGATATAGTAGAAGTACCTATTGTGTTCATTTACATGGTTAAATTTTATAAAATATTAACTTGATCAAACATAATATGCTAAATAATTTGAAACAGAAAAGGTACATGGTGTAAATATCACATATGGATGTTGTTTTCACTCGAGTTTGAAATACATGGCATATTTCATTTTGAAACAAAATATATGATATCTTAGCTATAGACACATCATTGATTGTTGTATTTTTATATGCCTAATGATTCACATCGTCCTACTGAAGTGACATGATGCACTAATCGTCTTGTTGGTGATAATATAGATTGGCACCTCCTCTTCCTCCCCCCAAAAATAATTTGCGTTTGGTTGTGGGGGAAATAAGGATCCTCAAAGATTTGGTGTTTGCAACAAAGGTGGGATAGAGCTTCAAACGATAAAATATGAATAGTTGACCTAACACCTAAAGGAGGAAGAAAGTCCTTTCATAGACCAAGGGAGAAAAATACTCCCTCCGTTTTAAAATATAAGATGTTTTAGATTTATGAAGCAAATGTATTTATTTACGTTCTAGTATCTATATTCGAGTGAACCTACACACTAAAAGATGTCTAAATACATTTACTTCATAAAGCTAAAACATCTTATATTTTGAAACGGAGGGAGTATTAGTTTGGAAGTTCCTTGTGCACCTGTCGGTACTATGTCAGCTAGACAAATAGAGGAACCGATACCATCAGTTCTTTTTTGCGAGGGATACCATCAGTTCTTGGGTTGGTCTGATTAAACCATAGGCTGACCAGGTCAGCGCACCGACGCTGACACTGAGCCATACGGACTCGCCATACGGACATGGTCAGCCATCACCGGTGCTGCAGCCAGGAAGCACCGATCTATCTTAGTGTGATGATGCATAAAGGTGGTAGGATCTATATTTGGCTCTGGTTAACATCCCATCAAGATGATAGAGATCACTCCTCTCAATAGTGCAGTGTTTTCTATCAGTAACAAAATGCAAGCGAGAAACTATGGCACTTTTCTTTAACCAATTGGGGGTCTCCAACCATCTTCATCATCAACAACGAACTAAAACATTTATATATTACTTATATGTAACATTATTCCATCTCTAACTTCGATGTCATCATTAGCTAAAATAAAGATTAGGGATAAAATACCCTTAGACCATGGACACATGCCATCACGCTGCTGCTCAGGCCAAGCACCTCCGCCTGAAGTATTTTGTAGTTAGGGGTAAAATACTCTTACACCATGAAAAATTGTCATCGTTAGCAGTGGCGGATCTAGGATTTTATGTTAGGGTGGGGCAAGTAGGAATTTTTTTCTCTCAATGCTAGAAATATAACATTTCAATGTATAGATATGATTTGTCTAAATCCCAAACAAGAGATCATAAGGTCTCACAAGGATCATAAATTCGATGTCCGAGGTTTGATATTTGCATATAGAAATTTTATTCGTCGTACTTTTCAAAAAGTGACGCAATTTCTCTATTTATTTTTATAGTTCGGCATCACTAGAATGCACAAGTTCAACTCTCAGAAATAATTCATCTTATTCTCCAATTACATTAAAAAGTTATACATTTACACTAGTAGAAAAATGGGCAACGGTCTACCCCTTTAGTACCGGTTCCCGTGTGAACCGGTACTAAAGGGTGTATTAGTACCGGTTCAATCGCCAGCCGGCCGAGAGCAAGATTAATACCGGTTCGATGTGGCCTTTTGTACCGGTTCATACTAGGAACCGGTACTAAAGGGTTTTTGTGGGCCAGAGCTGAACCTTTAGTACCGGTTCATATGAAGAACCGGTACTAAAGGGTCCCTGCCCTATTTCTTCAGCTAGCCCGATCCCTGCATCTCATTTTCTCTCCTTCTCCTCTCACATTTCCAAATATTTGGCACCTCTCACACTCCAAAAAATCTCTATTTTTCTCCACCATTTTATCAAGATTGACGGCACCCATCTATCCAAGGGTTAGCAACATCATCCTTTTTTCCGGCGTTCCTAATTTAGCTCATTTCTTTGCTAGTTTAACTCGTATTATTTTTCTAGTGCTAGCAAGGTGTTTGATGAAATGCCTAAGTTAGGAATTTTATTCTTTTTGTATGCAATTGAGCTCAAATTAAAGTATGATTTGTAGGTTTTAGTATCGTCCCCGTCCTCACCGCTGTCGATCGCCAGCGTCTTCCCCTAGCCGGCACTGTACCACCTCGGTGAGCCTCTTTTTTTTAATAAAAAAAACTTAGTTTTATGTGATGAACTTGAATATTAATTAAGTTGGTCACTCATATATCCATGATGTTGTGTAATTAATGATTTTTGATATACTTATATAATGCAGATGAATCGACAATGGATGTACGGTGACCGATGCCATCCCGACTTCATTACTGGCATGCATTATTTTTTCAACGTGGCGGAGGCAAACAGGCGGTCGAATGGTTTCATTTATTGTCCATGTAGTTCCTGTAGGAATACGAAGGATTACTCTACCTCAAAGACCCTTCACTTCCACCTGCTTGAGAATGGTTTCATGCCCGGCTATAATTGTTGGACCAAGCACGGAGAAAGAGGGGTTATAATGGAAGGCAACGAAGAAGAAGAGGATAGTGACAACTATCCTATATTCACTGAAGACGGTGATAGTAGTATGGGGGAAGACGAAGCTGAAGAAGAGCCCATTTTTTATGAGCCCATATTTGATGACCCCGATGACGATTTGGGTCGGGCCATTCTTGATGCGAAGATAAACTGCGGAAGTGAAAAGGAGAGGTTGAAGTTGGAGAAAATGTTAGAGGATCATAACAAACTGTTGTACCCAAATTGCGAAGATGGCCAGAAAAAACTGGGTACCACACTGGAATTGCTGCAATGGAAGGCAGAGAATGGTACTTCTGACAAGGGATTTGAAAAGTTGCTAAAAATAATAAAGAAGATGCTTCCAGGGAAGAACGTATTGCCCTCTAGTACGTACGAAGCAAAGAAGGTTGTCTGCCCTCTAGGATTAGAGGTGCAGAAGATACATGCATGCATCAATGACTGCATCCTCTACCGCGGGGAGTACGAGAATTTGAATGCATGCCCGGTATGTGGTGCATTGAGGTATAAGATCAGGCGAGATGACCCTAGCGATGTTGAGGGCGAGTCCACCCACAGAAAGAAGGTTCCTGCGAAGGTGATGTGGTATGCTCCTATAATACCACGGTTGAAACGTTTGTTCCAAAACAAAGAGCATACCAAGTTGTTGCGATGGCACAAAGAGGACCGTAAGAAAGATGTGATGCTGAGACACCCCGCTGACGGATCGCAGTGGAGAAAAATCGATAGAAAGTACAAGTCATTTTCAGATGACGCAAGGAACTTAAGATTTGGTCTAAGTACAGATGGCTTTAATCCTTTCGGGGAGCAGAGCTCCAGTCATAGCACCTGGCCAGTGACTCTATGTATCTATAACCTTCCTCCTTGGTTGTGCATGAAGCGGAAGTTTATTATGATGCCAGTGCTTATCCAAGGCCCGAGGCAACCCGGCAACGACATTGATGTGTACCTGAGGCCATTGGTTGAAGAACTTTTACAGTTGTGGCGTGAAGAAGGTGTACCTATTTGGGATGAGCACGAACAAAAGGAATTTAACCTACGAGCGTTGTTGTTTGTAACCATCAATGATTGGCCTGCTCTTAGTAACATTTCAGGACAGTCAAACAAGGGATACAATGCATGCACACACTGTTTAGGTGAGACTGACAGTATATATTTGAGAAACAAGAATGTGTACATGGGGCATCGTCGATTTCTTCCAAAACAACATCAAGTAAGAAAGAGAGGAAAGCATTTCAGAGGTGAGGCAGAAGACCAAATGAATCCTACCCGCCCTACTGGGGATGTTATATATGATATGGTCAAGGATTTAAAAGTGATCTTTGGAAAGGGTCCTGGCGGACAATCTGTTCCGCATGATGTTGACGGACATGTACCCATGTGGAAGAAGATGTCTATATTTTGGGAGCTACCCTACTGGAAAATCCTAGAGGTTCACTCTGCAATCGACGTGATGCACGTGACGAAAAATCTTTGCGTGAACCTGCTAAACTTCTTGGGCGTGTATGGGAAGACAAAAGATACACCGGATGCACGGCACGACCAGCAATGTATCCATGAAGGAAACAACCTGAATCCAGAGAAGTATCAAGGTACTGCCAGCTACGCTCTTACCAAAGAAGAGAAGGAGATCTTTTTTAAAGTCCTGAGTAGCATCAAGGTCCCGTCTGGCTTCTCATCGAATATAAAGGGAATAATAAACATGTCAGAGAAAAAGTTTCAAAACCTAAAGTCTCATGACTGCCA
Source organism: Dactylis glomerata (assembly GCA_007115705.1). NCBI lineage: Eukaryota > Viridiplantae > Streptophyta > Magnoliopsida > Poales > Poaceae > Dactylis > Dactylis glomerata. The sequence goes on from QXEO01000071.1 coordinate 275,648, forward strand.
CGTGATTATGACACAATTACTTCCGGTTGCATTGAGGGGGCTTCTATCAGAAAATGTTCGAGTACCCATTGTGAAGCTATGTGCGTTCCTCAATGCAATTTCTCAGAAGGTGATCAATCCACTAACTCTACAAAATTTACAGAAGGATGTGGTGCAATGTCTAGTCAGCTTCGAGTTGGTGTTCCCACCATCCTTCTTCAATATAATGACGCATCTCCTCGTTCACCTGGTCGAAGAGATTAGTGTTCTCGGTCCTGTATTTCTACACAACATGTTCCCCTTTGAGAGATTCATGGGAGTCTTAAAGAAATACGTTCATAACTGTGCTAGGCCAGAAGGAATCATCTCCAAGGGCTATGGAACAGAGGAGGTCATTGAGTTTTGTGTTGACTTTATTCCTGACCTTAAGCCGATCGGTGTTCCTGAATCGCGCTATGAGGGGAGACTGCGTGGAAAAGGCACGCTAGGAAAGAAAGCAACAATGTGTATGGACGGACATTCTTTCACTCAAGCACACTACACAATTCTACATAATTCTAGCTTGGTGGCTCCGTACAAAGTGGAACACAAGAATATTTTATGCTCTGAATACCCGGAGCAACGTGAAGATTGGATTGATGGAGAACACATGAAGACTTTCGGCGGTTGGTTGCAAACACGGCTCATGAATGTCACTGATGAAGAACAGCTATACTTGTTGGCTAAGCAACCATCTTCGACTATATCGACATTTCAAGGGTACGAGATAAATGGGAATACATTTTACACATTCGCCCAAGATAAAAAGAGCACCAACCAAAACAGTGGTGTCCGCTTTGATGCAGCAGAGGACAATGGGAAGAAGGTCACATACTATGGGTACATAGAGGAGATATGGGAACTTGACTATGGACCTAATTTCAAGGTCCCTTTGTTCCGGTGCAAATGGTTCAACCTGAAAAACGGGGTACAGGTAGACCCGCAGTACGGAATGACTACAGTGGATCTCAAGAATCTAGGGTACGACACCGAACCATTCGTCCTAGCCAGTGAAGTGGCTCAGGTTTTTTATGTGAAGGACATGTCTACCAAACCGAAAAAAAGAAAAGAAAGGCAAGAGGACACATCATACGATGAGCCAAAGCGCCACATAGTTCTTTCAGGAAAAAGAAACATCGTGGGAGTAGAAGACAAGACAGACATGTCAGAAGATTATAATAAGTTTGATGATATTCCACCCTTCAAGGTGAAAACTGACCCAAGCATCATTTTAAATAATGAAGATTGTCCATGGCTGCGTCGCAATCAGAAGAAAGGGAAACATAAGAAGAAAACTCAGAAGACTAGATAGGGATCATAACTTGTGTATCTCAATATGGATTTTTGTGTAATGATGTTATTGTATGAGGGAAATTTTTCCGAGGCGGAGCTTCCGAAGATGCCGTAGGGCGTGAGCACCAACGACATCTTCGAGAAACTCCGCCACGGGAGATTTCCCAACCCTGTCCTCCATCCATGGGAATGAAACTCTCCCTACCTTCTAGGTTGGCTTGTTGAGCTGCTTGCCATGGCGTATCGATGCTCCTTTTATAGGCACGGCACCGCTTCTACTTTGTCTTGTTCCTCCGACAGGGGCATCTTGCGTCCACCCACGCGTCCTTATCTCATCGAGCAGTGCATCCACCCACGCGTCCTTATCCTGCCGACATCTTTAGTCTCGGTTGCACCCACCAACCGGGACTAAAGGTTACCCACACGTCCTTATCCCACCGACAGTTTTGTTAGATGACACAAAAACTACCTTTAGTCTCGGTTGTACCCACCAGCCGGGACTAAAGGTTAGATGGTTCCCCGCGCCACTGCGTTTCCGCCTATTTTCTTCCCGCGCTTGGCACCACTTCTACTTTGTCTTGTTCCTCCGACAGGGGCATCGTGTGTCCACCCACGCGTCCTTATCTCATCGAACAGTGCATCCACCCACGTGTCCTTATCCTGCCGACATCTTTAGTCTCGGTTGCACCCACCAACCGGGAGTAAAGATTACCCACACGTCCTTATCCCACCGACAGTTTTGTTAGATGACACAAAAACCGGGACTAAAGGTTCCCGCCTATTTTCTTCCCGCGCTTTCCACCGCTTCCCGCCTCCGTCTTCCCGCCATTTTTCACTATATATATGTAGGCTTGGCCTCCATTTACATATCACATCTAGATTCATATCTGCAAACCTCATCACTCTCTTCCATGGCTTCCATCGTATCTCTAACCCCCCAGGAGGCGGAGGCACTTTGCGCCTCAAACTACCCCTGCCCGCCGGGCTACCGCGTCCCCACCGGCTGGATGCTGAGCGTCGGAGGCGTACCGGTCCCTCCTGTCCCTGTAGGTGTGGCACGCCAGATGGCCATCACGAACCACTACTACTTCGAGCTCACGCCAGAGCAGCGGAGGAATCCTCAGTGGCATCCCGACTACAGCCCGACTTGGGACGCCTTCTTCATCAATCGGCGTGAGAGTGCGCTTGCCAGGCACGAGGAGGACGGCTCGCCTCGTTCAAACTTCAACGAGGCCGGCCGTCGGCTATGGTGGCGCGGCCGGACTCTCCAGAGCGTCATGGCCTACCGTGGCCCCCGCCTGCGCTACCCTCAGTCTCAGCCCACGCGTGCTCACCAGTCGAGGTTTGACTATCGCGACCCCGATGCCAGCGACGATGACACCGGTGAGTACGACGACTACAGTGACGACGTTTATAGGGCTAGGCACGACTATGACTGAATCACTCCAACATTCGAAAACAAGCTCGGCCGATTGTGACCTAATCCGGCCATGTATCTTAAATTTCAGTTGAGATATGTACTTCTTTTCCTGTTCAATCATTTTCCCGCCCTTTTTCTTTCCGCCTTTTTCTTTTCGCCCTTTTCTTCCCGCCCTTTTCCTCTCACGGACACAGCGTACCGCCGCGCTAACCGACACTTAATTATGAAGCGAACATATGATCAATAGAAACTGCAACAGAAAAATCAAATATAACTAATCAAAAAGAAAATCAAACATAACTAATCAAAAGAAAATAGGAAATCAAATATAACTAATCAAAAGAAAATAGGAAATCAAATATAACTAATCAAATATAAGTAATCAAAAATAAAATCAAATATAACTAATCAAAAGAAAATAGGAAATCAAATATAACTAATCAAATATAAGTAATCAAAAATAAAATCAAATATATCTACTCAAAAGAAAATAGGAAATCAAATATAACTAATCAAATATAAGTAATCAAAAATAAAATCAAATATATCTAATCAAAAGAAAAAAGAAAATCAAATATAAGTAATCAAAAAGAAACAGCAAAATAAAAATCAAATAGAAACGGCAAAATAAAAATCAAATATAAGTAATCAAAATGAAACGAAAATCAAAAGAAACTGCAAAATAAAAATCAAATAGAAACGGCAAAATAAAAATGAAACCAAAATCAAAAGAAACAGCAAAAGAAAATCCAACGAAAAGCAACAGAAAAAGCAAAAGAAAAAGAAAAAAACCTTTGGTACCGGTTGGTTGAAAGAACCGGTACCAAAGGTTAAAAGCGCGGAAAAGAAATCTGGTAAATACCTTTGGTACCGGTTGCTATTACGAACCGGTACTAAAGGGGACCTTTAGTACCGGTTCGTAATAGCAACCGGTACCAAAGGTCCTTAGGCCATTTTCTTCCACAAACCGTCGCCAAACCCTACTCTCTGCGACCCCGCCGTCTCTCCCTACTCTCTGCGACCCCGCCGTCTCTCCCTACTCTCTGCGACCCCGCCGTCTCTCGCTAGTCTCTGCGCCCCCGCCGCATCTCCTCGGTCTCGCAGGACAGCGCCAGACAGTGAACCCGACTCGCCGCCGTCTCTGCGACCCCGAGTCGCCGGCGTCGGACGGCGCGTCCCGCGAAGTTCTCTGACCCAGAGATCTGCCGGGAGAGGGACGGCGCGCCCCACGAAGCTCTCCGAGCCGGAGATCCTCCGGCTGTGTGCCTCCGCCAACGAGTTCTTCCTCGGCCAGCCCAACCTCGTCGCCTCGCCGCCCAGGAAAGGGGCCAAGGAGCAGTAGCAGCAAGGTTTGCAACTCGATCTACTTCCTTCCCTCCTCGATCTGCCACTAGATTAGATTCTGAAACCACTCGACCAGCAATACCATGCCATATTATTTGATGCAGTTTAGTTAACTGTCGACCCGATAATGGTGCAGATTTGTGTGTGTGGCGCGAACGCTGTGGTGCTGCAGGTCTCAAGTTAACATGCATGACACTCTCTTATTGACATAAACTGAATGCAGCTTATATATTCTGAAAAACTAATTCATGTCATAATGCCCTGTTCCTGAAGGTTTTGGTCTGAAACTAAATTGGCACTTGGATCATACATCAATTATTTATTCAGCTGTTAAACATTCTAGGACTTGATTTTTTCTCGCTGCAGTCTTGAGCTTTTCTCAAATAGTTCTTAGAATGGATCTTGTACAGATTTGCAGTGAACTAAATCAAAACCCCAAAATTTATTTGTCTCACTTCTTACAAAACATGTGTTCTCATTTACCAAAGAATTTGCTTCCCCTGAGAATGAAATTTGCTACAATGTAATAGAAATATTTGTCTAATTGGTTTGAATTGTTACAAAATATTGTTCCCATAGACTAGAGAATGCTTCCCAACAATATAGGATTTTTTCCCCAGCAACAATAGAAATGCTTCAAGGTGAATAATTCTTTACACTGATTAGAGGAATGCTTCAAACAAATATAATACTTCCAGTAACATAAATAATTTTTCCATTATATTTCAGTGCTTCTAATGGAATATAAGGAATGCATAGCTTCCAATGAAAAGGAAATTTGCTCCCGTCTAAGACACAGTTTGCTTCCTTGCATGCGTGTATATGTCTTTGCTAATCAGTAATGACGTTTGGCTTCGATTGCGGATGCTGCTAGCCTCCTTGTTGCTTCCCATGCAACATGGAGCCCTGAATAACAGAACCATTAGGTTTGTATGCTTGTATAAAGCGCAAATAAGATGGTCTTTTAGTTGGTCTAGAATTTTATCTTGAGCATGGTTCAATCCTGAAGAACTAAGAGCTGTTTAGTTAAATTGCATCTTAGGGCCTGCTGTTGTTCTAACTTCTAATTCATCAGGTAACGAATTCTATGCAGCTGCATATATATAGAATGTGTTTATTGTTAGTTAGTACCATGGTCAGTACCTATTGTGCACGTTGATAACTTCAATTTTCGAATTCAATATTTTTGGGTGTTTTCGGGGTTTAAGCTTGTGTTTACTGCTTCCATCTTATTTATTCTGGCAAACCAAGTCTCTCCTTAGTATGAGGGTAGGTTATATACTGCAATGAAATGTATGTGTTGTGCAATGAGCCAATTATGCTTGCATGTGAAATGTATGATCTCAAATTTGATTGTGGAATACAAGCTGGTGTGCTGTTGGGTAAGTATATGTTCAAGTTTAGTGCTCTCAGCAGCCTCCGGGTTGCGGTGACCATGTCAACTAGAAATCTTGTATATGAAAAGTTGTATATGAAAAGTTGTATATGAAAATATATTGTACAGCATTCTCAATATATTGACTCATGGCCGTGTGTTTAGTAAAGTGTTGTTGCGATCTGGAAAGCTTCTGATGCAAAAGAGTAGATTGCATGAGACATTCATGTCTTATTTTTTGGCAATGCAACTCCTCTGGTTTATAATTTTTGTTATATGTGATGGTTGTTAGGTGTTAGTAATAACCAATTTTGAATGGTGAATATTGTAAAAGATGCCCCAAAAAATTCAGAATCCCAAAATAGAGAAATATTTGGTGTTCATAATAACCAATTTTGAATGGTCATAAGATCTACATATTGATAATTGTGATAACTTAAAATGACATAGTCCCCTTCATCCGAGATGAGGACCGAGAACAATAATTGCACTTAATTTTGCAGTGACATTGAGCTATGGAGGACGACACCTTCATCCGAGATGAGGAGCGAGAAGAAATGGTGCAGAAAATGATATTTGAGAGTGCCCGTGGACCGGAACCCAATGGAGAACCCGATGGAGATGACGATGATTTCGGGTCACAATTTTTGAACGATGTCGGTGAGGGACTTGAGTCTGAAGAAAGACGAGACAACGAAGTGTCCTTAATAAACTTCGGCGAGGTGTATATCAAGGCTATATGTTCATCACTTGATGCATTGATTTATTTGTATTACACTTATTAACGAATCATTTTTCTTTTAGCCTTCTGGATCATCGAGCAAATCTGTTAAAAAGCAACGAGGCCCGACGCAACGTCTAAAGGGCGAGGGTAGGTTAGCCCTCACCGCATTTAAGGCTAGTGGTCAACCGGTGGAGCCCAAAGAGCACTGCCGTAAATTCATAAACCAGGCTGGAGTTCTTGTTAGGGACCATGTACCGATCAGCATTGTAGAGTGGCATAAGCCGAAGAACGCGGGGCCTGAAGCTAGTTATGTCAATGATACTCTAAAGCTTTTTCTTTGGGACAGTCTACTGACACACTTTAGCCTACCGGAAGACATGACGGAAGGCCAGAAGAAGAAAGTCAAGGAATGGACTCTTAAGAGGATGGCCACACAATTCCAGACCTGGAAGAAAAATTTATGGGCCAGATATGCAGATAAAGATCCAGTATTCACTGGAAGTCTAGTGAAGATAAAAGATCACTGGCCCGCATTTAAGAGCTATAAAAATCTTCTACTGCTGTGTCCCGATCAGTCACAAATATGAAAAATGCTTCAAAGAAGGAACATTTCCATCATTTGGGGTCAGGTGGCTACAAGACTGCCATTCCGAAGTGGAGAGCATTTGAAGCTAAACTGATGGAGGCAGGAATCACTCCACAGACATGGGACTGGCCCGACCGGTCCAAGTTCTAGTTGTTCGCGCATGGGGCAGGGTTGGACCCAAAGACAGGGCAGATCGTTGCAAAGGGAAAATGGAAGGATAAAGTTAATGCAATCACGACGCAGCTTATAGATGCAATTGAAAAGGTTAGAAAGGGAGAGTACATTCCCGATAGAGAGAATGACGAGCTGACACTCGCTCTTGGGAATGCGGAACACGTTGGACGGATACGAGCCCTCCCAGGTGTCACCATGAAGGAAGCATGGCCGAAGTGCGCTGACACTTATAGAAGCCGTTCGAGAAAGAAGAAGCAGGACTTAGACAGGTTAGCGGAATTGATAAATAGGGTGGAGGTGCTTGAGCAAAATCAGAGGGCACCTGATCAGCCGCTGTTTATACAAGATCCTCAACCCGATGCCGCCCCATCTCAGCGAAGAAGCAGTGTGGGTTCCTCGCATCTTGAATGTGCAGGAAGCTACCCCGTGGATTATATCACGGAGAAGACAGATTGCGAGCTACATGTGCAAATGAGGAACGTGTCCGTTAAGGTCGCGGTCGGCTATGTTTACCCAAACGAAGATGGAGCAACGCACCATCATATGCCCATTCCAACTGGCTGTGTTCGTGTCGGAGTGGATGACGTTGTTCCGGGTTTTGAAACAATGGACCTTGATTTTCCTGGAGGTGACGAAGAGAAGACACTGGCCGATGTCAAGCGCGGTTTCGCCATATGGTCCAAGAAATACATCGTCCTTTTGCCAAGGCCACCGACTCCTCCTCGTAGCACTCCACATGAGCAGCAAATTCCACATGAGCAGCAAATTCCACATGAGCAGCAATGGCCATCGACTCCGCCTGGTAGCAGTCCACATGAGCAGCAAAGTCCACACCTACCGGAGAGGGACCCCAGCGCGAGTCCACCATCTCGAGATCCTCCGCGTAAGACTGCGTTTTTTAAGCGGAATGGTACGCCGCCTAGGAAGAGACCTAGAAAGGAGAAATCACTGCCGCCTATCGAGAAGTTACCTTGGGAAAGAACTATCGAGGAATGCAGCGAAATCTCTAAGTCCGAGGTGGCAAAACATTTTGCTAAGAAAGTGCCAGAGATACCTTTTGAGAAGACTCTAGATCCGGTGAAAGTTATTCGTACCGTTGAGAATCTATATGACCCTCCACCATCGCCGCCATCTGACTATAGGCGTTCTATTGAAAAGTCGTATGACGCTATGGTGGAGGTGAAAAAACCCGATCAATCGGTGGTCTCGGCGAAAACTAGGAAACAAGTGTACCAGCTCGGAGAACAACCCGTTCAATCGGTCCCCCCTCTCAAGGTGTTTGACGAGAAGGCCGTTGAAAGTTCTCGACAAAACACAATTGATTACCCCATGGCTGAAGTAGTATATCAATTTGTTCAAGGGAAAGATCTGGTCGAGAATATCAGGTCGCTACCAACATGTATGCGTAATTTGAATGTGTGGTACACTAATGCCATAAAGAGAGGGATTGATTGTATCATGGTGCGAGTTAAGGATGAGCACTACTTCCAAGAATACTCTGTGAGCGTTGACTTCCTCGAACTTTTTCAGTTATACAATCTCCGGGCCATCGACAAATCTATCATCAGTTGCTATTGTCTGTAAGTGATTTATTAATATAATTTGAGAAGTCTTTAGCTCAGCTCATTCTTTGTCTGCAAATTATCCTCAATTTAATCTTTTGTGCGCTATATTATGCAGATCAAAGAAGCTTGAATGCAAAAGGGATGAAATCACGGACATTGGGTTCATTGACCCAGATACAATGCATGAAAAAACCATAGAAGATCCCATCTTTAACAAGGATACACCAGAGACTTTGCTAAGGTTTTTGAAGCGACAACGTGACAAAAAGATAATACTTTGGCCTTACAACTTCAAGTAAGTGTAACTGTCTTATAACACATTCTATTTTGCTCACCATATGTTAAAATTTTAACTGATGACTTATATCTATGACACTGCATATTTAAACGTGCGCAGGTTCCACTTTATTCTTATCGTCATTAAAATGTACGATGGAGAGGTTGAAGTCTATGACTCACTAACCAAAGAGCCTATACTATACAAGTCGGCTTTTGATATGCTCAAAAGGTAATTTTAATTCTTATCGATTTTTTCGTTAATTTCCTGATATCAACAAATTAATAACTCTTTTATGCATTTTCTTTTGTCGGGCAGCGTATGGCAAACGTTCATCCAGGAAGATCCGACCGGTGGATGGAAACCGAAGCTGATATGGCGTGCGAACAAAGTAAGTAGTACTACCTAGGTCCACACACCTTTATCATACTTGATTATTATTTGATTGAATTATATTCTTGTACAGAAATGCGCGCAACAACCCGAGGGGACTAATCTATGTGGATACTATGTTTGCGAGAACATCCATAAGATTGTCAGCGAGAGAACGAATAATCAAAGGAATAGAGAGGTACGCTAACAATATTCACAAATTTATTTTGTTACCATAACTTGTGCTAAGTTTCAGTCATAATTGTTTAATTGTGATTTGATATATATATATATATACATAGCTCATGTATTCATTTGAATATCATTCTTTTATAGTTGGCAAGAAAGCGTGACAGGCTCCCAATCGAGCACCGCTTCAAAGCAATTGGCGAGGAATTGGCGGGATTTTTCCTTCGGGACGTCATACCTAATTTCGGAGAGTACCACTATGAATGAAGATCTATATGTAATATATAGCTTGACTCGGAGAATACCACTATGCTACATGTAATAGATAGTATGCCTCGGAGAGTACCACTATGCATGAAGATCGATCTTCATGCATGTACTATTTAATTTGCGATCTTATGCAATTACATGTGTTATATTATATGCACCAAGTTGATATGCATTACCTTGATCTTCATGTACTCCTAAATCGAAACACGTTTCTGGCGCATCGACGCGATCCTCGTACAATGAAATGGTCCGATACCCCTAAACCCCTAAACCCCTCCTAATTAAAACCCTAAACCCTGAAATCCTTTGGTACCGGTTCGTGTTACAAACCGGTACCAAAGGTCCCTAGCCCTGCACTCTCCTGGAGCCAACGTGGAGGCCCCTTTAATACCGGTTTGTAAGGAACCGGTGCCAAAGAGGGGGGGGGCTTTTGTCCCGAATCTTTTGTACCGGTTTGATTTCCGGTACAAAAGCCCCTCTGGAACCGGTATTGATGTCCATTTTTGGACTAGTGTTACTGATCACTAATGAATCTATATAGTGATTGTACAATAAACAAAAGGCTATTCGAATTTGGAAAGAGAACCAGATAAAAGGATCTAGCACATTGAAAACTAGGAAGACCTAGACTTTGTAGAATGTAGACTGACTAAGTACGAGGCACGCGGATATGCTCACCACCTCCTACAGTGCTATTGTACGTCTGGCATCAGCGCTAGCCGAGGCCTAATTTTCTCTCTCTGAATCTAAATACATCATTATGGAGTATATGGGCTTACGGGCTACCAGGGTGGGGCTGCTCCACCCTTTCACCCTACTGGCTCCGCCCATGATCGTTAGCCAGAATAAAGAGTAAACTGTACTCTTTTTATTTTAAAATGTAAGATGTTTTAGTTTTTTTCTAAAACATGTGTATCTAAATTTGGATAAAGCTTTAGCCGACATCTCACACAGCAACCTGGATCTAGGTGCTAAGGTCCGATTTTCCAGATGTATTCTATATATCTCTATAGAGAAAAAGATAGTCGTATTAATTACAAACATTAAAAATCTGTATTATTGTAATAGTATCCAGATCCATCTACATTTCTGTACCACATGACACATTCACACGACAATTTTAAAATAAATCATGCATGGGGTCGTGATTAGCAGGCTAGCTGGCTTAACTAAACCCACACAATGTCCTGCCAGGCAGGGACACGACAGGAGAGCCAGCCAAATAATGCAGGTCAGGTGAGGTGGTGACGACCTAAACTAGCTAGTCAAACGGAACGGAACGGGTGGATGCGCCTAGCTGGTCGTGCCATCACACGAAAGCGACTCCAACATATCAAAACTCTCGTCAAATCATCATTTGCCACCGACCAAACCAATGGATTTTCCTTGTGTAAAAAACAAACAAACTGATATTGGTTAATGACTATGTTAAATTTGTAAGACAGTGTCATGTCAAATAGCAATAATGCTCATTACAGTACAAACTGGTTCCTATTAATAAATTGTGAAGTAATGCTTTGACCTTGCCGGTTCTGCATATATGGTAGTACTGAATGTGAATGGTGCATCTTTTCAGATTTTTAAAAATCTAGGTGAGATGGCGTTTTTGTCCCGGACCGACCGTGTGTCATGTCAAATCCTATATTCAATAATGATATCTACCTTGTGTTATGAGCATCAAATGCATCTTTTGCTAAAGCAACTCCATAATTTTGCCGACTTAATTGGTTCTGTAGTGATATATACTGAGAATTCTATTAATATTTTTACTATAAACGGCTATGTACATCTTAGTTATGCGCAGAAGTCAGATATAATACTTAACCTTTAAGTAATAAAGCACCTATTATAAAAAAATTGAACATAAATGAAAATTCTGCCACACAATAATTATAGATGAATTAGTCTTATCTCTCATGTAATTTTTTCTTTTTTTTGAACAGGGGAGGCCCCTTGTAATTTTTTCTTGTTGAAACCCTTTTTTTCTTTAACCAACTCTTTTTGCTTGACAAAATGACAGCACAACTACCTCAACTCAACTGGCCCCCAGCAAACTGCTTCCTCAATAACAGTTCAACTGCCATTATAATATTCACAATTTTGCCTCACTGACGTCTTCTCAAGCTACCCTTTTGTTCTACGCCTCTCTAGTTTTGACTCGCCATCCTCTCTCTCTCCCCAAAATTTGTTACTTTCGACGCCGGGAGATCAGTTGGCTAGGCGGAAGATCGAGCCCTGGAGCTGCGATTCCTCCGAGGATTGGCCAGCATTTCTAATAATCGCGGGAGATGAGCTGCTTCCCGTGCTCAGGATCGTCGGGGAAGGCTGGGGAGGAGCCGGCGGCCCTCTCGCCGTCGCCGCGGCTCTCGACGAAGGCGCCACCAGGTACGTCCGCATCTTCTGCGCAGACCGGAAAGATTGGTCGGTTGGTTAATCTGAATCTTGTCATGTTCGTTCGCGGCGGATGTTTGCTGTTTATAGGGATTTGTGTGCATCCCTTTAGGCATAAAATGGCTGCAATCTTACTATTTCCCTGACGGTATAAGAGGCCTACCTGATCTCAAATTAGGGCGGTCGATTTGTTGAAGTAGACATCGATCAGGTGCTTACTTGTAGCATCTTGATTTACCTGGTTCAGAAATGGGGAGTAAAACCCATTATAGTTTTGTATAGTTTGACCGTATTTAGTTTTCCTTGCGGATGGAGGGTATAGTTGATCGTGGTAGATAGATAGCTCTTTCTTTAGATATGCAAATGTCAGTCTAAATTTTTGCTGAGATGGTGGTGGGCTGGTGGTGATGGTGACCCAAAGAAAATACTATTTCTTGGCAGAAAATTGTACTCCCACGGTCCCTCCATTCCATAATCCTCGGCGTGGTTATAGTTCAAATTTGTGATGGAACGGAGGGAGTATTTGGCGGACCTAGAAACTTCCGGAAGCCTGGGCAAACGAGGCTAAGCTGCCAAATTTTAGATGAAATTGCTATAGAAAATCATAAATCATAAGCTTGTGTCGTTTGCCAAGCCTGGGTGGCTGCCCGGGCTTAGGGATGGCTAGGTCAGTCTCACCTGAAGTGGCATGAAAGGGAGAGAAATGTCTGAAGTGAATCTTCCGGTTGCAGTAATTTTTTATTATAAAACTTTATGTCTGAAGCAACCAAAGAAACAAATGTTTGATGTGTTGTTTATGCTTGTTGTTGTCTATGACTGATTCCATGGGGTGGCTATCGGTTGCTTAGAGCTTGCTTGAATTAGAGTTCACCCTTTGCTTTATTGTTGGGGGCTAATGAGGAGTTTGAAGCAAGTACCATAGTTTAGTTTGAAGCAAGTACCATAGTTTAGTTTGTAGCTGCTATCTGCTGGACACGAGTCTGATCCTTGATTTGAACACAGGATGTTATTTCTTTATTTGTTCTTGTGGCTGTCGCAAATTCTCATCTATCTGCAACCAGAAATATTTACATTACATAAAATTTATTTTGAACGGACATAGATGTTGTTTGGTGACATGAGATTTATTGTTGCATTAATTTTTTTCAGTGTACTGTGTGTACACTAGTACTGTTATTTTTTCGATTAATATCCAGAAGATGCCCAGCCTCTGTACCAACATAATGTCAAGAACTAGTCGAGACATCATGGATGCACACAGCTAACTAGTACTTCTATGCAAAAACAATAAATATGTTTCACCAATGCTAGTCAAATTTCTCATGAAGTGATGTGATACAAGTTTTTACTATACATATCTGCTTGGTGTTCAGAACTCAAATAAAGTAACTGTAAGATCCATTATGTGCCTCCTGATCCTTTTCGTATCATTGAAATCATATGCTTTTGTTGGGATGCTCCTGAACCTAATCGTATTTATATTGAAGCTACGTAGGGTAACAATGTTCTGTATGACTGTACATCACTTCACCAACTCAAAAGAGTAGTATCTTGCACTCCAATCCTACTTATGCCACCAACTTGATCATAACAACAATAGGTCTTCAGATCATGCAACTGTTAGATATGTCATTTTTAATGGTTTGATGTGTATTATAGCTGTTTATGTATCTTCATCCATTTCCTAGATCCCTGCCTATTGTATTTTCCTTGTCTTTATGATTATTTGCATTCATGAAAGCATACAATTGTGGAACTATATGCTAATTTTTCTTTTCTGGTGGGTGGTTTCAGATCGAACTAATTCTCGTAGTTCCATCTCCAAGAAGGAAGTTTCTGTTCGCAGAGATGGAAGCATTGCACATGGTCCGGCAAAGATATTTACTTTCCGAGAGCTAGCTGTTGCTACCAAGAATTTCAGAAAAGACTGTTTGTTGGGTGAAGGTGGTTTCGGTCGTGTTTATAAAGGACACATGGAGAATGGACAGGTTTGTTATGGCTAGCACTAATTAACTGTGTTTTCCTTTTCCGTAAATAACAGTGTTTTCTTTCACGGACTGCAACCTAGGAGATGGATTTACTGGTAATTTCCATGATTTTACTTATTGACTTTGGCTCTGTCCTTCAGCAGGCTATTGCTGTGAAGCAACTCGATAGAAATGGTTTTCAAGGAAATCGTGAATTTCTTGTGGAGGTTCTCATGCTAAGCCTCTTGCACCATCCCAATCTTGTCAGATTAATTGGATATTGTGCAGATGGTGACCAACGCCTCCTAGTTTATGAGTATATGTTACTGGGATCCCTAGAAAATCATCTACATGGTACGCTTCTCATTGTGTAGTCCCCATCCAGTAGAAAATGTTTCTCATTAGTGGTTGCAAATGGTGTTTACATACTAGGAACAAATATTTTTTAAATAGGATCTTATTATGCGTTAAATCTTGATATTTAGTCGGCATGAGCTTCATTAAGAATATGTAAGAGCAGGCTTGAGCTTCAGTTATGATCTTCTGCATTAAAATACCACAACATGAAAGATAATATTAAATTGGACAAAATCATACCCTGAAGTGACAGTACATGGTAAATAGGTAATGGTCCTATTATTTCAGCTTCCTGATGGGCTAAGTCGCAAATAATTTCAGCTTCAGTTTCAGCAATTGTTAAATTGCTTTCTAACCTGTTACATTCAAAAGTGTGAATCTAGGTATCCATTATCATCTCCCTGTTCACTATTGATACCATCCATAACTATTTCAAGAACTTGTCATCCATGTCTTCTTTTGTAACTGATGGATCACTCTCTTGACAGACCGCCCACCAGACAAGGAAGCCCTTGATTGGAATTCAAGGATGAAGATTGCTGTCGGTGCAGCGAAGGGTTTGGAGTACCTACATGATAAGGCAAATCCACCTGTCATATATAGAGATTTCAAACCATCGAATATTCTTCTGAGTGAAGATTATTACCCCAAGCTGTCAGACTTTGGGCTTGCTAAACTTGGTCCAGTTGGTGATAAAACCCATGTCTCAACAAGAGTTATGGGAACGTATGGCTATTGCGCTCCTGAATATGCCATGACAGGACAGTTGACAGTAAAGTCTGATGTTTACAGTTTTGGTGTTGTCTTTCTTGAACTCGTTACAGGTCGGAGAGCCATTGATCACACCCAGCCTGACGGGGAGGCAAATCTTGTCGCATGGGTAAGTTTGACTGCACCAAGTTATCTCCCATTAATTTGGGAGTAGAGGGGATAAACTTTTATTTGTTTTCTTCATAGGTGCCAAGTGTTTGATCCATATAATTTGCAGGCTCGCCCTATGTTTAGAGACCGGCGAAAATTCTGCCAGATGGCTGATCCATTGCTGAAGGGCCGCTACCCCAAAAGGGGTTTGTACCAGTCTCTAGCTATTGCAGCAATGTGTTTGCAGGAGAAGGCAGCATCCCGACCGCTCATAGGGGACGTTGTCACTGCACTTTCTTATCTAGCTTCCCAACACTACGATCCAAAAAGCTGTAGGACTTGCCCATCTACTCCAAGGGCGAAAGCACACCGACGAACAACCAGTGTTCCTGATGCTCAACATGCAGCTGACTCACTTAACTGGAATGTTGTAGACTTGAGGACAAAGGAGACTATTAGAGGAGGGGAACATGAACAGGATCACAGTGAAGGTTGTGGCAGTGGCAGTAGCTCTGGAAGGAATGATGGCTTGGATGTGCCAGAACTGCTTATAGCGATCACAAGTCCACTGTCAAGGTTGAGGCCCACGAGAAACCAAGAGCAGACTCTGGCAAATACCGGAGGCAGGTTTGATGGCGTATACGAGGAGTGTCGCAGCCAATTTTTCCAGGATTCTTCACATCTGCTTTGAGGGTTGAGTACTTATCTGTGGCTACAGACCAGCGACCAGCACTCTTCTCTTGCCTAGGCTTGTGTTTCTCCAGTCCAAATGACCATACATTGAACTCCATGGTAGTTCGGTTTCGACAGAACACTTACAGTTTCACCATATGAAGTTCACCGTATTACAAACGGAAGGTGTTGTTCAACTGTTGGGAATCTGACTCTCAGATGTCCATTTCGGTCAGTAGCAGCCACTCCGGACCTGCAAAATATTAGCCCGCTTGTAATTAGTCCATGCATATATTTATTGTTCAGGATGAGATTTTCTTTGGTTCTTCTTACTGTTATGTATGTTTGTGCATCAAAAGGACTTGTCTAGCAAGTAGACCTGTTATTATAGGATTTTTTTTTGTTCATACCTAGTAAAAATGCAAGGGAGTGATTTGTGGAGGATATAACACAATCAGGCATGATTCTGTACAGACTATAAAGTAAATAATATACAAGGCTGTTTTGGAATATAAATGATACTCCAGTAGCGACAGATGTTATGCTTTTAGTAAAAAGTTCAATGGGTTTTGTTTTTTCTTCTCTCAAGTGTGGGTGAAATCAGTTTAGAATTCTGTGACAGAGTAGACGCATCTCCTTGCAATGTTATCAACTTATTCTGCTTTATTTTCCAGACTGGAGATACCTCTATAGATATCTCCATGGTATTGTATTTTACAAGATGCAAACGCACTGATTCGTGCATCCGACGGGAATCAAGGTCTAAGCCTATAATCCGAATGTACATTCCTACATATTCACAGGCTATGAAAGTACAATCAATGTACAGCCCAATCTGAATGAAGTTTCCAACTGAAGCATCCATCAAGAGAAAACAAGGCGGCATGTTTTACTCTAAGCTGGTGTTCGCAGAATCCTGTAGGCTATCTAGAACTACTCCAGTCTGTCTGCAAGCCATCCTTAACAATCGAGACATCAACATCGTGCTTTGCCATGACAATGCTGCTGGCAAGATCCTTTCCTAATTGCTCAACACTTTGCGCTGTGATGATTCTGCAGGTGCTCCAGTCGTCTGCTTCCATATCAACTCCCAGGTACGTAAAATGGTCCTGAATGCTCAGGCTCAATATGGAGAGGCACCTGGAAGAATAATCAATGGGAGAATGTTAGAACTAAGAGCTAAATAGATACGCAGTTGAGCTGCAACCTGCAAGGAAGGTTTGAGCTGTAAAACCTGCAGCAGTGTGGGTCTTCCCCGCTGGCATCGCATATCTGTTCGGTTGTGTTGTCTTCAGAGTCGTTGACCCAAACCTGAAATTTGAGCGGAAGTAATAGAGTTACTGTATAGCTCTAAGCATAGCACAGAGACAAAGGCTGGGACTGACCCAAGGTATACCTCTCTTGGGAAGTGGTGGTACGTCAGTTTGGAAAGAAAGGAGAAATAAGGTGGCAAGTGTGGCACAATATCATGTCCGTGTACCAGTCGAATTGTGTTTGGTACATATTTGGCAAAGTAGGAGGCAAAAACAGCATTGCCAACACGAGGCTGCCCGAAAGTCATGAGTTGAACCTTTTCGCTTCCAAGACTGATCTGTGGATAGAGATCGAAGAAAACAAATTAACAGCTTACATAATAACAAGTGTGAAAAATTAAAATGTTTGTGTAAGGCTGATACAAGATTGCAATCTACAACCTAGAAGGCATTAGGATTCTGAACATCGGATGTATTTCTGAAACTTGGTCTTGTGTACTTACAGAAAGATCAAGCGCACAAAAGGCAGCAATCGCTCCTCCCATCGAGTGTCCTGTAACTATGACGTTGATATCCCCATATGTCTTTCTTGCCTTGCGAACAGCACTTGTGATAGCAACACGTAAAATTGTATTATTATAGGAGGAGAAAAATCCACTGTGCACCTTTAACCAGAGTAGTAGAAAGTTTTTTAGCGAAAAGACATTTGCATTTTCTCTCTTAAGATATAAATAGTTTATTGGCAATGACCTTTGCATTTGGCATGTTTGGATAGCTCAGGTCAAGTTGCTTCCATATCAAGTCCTCAATCCAATTCTGTACACTGAGCAAGCAAACACTTAAACATAAATCACACGTGAATCAAGAAATCAGGCAATTTAGTTAGTACCTGTTCTCTTGGGTCCCTCTTATTGCAACTATTATCGCATTTAGATTATGAGCTATACCCACGAATGCCTGTTACATTGCTCACCAATAGAATGGCAGGCAAAAGAAAGGCAATATCATGAAAAACACACTTGATAAGAAATATCCCTCTATCTATATCATGTAAATTCATTAGATTCGAAAGTGTTAAGATAGGAACCTGCAAGCACTTCTCCACATCAACAATTAGAGACCGCATCTCGAAGTCCTATTTTAGAAGTAGGTAAACATATTAAAACACTAGTAATTTTTTACTCGACACATCAAAGAATCCGAGCGATTGCCTTCACGGATCCAAACATGCTCACAAGGAGAGAAAAGTAAAACACTTGTATAAACATTAACAGGATAAAGGACAGATCCTGAAATCTGAATAGTTGAAGGGCTGCTGCTCCCGATGCCTAATAATTGTTTACCATTAAGTGTGCATCCTTTAAGGTTTGGACGGTTCTAGTTTCAGGGAGACAAATAAGCACCCCCAAATAAATATGAATGGAAGAGAACAGTTCGAAGGTTTCTTACTTGAGTCAAGTCATTGCATCTTGAGCATGTCCATGTATACAGGGCTGTTAAATCTGTCATGTACACCTAAAGACAACAGAGGACAATTGGCTCAATACAACTGAAAGTTATGCTATACCAAAGATAGTAGTTAGTTAATTCTACTTGATGTTCAAGGCAAAGATGAATTAATGTTCCATTTAGAAAGCATGATGCACATGTAATAAAATAATGAGCATAAGCTCAACTTACAGCTGAAGCATATTCCGCAAGGGTCTTAGCAAGAGTATGATCATAAACAAGGCTCTGATCGTGATTCTTGACAAAGATCTCTGCGATAGTGAAAACAACTGGTTTATTGTCATATTAAATGATGCAAGCTTGAACAGAATTGTTGGAGATAAATTTCAAATATAAGATGTACAGCAGTGTTTGGGACAGCTTAGAATGGTTGAAGATAATCCAAGCAAAGTTCTATAGGGCGGTGATTCGACCCGCAATGTTGTATGGCGCTGAGTGTTGGCCGACTAAAAGGCGACATGCTCAACAGTTAGGTGTGGCGGAGATGCGCATGTTGAGATGGATGTGTGGTCACACAAGGAATGACCGAGTACGGAATGATGATATTCGAGATAAGAGTTGGGTTATTGCAGAGAAGCTTGTCCAACATCGTCTAAGATGGTTTGGGCATATTCAGCGCAGGCCTCCAGAAGCTCCAGTGCATAGCGGATGGCTAAAGCGTGCTGATAATGTTAAGAGAGGTCGGGGTAGACACAACTTGACATGGGAGGAGTCTGTGAAGAGAGATCTGAAGGAATGGAGTATCACCAAAGAACTAGCCATGGGCAGGGCTGCGTGGAAGCTTGCTATCCATGTGCCAAAACCATGAGTTAGTTGCGAGATCTTATGGGTTTCATCTCTAGCCTACCCAACTTGTTTGGGACTAAAGGCTTTGTTGTTGTTGTTGTATAAGATGTACAACAGATGGACCAACATTTACACCAAGAAAGACAAATTTAACAAATGGAAAGGAAACTAAACAAATAACTCCAGCACTTTTTGGGGCAGCTTAGATTAGGTGATTAAGCCCATGTAAATTCACAAGTGAGGGGAAGTCACATACAGCTTCATCACTAGTCCCAGCCATATAGCAAAGTAACTCTGACATGACATTTATTGGCTTGGTAACTTATGGCAGATTCAGTCACAGGCGTACTCTTCGAGCCACTACTTCCTTATGGTGCGTATTCATGTCCAAATAATATTCTGTCTAGGGTCAGTGTGTGTGCTAACTAAAGTTTATTGGGGAAACTTTGCCAAACAAACATAGCTACAAGTTCAATAAATTGAAGTTCATTTGTAATACAATACATCCTCGTCTCCGCAAAAAAAAAAAAAAAACATTCTCAGTTTAACTATGTTGTGTGTACATATCTAGCCATACGGTAAAAGTATGTACAGATACTAAGAATGGTTAAGCTTGTACATGTGACAGCTAAGATAAAAGGACACATGTGCTTGTGTTTCGCCTATTCTCATATCTTAAAACAACATTTACAAATTTACAGAATCCACAACTTCAATGAGATAGACCATGTGAACTAATATGCTATCACAGCCAAAAAATCAACTGGGGGCATCATGGATATCCAAGTGTTTGACATTCTAGATTCCTCAGAGCAAGCCAAGCTCCAAAAGAATCTATAATGGTTATTTGCTTTCATAATTTATCAGTATTGTTATTCCAACTTGTTATTTAATTAGAGTCACCAACCATGCAACCAAGGCACCAGGAGTTGCAACTGCTAGCCACCTAATTTGCTTCTCATTCTACACAAAGATAGAACATTTTCCAGATGCTTGAGATATTTCCATACACACCCCCAACCATAGAAATAAGTCCAGTAAATTAGCCCAGTTGTTCAACGCTGTGCTCGGTGCTCCGGACAAGCAATCTAAACTTCCCCCATTTCTATCTAGATGATCGATTACACACGCCTTTGCATACTTGTATTCTCCAATTACGGAACGAATACTAACACAGCAACACAGCTTGAGTTCTACTGATAATGTTAACCCGTTCTTGGCATCCATTCGAGGCGACAACTTAGAAGAGTGACCCAACAAGCATCAAAATTGCAATCTGAGGCCAATGAATCGCGTGAATGGAACTACCTTTGGCATGACAAGCAGGGAGCAGCAGGAGCAGCAGAGCAGCCACCACACCCAGGCGCCTCCATCTCTCCATGAACCTGCAGACGCATCCAAACAAGCTGAGCACGGAGCCCTTGGGAGCATTCAAATGCAGAAAGAAAATTATAAGGAAAGAAAAGCAGCGGAGCTAAGAAATCAAGCTCTGATTTGGCGACGCACGAGCAGCAGAGGAAGAACAAAGACTCTATTGGTGGAAGGAGGAGAATTTGACCTCGGCGGCGGCTCGAAATGGCTTGGAGAAGAAGACGGATTGGGCAGGATTGGGGCTGCTGGAGGCGGAGGGGGGCCAGGAAACGGCTGGCGGTCGCTGAGCTCTATTAATGCGGCGGGGAAGGGAAGACGGGACGCCGTCGGCGTCGCTTTCTCGGCGAGGAGAGAGGAGGATATGCTCCGGCCCCTCCTGCTCTCTTGATGCCGATCCTCCGGTTATTATGCCAACGATAACAAGGTCCGGTCATGGTACGGTACGGTAGGCCGTAGGCCGCCCAAAAACGAAATCTTTTTTCTCGAGTAGAATAGAGCAGAAAGGGTTAGCATCCTGCAGAGGAATCCGGCATCTTCAGCTCCTCACGCAATGATCAGATCGACAGCGACCGCTTTGTTGCGTTTCGGATGCAAGATGAACGTAGTAATAATCTTTCTTCAACTGAGACTGAAAGTTGTAGAAGGAACGCGCGCAGAGGAATCCAGCGTCTCCAGCCTTGGGTTTACAGGTCCGTCACGGAATGCGGTACGCAGGAAGTCTGGATCTCGCGAAGGGGATTGTTTTCACCGAGATGGAATGGAAAGTCAGCGGCTGAGCATCAGAGTTATTGCTGCAATGGCCACGACGTGTACGTGGTGGTGTCGGTGCGGGTGGACTTCTCCCGAAAGCCCACGTGACGGCCGCGATGCGTGGAGAAGCGTCGCCGGCGGCGAGTGCGGGCGACCGCCCGCCGGAGAAGAGAACCGCGAGATGGGGATTCTCCACGGCACGGTGCAGAGACACGTGAGCTCGTGGGGTGCCGATCTTGGCCATGTGGATCGGATGTGGGACTGTGGGTGGAGATTGCGACCACGAGCGTAGCGCACTGCAGGATTTACTCCAGGATACCGATTTTACGTTTTTTTTAGAATGGATACCGATTTTACGGGAACGACTCGGTAGCGCGCGCTTTACCGATGGTTCGTTTCGCTGAAGCGCGCGTGTATGGGCTCGGCCCATTAGCTTGTCCATCGATCGTTTGCTGCAGTAGCGCTTGCTCGCTAGTTTTTTTTTGACGATCGCTCGCTAGTTCTTTATTCACATGCGCTGGCTTGTTCCGGTTTTACATGCGCTCGCTGTTTCAAGGTTCGGTATCGATCGGTAAACAGGAATATGTCCGTTCGCTCTTTTGATTATTACTTCTTTATTTTTGTTTTGTTTTTTCTCCAGTTTCCTTTCCTTATTGTTCTTGTTTCTTCCCTTTCAGGCATGTGACGTCTGGATATGCTTCCTTTCTTTTATTGTTTTCTTCTTCTTTTGAGCATTCTTTTATTTTTCCTTTTTTTTGTTTATTTTTATTTTTATGATTTTTCCCTTCTAAGCCCCTTTTTATTTCTCATGATTTTTTTCATTTCATTTAGTTTTAAAAAATTGTTTCCCTTCTAATTTTGGTTTGTTCGAGAGACTAAATTTATGTCCGCCTTCTAGTTGTAATTTGTTCATGGTTTCTTTTTGTTTTCTTGAATAGTTTCCCGGGCCAAACAATTTTTCTCTCCATAGTCGTGTTCCTTTTAAACTAATGTTTTGTTCCGCACAACCTATATTTTTGTTCCCCGTATTTTACAGTTTTATTCCACGTTTAAATTTAATTTGTTCATTCACGCTAGCCTTATTCCTTTCATGGATAAGTTTTGTTTCATGGTCCCTTGTTTCTTTTATTCTACAGTTTTGTTCCATATTTAGATTCGTTTGTTCCTTCGAGATAGAATTGTTCTTTGTGCACTCTTTTTTATGTTCCATGATCCCTATATTTTTGTTCCCACAATTTATAGCTTTGTTCCTCGTTAAAATTCAGTTTGTTCCTTCACAATATCCTTTGTTCCTTTTTAACTAATGTTTTGTTCCGCACTACCTATATTTTTATTCCCCGTATTCTACAGTTTAATTCCATGTTTAAATTTAATTTGTTCCTTCACGCTAGCCTTGTTCCTTTTGCGGATATGTTTTGATTCACGGTCACTTGTCTCCTTTATTCTACAGTTTTGTTCCGCATTTGGATTTGGTTTGTTCCTTCGACATAGAAAATTGTTCTCTTATGCACTCCTTTTTCTGTTCCATGATTCATATATTTTTGTTCCCACAATTTATAGCTTTGTTCCTCGTTAAAATTCAGTTTGTTCCTTCACAATATCCTTTGTTCCTTTTTAACTAATGTTTTGTTCCGCACTAACCTATATTTTTATTCTCCGTATTCTACAAGTTTATTCCATTTTAAATTGATTTGTTCCTTCACGCTAGTCTTGTTCCTTTTGTGGATATGTTTTGTTTCATGGCCACTTGTCTCCTTTATTCTACAGTTTTGTTCCGCATTTAGATTTGGTTTGTTCCTTCGACATAGAAAATTATTCTCTTGTGCACTGCTTTTTCTGTTCCACGATCCCTATATTTTTGTTCCCCACAATTTATAGCTTTGTTCCTCGTTAAAATTCAATTTGTTCCTTCGCAATAGCCTTTGTTCCTTTTTAACTAATGTTTTGTTCCACACTACCTATATTTTTGTTCCCCGTATTCTACAGTTTTATTCCATGTTTAAATTTATTTGTTCCTTCACAATAGCCTTGTTCCTTTCCCGGATATGTTTTGTTTCATGGTCCCTTGTTTCTTTTATTCTATACTTTTTCCGTATTTAGATTCGTTTGTTCCTTCGAGATAGAATTGTTCTTTGTGCATTCCTATATTTTTGTTCCCCACAATTTATAGCTTTGTTCCTCGTTAAAATTCAATTTGTTCCTTCACAATAGCCTTTGTTCCTTTTTAACTAATGTTTTGTTCCGCAGAGTCTATATTTTTGTTCTTCATATTCTACAGTTTTATTTCATGTTTAAATTTGATTTGTTCCTTCACGCTAGTCTTGTTCCTTTTGTGGACATGTTTTGTTTCACGATCACTTGTCTCCTTTATTCTACAGTTTTGTTCCCCATTTAGATTCGGTTTTTTCCTTCGACATAGAAAATTGTTCTCTTGTGCACTCCTTTTTTTGTTCCACGATTCATATATTTTTGTTCCCCACAATTTATAGCTTTGTTCCACGTTATAATTCAATTTGTTCCTTCACAATAGCCTTTGTTCCTTTTAAACTAATGTATTGTTCCGCATAACCTATATTTTTGTTCTCCGTATTTTATAGTTTTATTCCACATTTAGATTCAATTTATTCGTTCATGATAGCCTTGCTTTCCTTTGCAGTCATGTTTTTGCTCCGTTGTCCCTATGTTTTTTTTGTTCCCCACATTCTACAACTATGTTCTCTTTATGTTCCTCATATTTAAGTTCTACGTATAGTTGCTTTTGTACTAAGAAAAATCAACCAGTAGAAAGTCTGCTAAGAAAATATCTATGTACTATAATAAAAATGCATGCACATGCATGCTTCCGTGCTCTACACCTGAGCTTCTTTTGGATTAGTAGTACTAGGGACAACACATCAAATAAATGCACAGTAGTTGTAACTAGCACTGGCCCATTATTTATTCATGCACGTGCGCTTGTAGTAGCCTAAGGCCTTTCAGGCTGCTCATAGTGGGGAGTATCATATAGTAGTATCATGCATATGATACTTGTATATGATACTATGTTTATAATGCATGGTATTATAAGGTAGTATCATATAGTCATTGTATTTATTGTTTTGTAGTATCTCAATACAAATGTGTGTATAAGATTTACTTGAGCTTAATGTTTCTCGTAATGTGCGTTATGATATAGTATCTACCTATGATACTCTAATCTTCTCTCTCTTCATTAATTAACTGCCACATCAGCAATTTTGTGGGTCTAGTTTGCATGATACTACCTATGATACTAGCACTATGGCTAGCCTCACAATGCATTGGCTCTTAGCGCGTTATCCTATGTAGAGGTTTCTTTAAAGAAACAACAACCACAATGCATTGTATCTTAGGATAGTATCTAAATTTAATGATTTTGGCCCTATGCATGAATGTGATTGGACAAACAATACTTTTTACCTATAACTTTGTGCAAAGGTTGTAGCTTAGCTAAGATACAACAACACACTCTTTCATCAATTAATAGGGTGCCACATCACTATTTTACCTATGATACCGCGCTAAGAAACTTGCATTGTAAAAGGCCTAATGCATGCAGTGTAAGGCGATACCGCGGTAGCGCGTACGAAGGCAGTGGCCACCGTCCCGTCTGTCGCAGACTTCGCTTTATTTTTTAGTCCCACATCGACAGTTTAGCACGAAAACGACTGGTTTAAATAGCAGATCACCCGGATGTCAGACAAACAACTGACGTGTGGGATAGACTGTACGGAAGCTGGCCTTACGGAAAGGCAACGCTGCCGGCTCTCATGTCAAAAAGTGAAGACAATCTAAACAGGCCGGCCCACGAACGACAAATTCTTAAGCGAAACGGAGCGTTCCTGGCGCGCGTGCGCCACGGAGAAGCACCCGATTTTACGTAGTGTGGTGGACTGAAGGCCCAGCCGAGGGAAAGGGTGCCGGAAAACTGACGGCCCGCGCGCGGGGATGCAGTGCGCTGGGTTGCTGTTTGGTTCACAATTGACCCATCCTTACTAAACTGTTCTTCTTTGAGCATCTTACATAACCCCCCCCCCCCCCCCCCCCCCCCCCGCACCACCACCACCACAACACCCCCAATCCCCCTACACACACCCTGCGGCTACCACGGCAATGTATTTCATGCGCTCTGACATGGACATTTACTAGTCATCAATGTCCTATTGTCAAAATTTATACACCAAGCTCCTCCTTGGCACACGGGTGACAACCGGTTCGTCTTGCTCTATAGAACCACTGGTGTGAGGAAGACCCTAGGATGATTCACCAACCTTCTTCAGAAAGAGGAGCAACAATATCAAAAACTCCTTGGTGAGCTCGAGAGAAGATATTTTCAGATGTTCAAAAAATTGAAAACTTTAACCCCGGTACATGTCGATATCCTATGTGAACAAATATTTTTTTGTTATAAAAAATAAATCTTGCCGTCCGTTAAATAATATAAAAGTGATGCTCAAAGTATCACATTTTGGAGCTTGAGTTATTTCCTTGGAGCACATAAATATCTTTTCTACATAAAGCTTTGCACATGTACATACATATCGAAGACCAATATGTGCAAGAACTTGGATGTTGTGTAAATATAGGAAACCCGTGAGGGTTTTTGGGAACCAGAAAGCACTGTGATGCTCTAGGTCTAATAAACCTCATTGAGGAGGAGCTATGTCCGTGGGAGATGGTGTGTGCGGAAGGGAGTGCACTGTGTGCACCTGCCTTGAGAGAGTAGGTCCAGGGAGAAGGGTGAAGTATGTGCGTGCCTAGAGGGGTTAACCATCCTAATTTTTTGCAATGGGATGCGTTTTCTCGTAAATTGTCTTCTTCTCTTCTATAAAATATGGTATTCAATTTGGCACACTCTAGAAAAAAATGATCCTCTAATATTTTAGTGTATAGGATCGCACACGTATGTACATCTGTGAAGACCAAAATGTATAATACTCCCTCCGGTCTAAAATATTTATCTAACAATGCATAATCTAGAATGTTTTAGAATGTAGGTTCGTCATTTCATGACAAGTTTTTAGATCGGAGGGACTATAGCAATATCCATTTTAAATTTTAGATAATCTTAACGATTATACTCTTCACACTAGGAGCGTATCCTCGAAGCCTCCAAGTGCAGAAACGGCACCCGCCAATTTTCCTCAGGTAGATTCAGAAGTCAGAGGAGTGACACCGACGACGCTGCAGTTTTTTCCTCAGGTCAGGTACGCCACGAAACCCACATGCGACGAGCACCGCTCGCTCGCTAGGATAGACGACGCTATTGATAACGCAGACACGCCCGCGTAAATACATACAGAAGTAAGCACGCACACGTACCACAACCCGACGCCCGGTGCCGATCGCCACCGACAGCCACAGGTGGAAAGTATGGTAGTCAGTTGGGATCTGGGAACAGCTCCGGCGCCACACGCCTCGCCGGAGTGAGCGTGTGCAGCGGCGCATGCCACGGCTGGAGCTACCGGAAGGGATCGCCGGCACTGCACCGCAGTCGACTTCTCTGCGCGCAGGCCGCATGCCACGCGGCCTGGAGTTACCCGAGATCGCCCGCACTGCACTGCAGTAGGCCTTTTCTGCGCCGCACCGCACCGCACGCATGCGTCCACGGCGGGCGGGCGCCCGGCGGCAGGAAGCGGAAATCCAGGCGAGCCACGCCACGGCCGCATGACGCGCGCCCGTGTGCCGACAACGACGACGACGACGAACCCAAGCTAGCTGATGTGGGCCCTTGGCGTAGACGCCACCGACGACGCCATTTGTCTGCGCGCATGCCTGCCTGCGTATGTCTTGGCGTTCCCAGTTTTACGCATCCACCGCACGGAAACACTCGCGCGCGCAACGATCCTGCTGCCTCCTCGCAACGATCCAGCGGATCTCATGTTTCTTGGGAGTGAGCGGATCTCCTACAGATGTCAAGCTAGCTAGCTGAATTGTAATCCATTTCTCAACAATCGTGCAGCACTTATCAAAGGTTATCTCGTCACAAAAAACAGTTCGATTCCCGCTGTAATCTGGAAATATATACCGCCCACTAACAAGGATTTATGATGTTCAATAGCAGTATCATATTTTTCGACAAAGGGAATAACACTATTTTCCATTATCCATGGCCGGCCCCTTTCCTTAAAAACCTACTACCTCCGCCCCATATTACTTATGGCTAGTATATGGATGTATTTGAATACTAAAATATGTCATATTAGCAACAGGTAATATGGATCGGAGAGAGTATTACACTGAAGTTATTATCGTATATCTAAACTATGTGTGAAAATATAATCTATCTTATCGTAACGACATTTCGTATCTACTCGATAGACAGTGAAATTAACATTTTGTAGTATACATGTTCTCATGTTTCTTGTAACATATGCAGTTTCTGACATTGTAAAAATAGTTAGTAGTGAGACATAACTCATCTTCTAGTCAAAAAAATATAGCATTTCCCATTGCAGGAAAATCCCAACATTGCATTGCCTAATTTAGCTAAACACTCCTGAGTAAAATGGATAATATTTCACTTGCCGATCGAGCTAATAAGAAAATGCTTTGCATGCTTATGAAACACGACAAGCGAGGGGAGGGGGCCGATGATAGGGGATACTATAAAGAAAACTTAATTTGCCAATGATGGATTTGACATTGTCATTAGAAATAAAAAGAAATCAGAAAATGCAAGTGGTATGGGTCAGGGGAATGTGAGCGGATTTTCGTCCTCGGCCACTTTGTCCAATCTAGCAAAGCACTCTTGATTCAAATGTACTATGTTTCACTTCCCAATTGAGTTGATATGACAAGATTACGTAACATATCTATAGAACAACGTGCAAGTGGGTGTATGTGGGGGAATTTGGTGATTTGCTTTAGTGTAAACAACAACATAAGTTGTCCATGAGGGACTGGACATTGTCTTCAAGGCACAACAATAATAATAAAAAGATAATAACAAATGCAATTGGCAGGGGTAGAAGGCGAACTGAGCGGATTATTCCTATCCCCCATCACATTACAAAAATTAGAAAAATACTTTTGATTGAAATGTACTACATTTCACTTTTTGATTGAGTTAATAGGACAACATTACACATCTAATCTATAGCATTGCGTATGGGGTTGGGTACGCTGCGAAATTGGTCATGTATTAGTGTAAACAACAACACAATTTGTCGTTGATGTTTTGATGAATTAACATTGTTGTCGGGGACACAAGAAAAGCTTAAAAAGGAAACAAGAAATGATGTAGCATGGTGTGCATAGGGGGTTGGTACGTGTGTGTGTGTGGGGGGGGGGGGGGGTGGTTCAGTAGTGTAAAGGACAACGTAATTAGTCGGCGATTGACTGGACATTGTTAGGTTTAAGGTTTAGGGTTTAGGGTCGGTTGAATCCACAAGTGAAATTGAAATGGAACCCTTGATCCCATAGTACACTATAAGAGAATACTCTTGATTCAAATGTACTCTACCTCTTGACTGAGTTAATAAAACAATATTGCACACTTGTCGCATGGCCTGCGAGGGTGGGTACGTGGCGGATTTGGTGACGTTTTACCGTAAAAGACAACATAATTTGTTGTTGATGAATTGAATATTTTAGTCAGAGCAGAAGAGAGAACGATAAATGATATAATATGGTGTGTGATGGGGGGTGGGTATGTGGGGGAGTCGTAATGTGTTAGTGTGAAAGACAACATAACTTATCGGCGATGGGCTGGCCATTGTTGCAGGGTCATAGACATGAAGAAATAAAAACATAACAACAAATGAAATTGTAGAGGATGTGAAGGGAGATGAGGGGGTTCCCCCTTCCCCCATGACAAAAGAGGAAAGAAAAAAGAGGCCACCGATTTTCTTCCGCTTGAATCCACAATTGAATATCACCCCTTGATCCCATAATACTTGATCCCTCTTATGTTGTTTGTATTTCCCATGAAAATAGCTAAAAGGCCTTGTTTTCATCACACAAGACCTGACAATGGGTTTAGACCGAACAACACATCCAGATAATCAATTAATGACACCCTTGCTTGTTCAACAACCACACCGAGGTCTACACGGCACCGCGCACGGCTCATCTTATCACATTGGCACAGGACAAACTGCTCCAACCTGGCCACCACAAAACAACATTGATATCCTACTCCCTCACACAAAGTCTCCTTTTCCAGGAGAGGAACGGTCCATAATCTACTGTTAGATAGGGGTGTCTTAATATAGACTCTATATATCCAAACACCCAAAACGTCTACACCATCTTGTTGAAAAAGGGAAATGAGTACAAGACAAAATCACACTCACTCCATGCCAAGCACTGCACATCTATACATACCCCGCACTGACACAGAACACACATCTCCATATACAGCAACCATGGTTTCCATCACTAAATCATCTGGTTCTTCTCAACATAATTTCGCAGCAATGGCCATTACAAACACATATATGTAGCACATAGACATATCCAGCACACATCAATCTCCATAGTAGTCATGGTTTAATTTACGTTGGACTTTGTTTTGTTTGCGTGTATAAGTTAGCTGGAGATCGACGATGGACGTGGGCAACATGTACGCCTTGCTGGTACAGGGGAACGGTCCGCTCGGCGGCGGGGGGTACCTGGCGGACCCGACGACGTGGGGCTCGTGGGGGCACGAGGGGCATCGGCTGTGGGCGTCCATGTCGGAGGAGTTCTGGGTGTACGTGTACAAGGTGCGGCGGTGCCCGCAGCCGTGCAGCCACGACTGGACGGCCTGCCCCTACGCACACAAGGGCGAGCGCGCACGCCGCCGCGACCCGCGCCGCTTCCACTACGTCGCCGTCTCCTGCCCGGACTACCGCGCGCAGGCGCAGGCGCAGCTCGCCGCCGGTGGTGGGCAGCCGCTGCCGAGCTGCGGGCGCGGGCTCAGGTGCCGGTACGCGCACGGCGTCTTCGAGCTGTGGCTGCACCCGTCCCGTTTCCGCACGCGCATGTGCGAGGCCGGCCCGCGCTGCCCACGGCCGATCTGCTTCTTCGCGCACTTCACCGCCGAGCTCAGGGGCGACGACCACATCGCCGCCGCGGCCGTGCCCCTGCCGCGGGCGCCGCCTCGTATACTCCAGCGTGCTCCTTCTCCTCCTCCGGCGTCGCCGCCACCGGCGGTTGTTTCACTTTCACGTGACCAGCTGTTCGACGATCGAACCCTGCAGTCCACGTCGGACAGGCTTCGGCTGCTGTGCCTGAACTCTGCCTTCGCCGTTGACACCTTTTTTTCTTCCGCTGCAACAGCCGCAGGAGCTGCTGCGGCCACCGTTCCGGCGCCGGTGGCCTTAGAAGACGGCGGCAGCGAGGACGTGAAATGCGGCCGTTGCGCGGAGGAGGAGGAGGACGCCGTGGTGAAAGACTACCCGCACGTTGATCTCATCATGGACTTGGTGAGCTAGCTAGGGAACCAAAGTACAGTAAGTAATGAATAATTACCGGACGGGTCGATCCAGGTATAGGAGTGTGGGCATGACTGCGTCAGTCCGTGCATAGTTTGCGTTAGTGTGAATGTGTCCGTGTGCATGATTCTTGCATAGTTTCTATTTATGCATGGATGCTATGTGGTAGGTGTGTGGTTGAAAGATCTACCCTAAAAAAGGCTTCGGCTTCGGTACACAGCCCTTCCCCCTAACTCAACCTAAATTCAACACATTAAAGATTGAGATTGGTTCGTACCCCTTCGTAATTACCTTAAGAAAGAGTTAGGGGAGGAAATGTTTGAGTATCCTTTCCTAGTAATTTATTAAAGGTGTAGCTGCAAATGTTGTCCCTCGAGTTTTATTTAGTATAACTTTCGTCACACAATTAATTTTTGGTGTAAAAATACCATGAAATTGTACAATTATCTAATCTGGCAAATGCTCATATATTGCTCTATGTACATAAATGAGAGGACACCGTTTGGAGCCGGTTTATTTTCCCCGGCTAGAAAAGACTAGCAACTCTATACTTGAGTTTCTACTAGTGACTGCCAATCTTTCTCGTCTTAGTTCATGGAGAGACTCATTTATCAAAACTACATCTCTAAAAAATAATTATGAGTAATCGATATGTAAGGATATCCAAATTAAAAAAATTGGTCAATCCTATTAATATCATTTTGTGAAGGTCGTGAACATTGTCACAAACTATGCCATGTATATGGCCATTAACATGGTCAGCTGGCATGAAAGTCATGCATGTTCATATAGGATAGTTTGTTTTGTGAAGTTATTTTGCAAAATATGTTGAATTTATCTTTATCATTTTTATTTACAACTATTAGACACGCAAGTTTTACATTTATTTAATTATATATTTTCTTTTGTAGTTTTTCAAAATATGGCCAAAATTACCGGAATGACCATTCATATTAAGAGGTTGAATCTTGCAAAATGCTTAGTGGATCTCCCATGTAATGACTATTTACGTACCTTAAAATGATTTTTGGAAGAAAAAGTAGAGCAAACTATTACACATATTTAGTTCAAACTGACCAACTTCCTATAAAATGGACAGAAAGTAATTTAAATGGGTAAGAGTTTCTAGAAAGGTTGGAAATTTGTAAAAGTTAGTAATTATATTATACATCAAATATGGTTTAGTTTGACTACAAATTGGAGAGGTGCTATTTTGCACCATGATTTTTGCACTTGATTCACAAAAAAACAATTTTGGCACTTCAAAAATGAAAAATAATTTTCTTTACAAAAAATGGCAACTCTTTTTCACAACATTGTTTGGCATGCCCAAATGCACATATTATACTTCCTCTGTTCCACAATATAAGCCTTTGTTGAAAACAAGTCTACAATATACTTTCTCTGTTCCACAGAGTATTGTGCAATGAGAAAGCTATGATCGGCTTGTGTGGCAGCATGGAGGAGAAACGATTGTCAATGGCAATGGTGACACATAAGTACGATGGGGAGATGGAAGATAAGGCGAGGAGTCATACCACACAGGAGATCGGCAGAGGAGTTCCTGTGTCTTTCAACAAGTGAGGAGTTTCAACGAATATGGAAAAAACGATTAGATAGGAAGGGCTTTAGAAAGCATTGTGGTGGAGAATTTGAAGAAACCATGGCTGGATGATGGTTAAATTTTGAACCTCTAGAGCACGACATTTGGAGAGGAGAGGCGGGGAAGAATATGCAGATACGAAAATACTAGCAGTACTCGAAGGTCTTCATGAAAATATGATATTTTTTTGCAACAAAAAGTATTACCACATTAATTATTATTTTTGGCACTAGGCCCAATTGGTTAACTTTTCATTCCAATATAGTTGTAGGTCTCACGTGAAAGAGTAGGAGCGGTATGAGTGAACTCACCACAAACTCAAATCATCAAAGTAGAAGAAATATGTTCTTTTTTGGTTAGGTCTCGGCAAGAGTAATTTCAAAATTGTTAGATAGGAAGGGGTTCTCGATAATATAATGGAGAAGAAATTGAAGCTTCCATTGGAGTGATGATGGCTCAAAGTTTGAATCACCGAAAGACGACAATTAGTGAGGAGAGGCGGATGGAGAATGACGACCATGAATCGATTGGGAAGAACTGACGGATTGAAGAAGACTAGCGGAGAAATCGAGGTCTTGCAAAAATGATGAGTTTTTTAACCAAAAAAAGTAGTGGCCACATTGATTATTTACTTATATATTTTTCTAGGGGATTATTTATTTATATTTTGTTTGCTCTCTTAATATAGGTAAGTCCACATGCACACAATATATTGATTTTTTATTTCGGTTATAACTATAGGTCACATAAGAGAGTAGGAGAGTATGAGTGAACTCACCACCAACTTAAACATCTAGTCTAGAAGTGGAAAATATATGATTTCCCTTGGCTATGGGCCACATTCTTTCTATTTAGAACATAAAAATATATTGGCAAAATTAATGAAAAATCATCACGCTAACCACCCGGTGCGGCCGAACTAGATAGCTTCATCCAACGAATGAGACATCACTATTAAGATTAGTGTTTATATAGCAATGAAATGCGCTTTCGACACTACAACTATGATGCCACCGGTGGTGCTTCTCCTCTCTATGGTTCTCCAATGGTCGAAGCCGGAGATGGAAAGGAAAGGGGTTGCAACGTCCCTGCTCAATAACCTCGAAGTGTGCAGCCTCTAGTTCTAGAGATCAAGGTCGATGCCCCCTTCTCATCTGCATGATCTACCCGCTCTCCATGGAGGTGGGAGGTGGAGGACGGAGATGGATGCGTGATCCTGTGGAAGGATAAGCTGTTGTGCGGAGTTCATCCACGAAGGACAAGTTCGCCGACATGATTCGTGGCCACCAGAGGTCACTCCGGATTGTAGTGTCCGGATGGCACCACAATTTCATCTTTCTCCAGGCCTCAGCACCGATGGGGAGCATCTTCGGTCTCTGCGTGGTGCTCCTCGCTGACGACGACCCAAGTGGCGTAGTCCCTGGCATTGTTGACGGACATGATTCGAGGCCTCGTTGCAGCTGCAGTGGAGAAGGACCTCATTGTGTTTTCTCAGTTGCATTTGAGGACTTTTTTTTTGTAGAAATCAAGGACCACATTGTTATTTCTCTATTTTCAGGGTTCTCTGTGTAAAAATACCCGACACTTGATATTGCTGGTGAGGTCTTTGAGCCTCTTCCCCGTTCAAAAAAAAAGGAAAAAAAAACACTACACACTCCATAGATTTCGTGCCACTCCTGGGCAATCAACCTCCTATTTGAGCTGGCAGATATACATGTACACCCACAGGTGGGAGTTAATAGCATAAAACCACCACTTTTGGTGCAAAATTCACGAAAGACCACCACTTTACGTTTGCGGGACAAAATCCCACCAGATTTTGCCAGGTTTTTTGCCAAACGCGCTAAAACTCAATTTGAGGCAATTTGACAGCCGTGCTGACACCCCGACCCCACCATAGTGCTGATGTGGCAATGTCGGGACGAAGCGGGTCGCCCGTTAGCGAGGTGGGGCCCACTCCGCAGTTGGTCGAGATGGTCGAGCCCGACCAGTTAGGGTTCAGTTTCCCCTCGCGTCTAGCGTTGCCTTGTCCCGATGGCGGCGCGCAATCTCGACGACGGAGAAGCAGGTGGCGGCGGCGCAGCTGTCGGCGCCGGAGGGGATTGTCCGAGAGGCGGCGACGGTGGCGGTGTGGATGCGCCTTCCGGCGAAGGGCAGATGGCAGGCAACTCGTTCTCGCTGGCGCGGCCCTCTGCGACGCAGTCAGATGCGCCGGAGCTCTGGACGGAGCTCTCGCCGGAGATGAGGGCGGCGACGGCTTTCGCTCGGGCCGTGCTGACCTCACCGGCGAAGAGCAGCCACCGGTGGGCAAGCTCATTCGGCGCAATTGAGTAAGTAGTTCTCTCCCTCGTTTTTATTTTTTAAATCTAGATCTCTCTGTTAATTGCATTACATTCTGGATGAACAAGCAACAGAAATCTAGATCTCTCTGTTATTTTCATATGTACTTCATATATTTTAATCTCCCTGTTAGTGTGTGAACATCTCTGTCAATGACTGCATTTAGGAGTACATCTCTGTCAGTTTCTAGCATTTAGGTACAAATTTGCACCAAATACTAATAATGAAAATAAATTACATGTAGTTTGGATGATGAAGTCTGGGAGATTAGGTATAATTTCCCTGGTCAAGATAACCTGGAGAGAACCTTGTCCAGATCAGATATAACAGTGTTAAATCTGCTAGCTTTGCTTGAAGGACATGGTTATGGAATAAGAGATGACATGTACTACATAAAAGAAAAAGGCAAAGGGAAGAAAGGAATGGAGATTATTGATAGTATGCAGAAGATTGAGGAGATGCTGGAATTATATGACAGTGATAAGGTTCTGAATATTACAGTAATCAAGCACAAGTCTGCATGGCCAGTTGGACTGAACACTGCAGAAGATGAAGGGAATGCAGTGATTGAGGAGCCTGTTGTTTTGTCAGTTGATGCTAAGGGGGTCACTTATATATCTGAAGATGATGAAGACAAAGAAGATCTAGTTCCTGTTGCAATTGACTACACCGATGTGCTATACATTGGCACACAACAGTCTTGCAACATGAAGAAGAAGAAGGGAAAAGAAGTAATTGATGTGGATGACATAGAAGGAGACGTGCAAGATGTGTTTTCCAGTGAAGATGAAGATTTATATTTCAATACTGGTGAGTACAGACCAGAACTTAGAGCTGAAGAGCGAGCCAGAGGTATAGCAGCTGAACTAGAATTAATCCAGAAGCTAAGGAAGCAGAAGAAGGAAGCAGAGATGAGGCCTGAAGATGCAGATATACTAGAGAAGCTAGCTGAGCAGAAGAAGCAGAGAGAGGATCCATTTCTGCACTTTGAAGGGGACACTGATGTTGAAGAATTATTTGAAGAAGAAGAAGAATCAGAAGTAGAAGAAATCCCAGATGCTGAGTACTTTCAGGAGAAGAAAAAGCAGAAGCCAGCAAGGCCTGGCCCTACTAGTAGCTCTCATTATGAGGTGGTAAAAGGTGAAGATAAATATTTCATGCCCACATCTGATGAGGAGAGCAGTCCAGATGAGCTAGGTGACAGTGAAGATGATGGGTTTGTGCCAAGATTTGTACTGCCTAATGGAAGGAAGAGGAAGTTGAAGAAAATAAAGAAAAGAGTTTGGTATGATGAGGGTAGGGCAGACCCACATGAGCAGATGGCATTGAAAGTATGCTTCGCTAATGTTTATCAGTTTAGGAGGGCACTGAGGACATTTCACATAGCCCAGCTCAGGAACTTTGCATATTGGAGGAACAACAGTGATAGGATAATAGTGCACTGCAGTGAGAGAAAGAAAGGGTGCCCTTTCTACATGACTGCTTCAAAAATAGCAAATGAACAGACATTTTGCATCAGAAAAATGAGAGGGCAGCACACTTGCATTGCCCATGGAGAGAACACCAAGGTAACCATTGATTGGGTTGCTAAGGAGTCTGAGCAGGCAGTCAGAAGCAATCCTAATACCACTGTTGACACACTAATAGACAATGCAAAGCACAAGTGGGGTATAGAGATTCCTAAGAGCAAAGCTTATAGGGCTAGGATGAAGGCTTTCCAAGTTGTCATGGGAGACCAGAGGGCTCAGTACACTAGACTGAGGGATTATTTGCAGGCAGTTATTGATAGTAATCCTGGCAGTAGGTGCATTGTGACAACAAGACATCTAGTGGAGCATCCAAGTCCTACCCCTAGGTTCCATGGGTTATTTTTCTGTCTAAATGCTTCAAAGGAAGGCTTTCTTAATGGGTGCAGACCATTCATAGGTAATCTCTTCCATATTTTGCTTTCTATTACAAGTTTCTATATTTCCTTGCATGTTTGCTGATTAAAAATAATTGCATTGCAGGGGTTGATGGTTGTTTCATTAAACTATCAACTGGCCAACAGATTCTTGCTGCCACAGGTAGAGATGGAAATAACAATATATTTCCAATTGCCTTTGGTGTGGTTGACAAAGAGGAAACTAGAAGTTGGACATGGTTTCTCACTCAGCTCAAATGCTGCATTGGGGAAGCCTCCAAATTTGGACCCTACACAATTATTTCAGATAGGCAGAAGGTTAGCACTGATTTTGTGCACTCCTTATTTTTCCTCCTTGCAACATGCACTGAAATTATGTTCAATACTGGCCAGCACTGAAATATATATGCCAATTTTCAAACAGCAGGTTTCAGAGGAGCAGAGCTCAAGAAGCACATGGATTCTGCAAGTTATGCATACACCAAGAATGAACATGACCAAGCAATGAATGCTCTGAAGGCAGACTGTGAGGAAGCATACAACTGGTTAGTGCAAATTCCAGTTCATACTTGGGCTAGGCATGCTTTTGATACCACATGCAAGACAGACCTTGTTGTCAACAACTTGAGTGAGGTGTTCAATAAAATGATTCTTGATGTGAGGAACAAGCCCATTAGGACCATGATAGAAGGAATCAACAACAAACTAATGGTAAAGTACAGTGGGACAAGAGCTAAGGCAGAGGACACTAGATGGGAGATTACACCACACTTTACTGAGAAATTGGAGGAGGCAAAGAAATGGTCCAGGGTTTGCACTGCTAAGAACTGTGAGGTTGGACTGTGGCAAGTGACCAGCACCAGAAGGAACTGTGCAGTAGACCTCAGAGCACACACTTGCTCCTGCAGGAAATGGGATGTAACTGGGATTCCATGCAACCATGCTATTTCTGCCATTATGAAAGTCAAGCAACACCCTGAGGACTATGTGCATGCATTCTTCAAGAAACCTATGTACAAAGAGGCTTACAAGCATGTTGTGTACCCTGTCCCAGGCCCAGATGATTGGACTAAGAGTGATACACCAGACATAGATGTGTTGAGATTATGAATTTGTCCTTTCGAATTTGTTTGAGACTAAGTCATTATGTGTTGAGATTATGAATTTGTCCTTTCGAATTTGTTTGAGACTAAGTCATTATGTGTTGAGATTATGAATTTGTCCTTTTGAAAATGTTTGAGACTAAGTAAATATGTGTTGAGACTATGAATGACATGTTTATCATATATGTTCATTTTAGGGTTGTCGAGAACCGTCGAGGGGTTTCGACACCCTAGATGCTATCATACATGTTTATTTTAGGGTTGTCGAGAACCGTCGAGGGGTCTCGACAACCTATATGCTATCATATATGTTTAGGTTAGGTGTCGAGAACCGTCGAGGGGTCTCGACAACCTAGATGCTATCATACAAGTTCATTTTAGGGTTGTCGAGAACCGTCGAGGGGTTTCGACAACCTATATGCTATCATACAAGTTCATTTTAGGGTTGTCGAGAACCGTCGAGGGGTCTCGACACCCTAGATGTTATCACAAAATAAGTCATACATGACCTAATTCAATTTCATATAATAAATCAACAATATCACAAATATCAGCACAAACAGCATGACTTAACACATTTCATAATCCACAACAGACAGTACTACATTTAGGTCCAGATTCACCACTGATATAGGTACACAAACTCACATACAAGTTCTAATTAACCATTACAATAATTTAAGATCCAGAACATGAACAGTACTGCATATCTACATAATGCACTACTCAACATCAGCACATATCTGCTTGATCATCTTCAGTTTCTCCTTGTTAGCTCCAAATTGCTGGAACAGGTCATGCAAAGTGTACTCAAGTTTTTTCTTCTCTTCCTTCAGATTTTCCTTCTCCTTCTCCAAATTTTTCCTCCTCAACACCACCATTTCTTCATCATGTTTCTTACTGTCCTGCAGAATTGCTAATTCAGCTTTTAATTTCTTCACCTCCTCTTCCAGTCCAACATTCACAGCCTGCAGCTTCTCCTCATTATGGACTTCCTCTTCTCATCATTGTACTTGGCATAATTTTTCTCCATAACATCTCTCTCTGTCATGTCCATGAATTTCTGCACATCATCCATCAAACTTGCATACTTCTGGTCCACCTTTCTCT
This sequence comes from Dactylis glomerata, assembly GCA_007115705.1. Lineage (NCBI taxonomy): Eukaryota > Viridiplantae > Streptophyta > Magnoliopsida > Poales > Poaceae > Dactylis > Dactylis glomerata. The sequence goes on from QXEO01000071.1 coordinate 314,668, forward strand.
TCTCTTCAGCCACTTGCTTGATCACCTTACCATGTTCAATCATCTCATCCAACCTTGCACTGCTGGTATCATTATACATGGTCCACAACTTGGCTAGTGCATTTTCCAGTGGTTGTGGCCACTCAGGATCTAACCAAGTCATAAATCCACAATTCTCAACTTCCTGCATAATAATCAGAAAATATACATGCATTCTTCAGAAAGACTGCCAACTTATTATAACCTATATTATGTCACTGGATTTATTCATTCATTGCTAATACTTACTTATCAAGCAAAAAAGACTATTTACTGATTTCAGAACTTAACACATTGGATTTATTCATGCATTGCTAATATTTACTTATCAAGCAAAGATACTGAACACTACATAATTATAAACAATATGCTAAATAAGGAACAATAAAGAAAGACTATTTACTGCTTTGAGAACTTAACACAATGAATTAATTTGACAGCCAACACATCTACAATTCCAAAAATAATGCAAATTCAGTAAATTGACTTACATCCTGCACTGAACACATATAGAATCTTCGGCCAGTGTTCCATCCTTCAAAAGCAACGCGCTTCAGCGGCTCACGACCATGGGTGGCGCACACCTCCGGGCACCAAACAGCCAACCCATAGAACGTGGGGTCGTCGGTGGTATCGGGACAGTAGTCCATGGGCGTCAACAACTAAATCAACAGGAAATCAAGAGAAATGAGCTTGAATCGAAACGAAATCCAGAAATCCCCAAATGTACCAGCAAACCCTAACCCTAAATCGACTAGCTTACCCCTAGCAATGGCCGCAGAGTCGTCGACGAGCCCTCGCCGTCCCCCCAGCTGGGCATTGCAACGACCGGCGGCGGCGGCGACAACACGCGGCGGCGGCGACAGCACGCGGCGGCGGCTGCTACGCTTTCGGCGGCGGCAATGGCGCGGCGGTGGCAGTGTCGGGTGCAGCTCAACGCGAGGGGAAACTGAACCCTAACTGGTCGGGCTCGACCATCTTGACCACTGCGGAGTGGGCCCCACCTCTACGGCTAACGGGCGCGCACCCGCTTCGTCCCGACATTGCCACGTCGGCACTATGGTGGGGTCAGGATGTCAGCACGGCTGTCAAATTGCCTCAAATTGAGTTTTAGCGCGTTTGGCAAAAAACCTGGCAAAATCTGGTGGGATTTTGTCCCGCAAACGTAAAGTGGTGGTCTTTCGTAAATTTTGCACCAAAAGTGGTGGTTTTATGCTATTAACTCCACAGGTGGAAAGTATTCAGTTGGCAGGAGTGAGTGCGTGTGCAGCCGCGCGTGTGGCACGCCTGGAGTTACAAGAGATCGCCTGCACTGCACCGCAGTATCCTTTTCTGCGCCGAACGGCACCGCGCGCCACCGCATGCATACGTCCACGGCGGGCGGGCACCCGGCGGCAGGCAGCGGAGCTGGCCGGCCGGTGAGCTTTGTCGTCGAGTCACCTAACTGAAAGGCAGGCGAGCCACGCCACGGCCGGATGACGAGCATCCGTGTGCCGGCCTCGCGCGCGACGAAGCTAGCTGATGTGGTCCTTGGCGTGGACGCCACCGACGCCGATCGACGAGCTAGGACGCCATTTGTCTGCACGCATGCCTGCGTATATGTCTTGGCGTTTCCAGTTCTACGCATCCACCGCACGGAAACAGCTTAGCTTTTAGAGAAGATGGCAGCCTAGCTGTAGCCTGTAGATCGTTCGAGAACCAGGTTACTTGGGGGGAGGAGGATGCATGCTTGCTGAGGATTAATCGTGCACCACTTATCTATAGCCTGAATTGTTAATTCGCAACGAAGCATATTTTTACAATTCCTTTTCTTTTAGAAGTTTGGGAATGGCTGGAACACAGTTATTATATCAAAAGTTATATCGAAATCACAAAACAGTTCGATTCCTGCTGCAATCTGGATTTATACCGCCCACATAACGAGGATTTATGTAGTTCAAACAGTGTTATCTTTTCGGGATTTTTTTCAAACGTATTAAACCCTTTTCCCCGCGTCGCGTCAAAGGGTGGCTCGGCAAAACCCTTACTGCCGCTCCCAACCCTCCTCTCTGAACCTCCCACTGCCGTCGAAACAAGATGGCAGGCAAAGCCCCGCCTTTTGGACGAGGGTTGGCGGGCCAACGTCTCCTCACGTCCTCTCGCGGTGGGGGACCCCTCCCACAGCGCTGCCATCGGCCCTGGACGTCAGGCGTGCGAGGCGGAACCTAGTCTATGGGGCGACGGCCCCGGGACGGTGGTGGCTGGGCGGACGCGGATTCGACGGGGGCCAACACTGTACCTGTTGCGGCGTCGACGCTGACATGGCCTAGTTTCTTGGGCTATAGGGCCTATGATGTGGGATTTGCAGTGGTTTGTGTTCGGAAAGAGATGGCCACCGGTGCCTGCTGTTGCATGAGTTCACGGTGATATGCTTGCTACTACATCAGTTGATGGCGGCGCATGAGTTTGGCGCAAGGGGCGGTGGCCCTGGTCAACGGCGGGTGTACTGATCATGTGGATGACGCGGTGGGTGGATCTTTGATTTGTTGATGGTCTCTAGCTCTTTGTGTCGCGGTAGATAGCGCTATGGGGCATCCCCTTCTGATACCAAGGAGTTTTGAGGCTCGCGGTGGTATGGGACGCTCCATTCACTTCTATATATATCAGGCTCGCTTCGACTAGGCAGGTGCTACGCACGTCATATTTGACATAGGTGTCAAGTCATGTCTGGTTGGCGGTGGCTATGCATGACAACTCATGAGGAAGCGTCAAGTCGTGCCTAATCCTAGTAGGTGCTACGACACGACATCCTTTCCGGCGGCATCAAGTCCTGCCTATTATTATTCGATTGAAGGTGATGCTACACTGTCTGGAGGCATTGCAGTACGAGACATCATCGACTTCCAATTTATCCTCCAGCCGCATCTGGTTAGTGAGAAGGCATTAGCCAGATAAGTGATGATGGTATAGTAGGCTTAAACATCGAGTATACACACTCCGGTGAAAACACAAGATCTCTGATTAAACATCAAATACGGGTTCCACTCAATGGCATGAATGAGGAAAGATGCGAAAAAGGGAGAGGATTGATACGTCTCAAACGTATCTATAATTTTTGATGCTCCATGCTTGTTTTTACACCATTTGCCTATTGTTTCGTTACACTTAGTGGCACTTTTATGCATTTTCCGGAACTAACCTATTAACAAGTGCCACAGTGCCAGTTTCCTATTTTCTGCTGTTTTTGTGTTTCAGAAGTGATACACAGGAAATATTCTCGGAATTGGACGAAACAAGTTCCTGGAGTCTTATTTTACCCGGAAGCTTCCAGAGATCCGAAGAGGAGTAGGAGGTGGGCCACCAGGGGCCCACACGCACAGGTGGCGCGGCCAGCCCCTGGCCCGCGCCACCACCGTGTGAGGCCGCCTGGCCCCACCTCTGACGACGCCCCTTCGCCTATAAAGACCCCCCGACGGAAAAAACCTAAGTACCCGATCAGTTTTCCAGAACACATCGCGATCCGCCGCCGCCGTCGACCCGAAGATCGGGAGGGTCCAGAAGCTCTTCCCGGCACCCTGCCGGAGAGGGGAATCACCACCGGAGGTCTTCTTCATCACCATGCTTGCCTCCGGAGCGATGAGTGAGTAGTCTACCTTGGACTATGGGTCCATAGCAGTAGCTAGATGGTTGTCTTCTCCACCATGTGCTTCATGTTTAGATCTCATGAGCTGCCCTACATGATTGAGATCACCGTTATGTAATTCTACATGTTTGGTTTGTTGGGATCCGATGAATATTGGTGTTTATGATTAAGTTGTTGTACTGAATTATATCTTTTGTTATCTCTATGTTGTTTATGATCTTGCATGCTCTCCGTTGTTAGTGGCTATCTTGGCCGAGTAGTTGCTAGTGACTCCAAGAGGGGGTATTTATGCTCGATAGTGGGTTCATGCCTCTATTTCACCTGGGGGAGTGACAGAAACCTCTAAGGTGGTAGATGTGCTGTTGCTACTAGGGAGAAAACAACATTCATATGCTCAAGGGCATATGCTTTGTTTACATTACACACTTTGCTTAATGCAATTATCTGTTGTTCGCAACTTAATACTTCTAGGGTGTTCGGATTGATATCCCCGGGAGTGGATTATTAGTCATAGATGCAGTTGGATGGCGGTCTATGTATTTTGTTGTAATGCCCAGAGTAAATCTCATAGTGATCTTCTTGACATATCACGTTATCTTTATTCTATCAATTGCCCAACTATAATTTGTTTACCCAGCATGTGCTATTTTATCTATGGAGAGACACCACTAGTGAACTGTGGACCCCGGTCCTATTTCCATCATATTGCTATCACCTGTTTACTTTACTCGCACATTATTACTGTTTTCCACTCGATACACTCATAACCTTTGTTTCAAGCAAACCGGTGAGATTGACAACCTCATCGTAAGTTGGGAGCAAAGTATTTGTTTGTGTGTGTGCAGGTTCCACGTTGCAGCTAGCAAGCAAAGCTTGGACGAGGCGCCATATATAAATTGTCCGCTGCTGTCGCAAACTAGCAAGCATCACCTTCAGTCGTCATTGTCTCTCCTCTCCTGATCGATATTAAACCTTGGTTTCTTAACTGAGGGAAAACTAGCTGCTATACTCATCACACCTTCCTCTTGGGGTTCCCAACGGGCTGGTCATTCACCACGCATCAAGGATCTATATTGTGTTAGGAATTGTCATTTCACACTATAAATGATAACTACATTGGTTACATGTGGTGATGTTAATATTGTCGCTACTAGTGGCACAAGAAAAGGAGGAAGCGATTTTTAACATACACGAGCAAACAAAATATATGTCCATGCATTCTGCATCACACCTCTTGAGCCCTCCTCTCTCCGAACATCTTTTCTTCATGATTAAAAAAGGCGTACAAAACATAACTATAGCAGTTTCAAACACACCTTTCATATTATTTTTAAACATAAATGTCTTTTAAAAAGACAACGTTGACAACCAATCTTCCAATATGGAAAACATATGCCCAATTTTCCCTTGCGATACTCTTATGCAATTTAGAAAACATCTTGATTAAAATAAATGTAATATTTCATTTGTTGGTCGAGTTAATAGGACATGATTATATATATCACGGCAAACGAGGGGGTGGGTATGTGGGGGAAGTGGTGACGTTTAATTTTAGACGACAACATATTTCTAGGGCGGACTAGGCATTGTCATTCCGCACAAAAGAAGAATGAAAGGAAAACAACAATGCAATTGACATAGTGGGAGAGGAGGAGCGGATTCTTGTCCTCCACCATGTTGCACAATTTAGGAAAACTTTGCTGATTCGCGCATGCTCTGTTTCACTTGTCAGTCAAGTTAATACGACTATAGAATTGCACGCGAGGGGGTTGGATATGTGTGGGAAGTGGCGATGTTTTATAGCAAAAGACCAACTTAATTTACTAGCGATGGATTTGACATTGTCGTCAAGACACAACGAGAAGATAAATAGAAAACAACAAATGTAGTTGGCAGGGGTGGAGGAGGGTGAGCGGATTCCTGCCCTTCGCCACCGTATGTAATTTAGCAATACGCTCTTGATTAAAAATGTACTATGTTTAACATGCCGATTGAGTTCATATGACAAGATTACATAGCATATCTATAGAATGGAGTGTGAATGGGTGGGTATGTGGGGGAGGGGGGGTGGATATTGTCATCAGGGCACAACAAAAAGAATAAAATGATAATAACAAAATGCAATTGGCAGGGAGAGAGGAGAGATGAGCGGGTTCATATATTCGTCACATTACACAATCTAGAAAAACTCTCTTGATTCAATTGTATTGTATTTCACTTGTTGACCGAGTTAATAGGACAATATTAATTACACATCTTATCTAACATGGAGTATGGGGTGGGTATGTGGCAGAGTTGGTGATGTTTTAGTGTCAATGCCAATATAATTTTTCATTGATGAATTAAACATTGATGTCAAGGAACAAGAAGAGCGTTAAAAAAAGAAACAACATGTGATATAGCATGGTGTGCGATGGGGGTGAGTATGTGGATGGTGCATTGGCAATTGTTTCCGGGTCATGATAGGAAGAACAAAAAGATAACAACAAAAATGCGATTCCACTGAAATGGATATGAGCGAGACCACCCCACCCCCACCCCCGACACACACAAAATAAGAAAGAAAAATGGCATCATGGATTTTTCTTCTCTTGAATGCACAACTGAATTCGACCCCTTGATGCCATAATACACTAAAAGAGAAATACTCTTGATTCAAATGTAGTATACTTGTTGATCGAGTTAATAGGACAATATTGTACATCTTTTCTATAGAGTGGTGTCTGAGGGTAGGTATGTGATGGAGTTAGTGATGTTTAGTAGTAAATGCCAACCTAATTTCTCATTGATGAATTGAAGATTGTTGCAGAGACAAGTGATATAGCATGGTGTGTGATGGGGGTGAGTACGTGGATGAGTCGATAATGCGTTATTGCAAAGGACAACACAATCCATCTGTGGGCTAGACATTGTTGTCGAGTCACTAAAGGAAGAATAAAACGTTAACAAAAAAATGCAATTTTTGTAGATAGGAGGGGAGGTGAGCGGGTTACCCCTCCCCCCGTTTCACATAAAAGGGGAAACAAAATATGACATCATGGATCGCCCCCTTGATCTCGTAATACACTAAAAGAAAAATACTCCTCTTATCTATAGCATGGTGTGCGAGGGTAGGTGTGTGGTGGAGTTGGTGATGATCTAGTGTAAACGACAACATAATTTGTCGTTGATGAATCGAACATGGTTGTCGGGACTAGCGTGCAATTGGGGAGGGTATGTGGGGGAGTCAGTAGACAACATACTCTGTCGGCGGTGGGTTGGACATTGTTGTCGGACCACGGTAGGAAGAATAAAAAGATAGCAACAAACACACTTTCTGCAGACAAGAGGGGAGGTCAACGCCCCTCCCCCCCCCCCCCCCCCCCCCCCCCCCCGCGCCCCTTTTGCCCCGCCTCACACAAAAGAGGAAACAAAAACTCGCCATGGATTTTCTTCCACTTTAATCCATAATTGAATTTGACCCCTTGATCCCATAATACTTGACCTCTCCTATGTTATGAGTATTTAACTTGAGGAGGCATAGCTAAAGGCGTTGTTTGCGCCACACAAGAGTCGTCAATGAGTTTACACCGAAGAACACATCTAGATAATCAAACATTCCCTTGGTTGCTCAATAACCACACCGAGGGCTACACGGTGCACCTTATGCACGTCTCATCTTATCACAATGGCACAAGACAAACTGCTCCTACCTGGCCATCACAAAACAACATGGATATCTTACTTCGAGGAGAGGAAGGGTGCATATTCTAGTTGTTAGTTAGGAGAGTCTTACTAAATACTCTATATATCTAAATATCCAAACGTGTACACCATCTTAAAAGGGAAATGGGTACGAGACAAACTGCAACAACTCACTCCATGCCAAGCACTGCACCCCTATATATACCACACGCACTGATACACAACACACATCTAACAACCATGCATGGTTTCCATCACTAAATCATCTTGTTCTTCTCGGCATAATTTTGCAGCAATGGCCATTGCAAGTGCATATATGTAGCACCTAGACATATATATCAGCACACATCGATCTCCATGTGTAGCTAGTAGCTAGCCATGTTGGTTTAATTTACGTTGGACTTCGCTTTGTTGGCGTGAATAAGCTAGCTAGAGATCAGCCATGGACGTGGGCGACATGTACGCCATGCTGGTATACGGGAACGGCGACCTGGCGGACCCAACGACGTGGGGCGCGTGGGCCCACGTCGGGCACCGGCTGTGGGCGTCCATGTCGGAGGACTTCTGGGTGCACGTGTACAAGGTGCGGCGGTGCCCGCAGCCGATCAGCCACAACTGGACGGCCTGCCCCTACGCGCACACGGGCGAGCGCGCACGCCGCCGCGACCCGCGCCGCTTCCACTACGCCGCCGTCTCCTGCCCGGAATACCGCGGGCTAGAGAGGGCGCAGCTCGCCGGCGGTGGCGGGCAGTCGCCGACGGGCTGCCGGCGCGGGCTCAGGTGCCGCTACGCGCACGGCGTCTTCGAGCTGTGGCTGCACCCGTCCCGTTTCCGCACGCGCATGTGCGAGGCCGGCCCGCGCTGCCCGCGGCCGATATGCTTCTTCGCCCACTTCGCCGCCGAGCTCAGGGGCGACGGCAACATCGCCGCCACCGCCGTGCCCCAGCCGATGATCTCCCTGCCGAGGGCGCCGCCCTGTATACTCCAGCGCGCGCCTTCTCCCCCTCCGGCGCCGCTGCCACCGGCGGCTGTTTCACGTGGTCAGCTGCTCAATGATCTGACCCTGCAGTCCATGTCGGACGGGCTTCAGCTGCTGAGCCTGAGCTCTGCCTTCGCCGCCAACACCTTTTTTTCTTCCGCTGCCACCGCCGCAGCTGCCGCTGCGGCCACTGCTGCTGCTGCGGCCACCGTGCCGACGCTGGCGGCCTTACCGGACGGCCGCGGCGAGGACGTGAAGTTCGGCCGTTGGGCGGAGGAGGAGGACTCCGTGGTGAACGACTACCAGTACCCGCACGTTGATTTCATCCTGGACTTGGTGAGCTAGGTAAACGAAGGTAAGGAATAATTACCGGACGACGGGTCGATCAACTATCAAGCAAGGAGTGTCACTGACTGCAGGCGTTTATGTCGTGTGTAGTAGTTTGCATGTCATGCATGGATGCCATGTGAAGGTGGTCGGTCGACGACCCGGACCGGGAGAGAGTGAGGAATATAGCGTGGCTGCTCATAATAAGTGTGGTGTCGATCAATTTGGATTTATCCGATGCATGCAAATGTACATTGCAAAAGTGCAATTGTTATTTGGTTATATGTCGTCTTAGTTATAATATGTCTAATGTATAAGTGTGTAAGTGTATATTTTATCCATCGAGTTTTATTCAGCAAGTATAACTTTCGTGACACAACTAATTTTTTGTGTAAGCTTCATGAAACGTGCAATTATCTCATGTGACAAATGTTCATATATTGTCATATGCACATGCATAGATGATTTGTTAAATTCGATGCCTTTATGGTTCTTTTGTTTTCTAAATAGTGTGGTTTATTTATAGCTAACATATCATTAAATTTTTGGAGACCACACACTTGTTAGGTTAGAGTAAAACACACCCAAATGGAAATCCCATGGTGTCTTATAGAGGTGTTGATTAGCTCAAGTTTAGCTGGTCATAAATTTATCTTGCTAAACTTTGCCCATGTTTTCTTGTTGTTTGCCAATGTTGGCAAGGAAAATGAATTAAGATGGGAAAGGGAGCAAGTGCATGCCAAAAATGTTCTAAATCTTCAGCGACTCATTATTTTATCCCATGGGACAACATTTTGGTAAGGTAAATTTTGGACACCTATCAAACATATCATTAGACCTTTTTGGTGTGTCTTGTTGTTGTAAATGTTACTATAAGAAGGGAGGAAGAGGGCAACGACAAAGTAGCAAGGCTCGCTGTGGCGTTGTCTCGTCAGAGGGTGCTGGAGCATTGTGTCAATTGATGAGAATGACGTTGGTAATGTTACAAGGTGGTGGGAACATGTTGGGAATCTAATGAAAGGAGACACTCAAGATGATGAAGGAAGTGCATCGGTGGAAATATAAGACAATAGGACATCATTGTCAACGGAGAGCAAGTAGAGATCTTGGAGGAAAGGACATTGACGTGAAGGTAGCTTGACCGTATAAGGGGAGAACAAAAAATGGGACTAGCTATTGGTCCTAGAAGAATATATGATGGTGATGGTAACAAATAACGTATACCAGTTCGTTGGGACTCGAAGCACATAGTGTTGTAGCAAGTGATTACAAAAGCTTAATATCAAACCCAAGAAACTCTTAAGTCTCTTTTACCTCCTCAAGCAATCCTACAAAAATGAAAATAATCGCCATGTTGTCCACAACTTCACCATGGCAATTGCCAGGTACAACAACGTTGTAAAGAGTGTGTTTTTGGTGGAAACAAAGTAAAAGCAGTAAAAGGAAAACCAGTAAATGTTTGGACTAGGGTTATGGGTTCACTTCATATCTCTCTCGTAAACATGTGGCATAACATACGCTCTTAATGACAAGTTATATATGTGCAACTTTTAAGTAGTCTTTGGTAGATACTCCTATAGGCAATTAGGCATCATCTCCTAATATTGAGATGATGCAACACATCTTTCTAGTACCCCCTAAGCAAGTAAGTGGATTGATTGCATGCTTAGAATTAAGTAATTAAAGAGAGTATTGCCTTAAGTGGTGATAAGATGTTGGAAGAACTCATGAATTCTTTGAAAAATACAAGACCACTTAAGCTATCATTAAGAGGTTTAACGCACCACCTTCTCATTCTCTTGAGTGATGTAGCACAGGAAAGGTAAAAAACCATAGTCGTCCTAAATACCGGGTCACTCTCCAGGACACCACAAGTTATACTCCGTCTAATACACACATCTCCGTCTCCATGCACATGTTCTAGCATACTAGTATGATCAGAACAAGCACGGGGGTGATAATATGCATCTACAAATACCACCAAAGACACTAAAATTGCATAACTCATCTCATATCAAAGGATCCCCTAGAAAGGGTATTATGAAAATATGACCATAATTATGTAGGTACCTCATATGGTCCTAAAACATTGTAGCACATAAAGAGAGATGATCAAACTACTGCAACAAACTTTTAGTCCATAGATTAACTAATCTCTTTTTCATCACGATGGCAATGGTAAAGACATTGGGGAGATTGAAGGTCCAATGGGGAGTGGCTCTAGGGTCATTTCCTACTCTTATCTTTGTTCGTGTAGAATTTATGTCTTTGTTTTATTGTATCTTTCGATACTCCATCTCTTGTTGAGAAGTTGCAAAAAGGACTTTAGTTGTTATTATGTCAAAACATTGGTGTGGGCATTGGATTGAGGTTGACCATATGCTCGAGGGGCCATAAGCCTCTGAAGGTCCAATGCACGGTGGCTCTAGGTCATTTCCTACTCTTCTCTCCGTCGTGCGGAGTTTATGTCTTTGTTTTCTTGCTTCTTTCGTTGCTCCATATATTGTTGCAAATTTGCAAAAAAAAAGCTATATAGTTGGTATTAGGTTAAAAACTAGGTGTGGTCATTTGATTGAGGTTGACCGGACACTCAGGGGACCATAAGCCTCTAATGGGGCAGTTGGGCTTGTGGGTCACGCCATGGAGACTATCTGGATCCCGCTCGAGTTTATTGTCTCCGGCTTGGTCTCATAGTTTTTGTTTTTATTAAAAAAGGCATGCTAAATATCTCTAAATTAATTGGCTGAAAGTCCAAAAATACAAAATAAGAAATTTTCGGATTTCAGATTTAGACACCAACGTAATGGGATTTCATGGAAAAATCTATAAATAAATTAAAACAATGCGTAGCTTCTAATATGTTTCAAATATGTTGGATATTAAGATAGCAAACTTCAAAATAGATAGACACCTTTTCAGCGTATCAATAACAACCGAGTGGTAGAAAAGGTCCACCTATTTTCTCCTTATACTATTGGCTTTGCACATCATTATACTTGCAATTATTTTGGGTTCACTGTACATGGAGCACTTTATCCCACAATACTCTAGAAGGATGAAATCATGCATAGAAGCTTGTAGGAAATCTTACCAAATAATGCAAGCAAGTTACATCATAAAATGTGTATGTATGTATATATGGGTTATAAATTTGGTTATAAAACATGATTATTTGCAAAATCTATAAAACTACAAGTAAATGCATCATTGTTTGGCACGTGTCTTACATGGTCATACTTAGACATGCATGCACTACATGTTAGATCTATATACTTAAGTTTTTTTTACTTCTCAAAAACTTTAGCTACTTTTGCACTTCACTAGAAAACTTTAGTAGTAGGGGATTCCTCCCACCATGGGCAAAATCTCTCTAACACTCATCACATTTACAAGTGGAAGGGAGCAAAATCTACAAAAACAAATAAATTCTAAAATGATAAAAAGGAAGAAAACCCACACAAAATGCAAAGAAATCACAACCTCTCCTCTTCCACAATAAACTACTTACTAATTACTATATCTCTCCTATAATATATTACAAATATATTGACCACAAAGCAAAAGAACTGAATTAGTTATAATAATAACATGATTAAAAATAATGCTATAAGATAGTTAGAATTGAAAACCTAAACAATTTGTAGGGAGAAATGCGTGATTTTATGGACCTAACCTAGCTTTGATAAAAAAATGAAAGTTTGGTAAGAAAATATAACTACATCAATGCAAGGCCAACCCGCCATGATACAATAAATGATACGTCCATTCAAGATTGTACTTGTTTGCTACTCCCTCTGTTCCAAAATATAAGATGTTTTAGCCCATCATTACTAAGCATGTATATAGACATCTTTTAGTGTGTAGGTTAAAAGCAAAATGAGTGAACATATATACTAAAAAGCATCTCGATACATGCATGGCGATGATGAGCTAAAACATCTTTTATTTTGGAATGGGGGGAGTATAAGACTAGCAAAGCAAAATGAGAAATAAATGGCATATTCATAATATTTTTAGTACATAAATGTGAACATAAAAAAATTGATTTGTGGTACCTATTCGCCTTCCGAGACACAAGAGTCACTAGATATATAGGACAACAATGGAAATAGGAGTTGCTTTAAAAAAAGTGTTGTAGGGGCATGATAAAACTCAACGTGTAATCCTATATAACTAAGAAGTTCAGACCCACTAATCTATTTCTCTAAACATGCAGCTATGCCACCTCAGCGATCCCACCGTATCATCCAAATCATGGCCACATCAGCCCATACATGCACATAGAACACAGTTGACATGTTCGTGTACTGTCGGCTTCACTGTTCTAGACCCCTTCTAATTCCATGTGAGCCACTTTAATATGACTCTCTCTCTTCCTCCGTTAGTTCATTACTTGCTCTGAATAGAGTCGAACCGTCCATTCGATTTCTATTTCACTTAGAATTGTAACTGCTAATCATCTGCTTGCTTATATATGGCGTCTCTTTTTAGATCGTTCTCAATTAGCAAATTGACCAGATGGCCATGGTTTCCATCCCTCATCCTTGAACAAGCCAACAGAAATCATCTTCATCTCCCTCGCCTATCCGGCATGCCATGTACTCCTGAGTATCTCCCGTTCATCTCAGTAGCTTCCGGCATGTCACGAACTCGGCGGCGGCACCGATATGTGGACAACAAGATCGTTTACATGTCCATGTGAAACATCGTAACCACGCCATTATCTTTCATATATTTATAGAATTTGTATATAAAATGTGGCTTTTTGCAGCCAGATCATCCATTCGACAAGGTGCAGACATCCAGCTTTTAGGACATGGCTTCTTCATTTGATTCAGTTGTATCTGTGTGTGGCTGATTCTTGGTGAGATGAATTATCCTCTGTGCAAGGTGCACACTAATTATTTATATAAAATATTCTCGGTGGTTTGTTGTTTTGGTCAATCTCTTCCTGGCTAAGCCAATGTAAGGGTTGCCGTCTATTAATTAACTCCTTATGTTTTATGCTTCGTTAGTTACTTATATGAATGTATGGAAGATTCATTCCATGTGTTGTTTTCTATTCATATATAACCAATTTAATTTCTATCCATGAGACTGATACTTTGTTTTGCACACATGATTGCACATTATTTTTTATCTAACAAAACATTTTTCTTCATCTCATATAGTGCAGCGGTGAAGCATATTTTTGGGAGATGATAATTTTTTTGTCCGAGCTTCAGAGTTTCAGGAAAGAATACCATGATTACATGATTTATATTGTTTCCACATATTATTTATTTTCCATGTTTAATTACAAAAAATTCCATGTGCTTCTTTTGCAGTCGGACAACTTTGCCTCTTTGCTATCAGGTCTAATTTTCGTAGGAATGGTTACTAACTTAGGGTGGTAAGTTCAAGAAATCATTTTCCAACAGGTTTGCATGCATGAGCTTAGCCTCAAATTTTGTTTCATGGTTGTAATCTGGCCATTACATGTGCGAGCTCTGCTTCATGCAGATTGAACATATGGTGTGTACTTCTTAGTCTTAGGTTTGTAACTAATAAATTTTGTTTTATGGTTCTAATCTGGCCATTACATGTGCGAGCTCTGCTTCATGCAGATTGAACATATGGTATGTACTTCTTAGTCTCAGGTTTGTAACTAATTTATCATATAAGATGTACTCGTAGCTTCCTTTTGTAGCCCATCCCGTATTCCCTTTTATTTCTCTTCTCCGTATGGTTTAGAGATTTGGTCCACAAGTATGATATTTATTTAGGCTCAGTGTTGTGAACTTTAGTATAAAGATGGATCTATTTTGACTTTTCAAGCAGCAAAGGAAGCATAGATCTATGATGATGATGAATACTACATTGGTTTTATGCCTCCGTTGCAGACAGCAGCCAAACTCAACCTTTTGCTGGAGAACCTATTTTTTGTTCCATATGTTTAGGCTTCTAATATTATTTTTTAGTCAGTGTCCTAAGTAGCATTTTACGAGCTACATGGATGTCCATGAATTATTAGAGAAATTCAGCATTGATACTTTTGTCAATTTATGAAGTGCTGAAGTCATCTTCAGATTTGCAGCGCATTGTCAAAGACACATCCAATTCCATGTTAACAACACACTGTGTTCACAGTTTTTGTATGCAGACCAAGATTTGGTTGTCTTTTTCTCAACGTAGGCTCTAATGAATATTGTTCACCTACAAGTGGATAGTAGAAGATACTGACGGACTTCATAGGTTAATAGCTAGTACATCTGTAACATCTAAATTACTTTTTGGTTCACATTTCATTGGACCATCTTTCTTTTTGGATATTATACGTATTGAAACTTAACCAGTTGAATGTCTAACATACATAACTGTTGCATTCATTTGACATGGTTTCGATAGAGTTTTTGAACAGAAGTTGTGATTTGAGGAATTGAAGTAATTGAGGACAATTGTTTCAGTCACCTTTTCTATTTTTTAGCAATTCTCGCTGAAGCTTACATGAACATCCCATATTCTATCTCAATTTTTCGTATTATCTCGCTTATTATTTTATTAATATTTGTCTTGATGCACCAATGTCCCGCAGCAAAGCGCGGGGTATCATCTAGTTTATAGATGATATCTAGTACTACCAGTCTCTTATACTCTGCCATTATATTATAGACCATGGGATCATAGTAAAAAATCCGTATCTTTTACTTACTAAGCATGCATCACCCGCCTCATTTTATCTCCCAAATTTAATGTTCCTTGCGAAATTGTACACATATCCTCCTTGAAAAAACCACTTGTTCTTATGAGCTAGACCATGAGAAACTTTATTATCTAGAATTCTTTGGTATCTACAACAATCTAGTACAAACTTGGAATACCTCACTAGCTGAAATGGTCACCGCAGATTTCAATGTAGTACAATCCGCTTGAACAACTACAACTATACTTGGCTCCTCCATCTAACCTGCTATAAAATAGCTATATGATCACACATATGTAGTTTACTTCTTTTATCGCATAACATGTTGTTCCCTGTAAATACTGCTATGCACTTTTTTGATTAAAATTATTTAGTGGATGAACTGCAGTGAATAAGTTCCGATTGATATGAATTTCTAAACGTATATGCACTCAGTCTGCTTTTTATATTTAGGGATGACATCTAAATCGTTCACATATTTTAACAACAAGCTTAATTTAACATACCTCAACATAAGCACCAAATGTCATAATTGGCATTTGTTGGTGATTTATGTAAGACAAAGTTAAAATGGTAGCACGCGATTAATAACACATTCATTCACCCAACAAAAATATGAACTAAAGATGTATACCCACTTGTACTCAGGACAATTTAGGTATATATATTATGTAGTTCTAATTTGTATAACCTAGATTTTGACTTTGATTGACCAAATCAATGTCTAAACCAAACCACTCTGAGATTCACTCTCTTTGAAATAGAGGAACATAATAATTAACCAAGCGCAATCATGACTCACACGCAGCGATATTGTTTTGATTCCGTAGACAATGTCTACGACTCTAACTCAAGAATTGACATCAGGACACTAATCTTTGTCCGTGGAGCGGGATACATAAAATATCAACTGAACCAGCAACTACATCCCCTGAAACTAGGGTGCTAGCAGCTCCGACTCCATCTCATGTGAGGACGAGGTGCTCCCGCTCAAGAGGGGGTGGCGGTCATCTGTTGCATTAGTGTCGAGCCTTTTAGCTAGTGGTTTGTGGCAGGTGGGGTACAAATGAGAGACAACATGTAGTGCATGTTGGCAATAATATGACATTTGCAGGATCAAGATCATATCCCTTTGTCCTTACGTGTGGGTCTAGAATACATGGTAAATTATGAATGCAAGTACATCATGGCCTTGTAGCACTAGATATTTTCTCAAGTTGTATCAAGTTAAAGTATGCCATCATATTTGTTGGCAAACTATAATACTTGATATTTCTTCCGAGCACATTAACGTAAAGTTAACATGCGGCCTTCAGATCACACAATCAAACATGATAAACATAAATGTGTATATAGAATATATTAGGGAATTTGGTTTATATCTAGGTAAGCTAGAGGCTATATTGGATAAGGTTATCTTATGTTTTCAAGGGGAAAACCTATCCTTTGCATTGAAGTGATGCATAAGGATATGTTATGTGCATTGGGATGTAATGATAAGAACCGTGTTGAACTAAAAAAATGCATGTGATACAATGCGCACAAAACTGAGAAATCTAGATTTAGAAATCACTAGTGAGTAATAGCCGACACAAGAGAAGGAAGATGTTCTTCCAGGAACCTAAGGAATCGATCTAGGTTGCTAAGGGAGGAGAACATGACACACTATGCACATGTGCGCGTGCGCGCGAGAGAGAGAGAGAGAGAGAGAGAGAGAGAGAGAGAGAGAGAGAGAGAGAGAGAGAGAGAGAGAGAGAGAGAGAGAGAGAGAGAGAGAGAGAGAGAGAGAGAGAGAGAGAGAGAGAGAGAGAGAGAGAGAGAGAGAGAGAGAGAGAGAGAGAGAGAGTGACTGAGGGAGAGGGAGGGTAGAGAAGGACAAAGATCCAATGGTTACTCCTTGAGCTGCAAGGGTGCGATATTTTCTTCCCTTGAAAGGGCATGTACATCTCTGATGCATGTGAAATGCATCTATGATCTTTGTAGTTTATTAAGTCATATTCTTAGTTATTTGATAGCTCTATGAGTACATGGACATGTTTTCCATTGATTTTAGGGATTTTCTAAATGATCCCCTTTCATCTGTTTTTAACACTACGAAGCAGATATTCTTGTTTTTGCATGTTTTTGACTTTTAGGGACCTTCCAGACATAAATGGACCCAATATTTTTTGCCACATCATTTTTTCAGGATTTTGAGGACTGTGAGAAGAAGTCAATGGGAAACGCAATGAGGCACAAGAGAGGGCAAACCATGTGGGCCCACATGTTGGCCACATGGTTAGGCCCATCTCTGGCCTTGTGCATCCTTTCAACATTATCTTGGTCTCCACGGAATCAGCCTGACCTAAAACTGACTCTATAAAGGTGTGATGCCCCACCTTTGGATTAAGGTGGAACACCTGTGTTATGTGCTATTCCCTGGATCAATGATAGCACCACAGAACAAAATATAGTAATCGTCGCATAGTATCAAGATTACACGCAGATCCAGATACATAAGTCTCACAAATTATTACAAATCTTTAGTCTCATAGACCGACAAGGAAAACAGAGTTCAACTTAAGCACAACGGAACTAGAATAGTAGCGAGCCTCCATCTTCAGCATGCGCCACAGGCAGTCATGTTGGTATGTAGACTCGAGATCCTAACACTTCACTCCTCATCAGAAGAACCTGCACATTTGATTATGCAGCCCCATAAATGGAGGTCAGTACAATGATGTACTGGCAAATGACACTTATTTGGTGGCGGTTGTGAAAGATCTAGCTACATGCTATTTGGCTGGTGGATCTCTGGGCTAGATTTGCATAAAGCCAATTTTGTCCTATTTGAGTCAAGATTTTATTTCGAAGATTTTATTTTCAAAGGGTCGAAATAACCCCCAAATACTACATAGTTGCAAGTTATGTAGCACTGGGCGTAATTCAACAAAGTTGGAACCTCAGGCACCACCACCCCTCGGAGTGTATGGTCCTTAGTTCCTACCTAGGGTTTTCTAGACAGATTTTAGTCATTCCGAATCGGTGATGAGATTCTTCCGTACATTCCATGTCTAGAGACTCAATTGTCCATAACCGAGGACATGGCTAATCGATTAGTTTAAACACCTTGCAAGGGTTGTGCACTTTCACCTTATGATTCATTTTATGCCCATACATAAAATGAAACGAGACCTTTTAGAAGGAGAGGGCAACTAACTTGGCAAGCTCCGTTCCCAACCTACAATTCAACTACCACCACTTCTTGCCGACAAGTTGTACTCCCACATCTAATCAGTCAAGACAGAGCCCATAATGTCATAAGGCTGCACTGGAAGTACACTAAGCATGGAAGACATAGCCATCTCTTTGTTCCTGGGTGGCCATCCCGAGCGGTATTCTGAACCCACATCCTCTTAACAAGGCATGCGTCCCAGAACCCACCTACCTCGCCTCCTCTTATCAAACCAATCCACCCAGGTGTTTCATTTTAGTTGAAGTTCTTAATTTGTTCACAAAACACTTTTCAAGTGGTCTTAGCATGGCATCAATATTTTCAAAGTATTTAGCATCCTATCAGGTGGGGTTTTGAGGGATAGCTACACACTACTAGGATCTAAGCATTTGATAAAACAGTTGAATAAATCACCTATCATGCATACTACAACTGGTGAATACACTAATGCATAAGTAAAATGGGTAAAGGGGCATGTGTGTCACTTGCCTTGGTAGCAGCTTGCACACTCACAACAGTCACAAAAGTAGCCTTGCTCCTCCTCAAAATCTATTCAAACCAAACAATCAAGCAATCAATAATCTATTTCTAATGACATTCATAGACATGTATGCATGTGTGCATGTATGCAAATGTCATTTAATTTCACACACTAAGTGAGTGTGTGAAAATGTTGTATAGAATGGAACAAGATGTTTTTGAAAACAAGTGTGGTGTTAGAAAGGATTTTATTTGATAATTAACAAGGCATTAACAAAATGGTTCATTTGATAAAATAGGGTAACACTTTTGAAAAATAGGTTTGGTTTGGTACTGTACTGCAAAAATAAGTTTGAGCTACCACTGGTTAGGTGACAGTAACTTGAAGCCACTGCAAGTGGTTTCACTTAAAAATAGTTTTTACAAAACAATTGGTAAAGAAAAAGGTGATTTGAACATATTTAACAGTAGCAAGTTTGTGCACGTATCAACTTTGAAAACTTTTGCTTCTAGAGTGTTCTATATGTTCCAAGGATTCCATAGACTACAAATTTGTAGCATTTGTACTCATAGAACAAAAGTTATGAATTTATTATGAAACCGAAGGTTTAATTCAGATCTGATGATGGATTCAAAATGAACCCATAAAATAACAGGTTTTATTGCATTACTGGGTTCTACACATCCTAAGGATTCCAACGAGGTATTATTTGTAATTTTTGGCCAAGTAATCTATTTTCTATCGATTTTACAAGATGCAGTAGCAAACTGAAATTTGAAATCGAATTTGAAATCGATTTTGACTGGATTGACCGGGGGCTGACTGGCCTGGGCGATGTGGCGCAGTCCTATTGGTCGATACCGTTTCGGTAATGGGATCTAATTCTAGCCGTGCGATGCAGATCCGAGGGCAGGTGATGAAAATGAACAGGGGAGGCTCACCGGCGAGGCGAAGTCCGGCGAGGATGTCCAGGTGGTCGACGGCGAGCTTGCTCCGGTGATGAACGTCGGCGATGGAGTGGTGGACGGTGTTCTGCA
Source organism: Dactylis glomerata (assembly GCA_007115705.1). NCBI lineage: Eukaryota > Viridiplantae > Streptophyta > Magnoliopsida > Poales > Poaceae > Dactylis > Dactylis glomerata. The sequence continues at coordinate 334,712 of QXEO01000071.1, forward strand.
GACAACGGAGACCTCGAATCCGTGGTCGTTGATGACTGGTACTTCCCTAGGCGACGGCGAGGTGCGGCTGGAGGCGACGGCGGCTTCGGTAGTCGTCGGAGAGATCGGGAAACTGCGTGAAAAAGGTGGGGCAAATTATCACTCGATGCTCCAGAGAGAGGGGAGAAGGAGGGGGAGCTCGAGGTGAGAAGGGGATGCTTCACCGCGTCAGAATCGACGGTGACTGGCGGCGGAATCTATCAGCTCCGGCGAGCGATTCCAGCAGCCTGGCGGCTCCGAATCGAGAGGGGAAGGGAGGAGAAAGGAGAGAGGGGGCTGGGCTTTATAGTGGAGGTCTTCATGGCCAGTTAAGGCGCGAGTAACGCCGGGGAGTAATCGCCGGCGAGCGTTACTGGGAGTGAAGAGAGAGGGAGGGATTAACGGGGGAGAGGGATGACAGGTGTGGCCGGGTGGTCGGTGAGAGAGAGAGGGGTTGGCTGGGTCGGGCTGGTTCGGGGTGGTCTGGGCCAGCTGGTTTCCCGGGTGCGGCCCAAGTGGGCTCCTGGCTTCTCCCTTTTATTTTTTTTCTTCTGCTTTCTTTTTCTTTTATTTCTGATTTCTGTTTTGATAATTTGAAAATGCTATTGTACTCAGAATTGGATAAAATCAAGGCTGACCACTTTTGGTCTTTAAAAGTGTGTTCAGAAACCAAAAACCAGAGGTTTTGTGATAAGATGGTAAGGAAATAAATTGTGAGAATTTTTAAATAGAGAGTTCAAATAACTAGGAAGTTAAGTTTATTAACTTCCCAATATTTGGTTTTCAAAAATTACTAAAGGATAAATAAAATAGCTCCATAACAATGGAACTCATTTTAAATACTCTCTTTCTGAAACCTTTTTGTTTCTAAAATTTGGGAAAAAAGCATTTGAAAACAATATTCTATGAAAGAATATGATCCAAAACTTTGGAAATGATCTTGAAATGCAATATGCCATGAATGCATGATGAAAATTTTATATTTGAAAATTTGGGATGTTACAAAAGGACCCCTCGGGCGATTTCATGATAGGGCGGTGGAGAAACACAAAATACACCAAACAGATCTAGAGACTGCGAGGATAGGAGGGGAGACGCTGTGGGAGCCACTCCCGGTTGCCCCTTCGACTCCATCGACACCATCTCCTTCAGCAACATGATTAAGAGGAGTAGTTCACCCTCGGACAATGGGATTGTGGAAGTAACTTGTATCTAACTCTCTCTCTCTTTTGCTTCCTTGACTATAGTCACATGAGCTGTCTATCATGATTGTGACCATATTTGTATTACTCCTATAGTGGATCTTATGTTTGTGAGATAATTTATGAGATGAAAAGATGTTTATGTTCTTGATGTATGAGTAGATTTATATGTTACCCCGTTCTTGTGTGCTTGTCCTGATCAAACTAGTATGCTAGGGCACGTGTGGGGGATGTGTGCATTAGTTGGAGCAATCTTGTAGTGAGTTTGGGGAAGTGACACAAATTTCTGGACTACTATATGTGGTTTTAGCCTTTCCATGGTTGCCTCACAGGGAGAAAGGGTTACCTTGCATAAACATCCAGTGATAGAAAGGATGCCTTGTGATACGTCTCAAACGTATCTATAATTTTTGATGCTCCATGCTTGTTTTTACACCATTTGCCTATTGTTTCGTTACACTTAGTGGCATTTTTATGCATTTTCCGGAACTAACCTATTAACGAAGTGCCACAGTGCCAGTTTCCTGTTTTCTGCTGTTTTTGTGTTTCAGAAGTGATACACAGGAAATATTCTCGGAATTGGACGAAACAAGTTCCTGAAGTCTTATTTTACCCGGAAGCTTCCAGAGATCCAAAGAAGAGTAGGAGGTGAGGGACCAGGGGCCCACACACAGGGGTGGCGCGGCCAGCCCCTGGCCCGCGCCACCGCCTTGTGAGGCCACCTGGCCCCTCTTCTGACGACGCCCCTTCGCCTATAAATACCCCCCGACGAGAAAAACCTAAGTACCCGATCAGTTTTCCAGAACACATCGCGATACGCCGCCGCCGTCGACCCGAAGATCGGGAGGGTCCAGAAGCTCTTCCCGGCACCCTGCCGGAGAGGGGAATCGCCACCGGAGGTCTTCTTCATCATCATGCTTGCCTCTGGAGCGATGAGTGAGTAGTCTACCTTGGACTATGGGTCCATAGCAGTAGCTAGATGGTTGTCTTCTCCACTATGTGTTTCATGTTTAGATCTCATGAGCTGCCATACATGATTGAGATCACCGTTATGTAATTCTACATGTTTGGTTTGTTGGGATCCGATGAATATTGGTGTTTATGATTAAGTTGCTGTACTGAATTATATCTTTTGTTATCTCTATGTTGTTTATGATCTTGCATGCTCTCCGTTGTTAGTAGCTATCTTGGCCAAGTAGTTGCTAGTGACTCCAAGAGGGGGTATTTATGCTCGATAGTGGGTTCATGTCTCTATTTCACCTGGGGGAGTGACAGAAACCTCTAAGGTGGTAGATGTGCTGTTGCTACTAGGGAGAAAACAACATTCATATGCTCAAGGGCATATGCTTTGTTTACATTACACACTTTGCTTAATGCAATTATCTGTTGTTCGCAACTTAATACTTCTAGGGTGTTCGGATTGATATCCCCGGGAGTGGATTATTAGTCATAGATGCAGTTGGATGGCGGTCTATGTATTTTGTTGTAATGCCCAGAGTAAATCTCATAGTGATCTTCTTGACATATCACGTTATCTCTATTCTATCAATTGCCCAACTGTAATTTGTTTACCCAGCATGTGTTATTTTATCTATGGAGAGACACCACTAGTGAACTGTGGACCCCGGTCCTATTTACATCATATTGCTATCACCTGTTTACTTTTCTCGTACTGTTTACTTTACTCGCATATTATATTGTTTTCCACTCGATACGCTCATAACCTTTGTTTCAAGCAAACCGGTGAGATTGACAACCTCATCGCAAGTTGGGAACAAAGTATTTGTTTGTGTGTGTGCAGGTTCCACAAACACCTTCAGTCGTCATTGTCTCTCCTCTCATGTTCGATAAACCTTGGTTTCTTAACTGAGGGAAAACTTGCCGCTACACTCATCATACCTTCCTCTTGGGGTTCCCAACGGGCTGGTCATTCACCACGCACAAGGACTTACTGCTCCACGTCAACTACACGCCACCAGCTCTTTTCTAGCGTCATCACCAAGTAGCACCTTGCTTGCAAGGATGCGTATGTGTTTTCAACTTCATGTTACAGTTCTTAAGGCAATACTCTTTAATTCTTAAATTTGACTTGAGGTGGACTCCCTTGTCAAAGGAGTATTAATGAGTTGATATTTTGTGGTTGGATCTATGTTTAGACATGATGCCCATATTTATGCTTATCAATGACATCTTGTGTGTTTGCATGATCTTAACTTGTCATTTGTGCTTTATTACCATCATACGCATGAGAGAAGGAGATCAAGTGAAACCGTGATCCTGGGTCCACCTTTTAACCATAAGAAAGTTCTATAATACTTTTATATTGTTTACTTGTTGCTCTTAAACCTGAAAATCACAAAAACTCTGATTAATTACTACTCTGTATGTTTTATTTTGGGTTCGTAAACTTGCAAGATGTTGGTGCCTGACAACCACCATAGTTAGTTGGGGACACAAAGCTATTTGTTTGCTATTGCGGGTTGCTAGAAGAGTGAAGAAAAGGAACCACCTTAGTATTCTCGGAGAGTTCGATATAAACCCCAAGTCACCCTTGTGGAGAAAATTCTCTTGCTGCATCACTCTGCGCTTGGAGTCCCAACGAGTGGCACTTTAAAGAATAGAGGCGTGCCATCAAGAATATTTTGTGGCAGTGTTGCTATGGAAGAAGGAGGAGATTTTCGTCACCTTTGTGAGCCTCTCTTTCACTTTAGACTTTGCAATAGTTTCTCTTTTAGTGCTTGCTTTTGTCGTTCAGGCTATGGCTTTTGCTAGCAAGGTTAATGATGATGTTAGCAACTTCAAGCATTACACTAATGATTCCTTATTAGAGCTCTGTCTAGGATGCTTTATCTAAAGAATGGTTTTTATCCTCACACTCAACTCATATCCATGAAAGTTTGTAGGGATTTCTATTTTCGTGCCCTCGGGTCCTTAGTTGTACTCAGTTTTCCCCAGCTCCTTAGTTTTTCCTCAGTTTTGCCCAAGCCCTTGTCTGAAACCCTCGCAAGGAGCTCGGACGGAAAGAATACCGTTCAGTTGACCGTTCCGTGCTAACGAGTGGGGCCGCGTCGTGTGGGGCTGGTAGAAAGGGACCGCGTGGGACAGGACGAGACCGTGTTTGGTCATACGAGCGGAGCTGGGGCCGTATCGTGTGGGGCCGTAGCGTGTGGAGCCGTGTGGGTCCGGGACGTGGGCACGAGTGGTTTCTGTCTCTTTCGCCCAGATTAGCAGTTTTCAATGCACCTTTTTCCTCTCTCTTGCTCGATCTCATTCATTCTTGATTGCCCAAATTGGTAGCAAATCTAGAGCAAATCCTCCTTCTGTTTCTTAACGCCATTCATTTCTTTATGCCTTCGTTTTTACCCAATCAGGTACTCCCTCCGATCCATATTACTCTTCACTAATACGGATGTATCAACCACTAAAATGTGTTTAGATACAACCACATTAGCGAAGAGTAATATGGATCGGAGGGAGTAGGAAATCTAGGGCACAAATTCAGAGAAAATATATGATAAGCTGCATACAGCAGCCAACATAGCATAGATAACAGTAGGGACCCATAACAGTACTACCGACCGAGATCCAACATAAGCTACAATTTACATGAATGGGATTAAGCTTGGAGGCTGCGTAGGTGAATCCCAAGTGCTTTGTGTTTGGCCATGAACGCATGCACGTTCACGGTCGTTCCAACTCTAGCGCCGCCAATGGCTCTGCCAATGGATTCGGCATGGTTCACCAGGCAGTTGAAGTCGGTGGCACGGAGCCTCCTGGTGCAGAAGGGGCACCTGTAAACGCCTCGAGCAAAGTGGCGATCGTAATGGCCGGACTGCAGCCTCCTGAGGACGTGACGAGTCTTGGTGTGGAAGGACTCGTCGTCGCTGTCGACGTCGCTGCTCTGCACCTGTCACGTAGCACCAAAGATCAAAAAACACGGAGTCAATTACAGCGATGATGGAACAGAGAGTGAACAAAAGATCATGCATGATAATATGGGCACGAAAAAAATAGGTAGCCTCAGTTACATTGGACACACTTATATCCAGGATTTGAGTCAGTGAACCAAAGATCATGCACAACAAATTTGTACACACCAATTGTTCATTGACCAAATCCTGAATCAATTTGTGCCCAAATATTCATCATCATCGGCAAAAATTAACCGGATGGGATTGATTACTCACATAAGTTAACCGAATCTAAAACAAAAGCAAATTGCTAACACTAATAACGCAAGATCTAGAACTAGGAACAGACGAACCATAATAACGCAAGATCTAACACGCAAGATCTAGAACTAGTAACAGACGAACCCTAATGACGCAAGATCTAACACAAAAGGATTGAACTAGGAACAGACGAACCCTAATAACGCAAGATCTAACACAAAATGATAGAACTAGGAACAGACGAACCCTAATAACGCAAGATCTAACACAAAAAGGATTGAAATGGGATAAGAACAAGGGAACAAAGGGTTACCTCCTCGTCGTCGACGATGCTGGTGTCGTAGGGGTTCTCCGGGGCGACGTACGGCTCTTGTTCGTACGGGTCCCAATCGACGGGGAACTGGACGGGGGCCTGGACGGGGGCGGCGGCCGATGCACCGATGGCTGATGCACCGGCGGCTGATGCGCCAGCGGCTACGTTCGAAGCAACGACGGGGTCCTGGACGGGGGCGGCGGCTGATGCGCCGGCGGCTACGTCGGAAGCGCCGACAATGGGCATCTCATTCTTCTCCATCGCCGGGGTGTTTTCGACGCGAAGTGGAGAAGATGATGGGACAGGAGAGGCGGTTGTAGTGAGAATGAGAGAGTGGGCAAGCGTCGAGGGAGAGAAAGAGGGGCTCTATAAAGACGAAGGTGGCGTTTGGTGTACCGCAACACGCGTCCGCTATGCACGGCTGCAGCGTGCACCGCGACACGAGGCTAACCCTTCGACGTTTGGTGTACTCAGTTCTAACCTCGGGCCTTATACAGAAATTTTATCTGTACTCAGTTTTCCCCTCGAGTACTTAGACTGGCAAGTGCAATATACTCAGTTCTACCCTCAAGTAGCTAGTCAATAGAGAGTCAACAAATGAGATTAACATAGCTAATTGAGTCATTTCATGCGCAAAAAAATCCAAAAAAAAATAAAAACATAGTGCCACCTAGGAAACCTTAACAAACATAGATAAATCAAGTTTTACCACAAATTGCCACTTCTCAGAATCACTAGTAGCTATGAAGATGCATGGTTTTCCACTCAAACCCTTTGCAAAACATCTTCCCCAAAACATAGTTTGTCTAAATGAGGCCATAATTGTCACACTCATGTATATTTGAATTGCAAATAATTTGATGTAGCCCAATATGAATTATATTGTACAAAACACGCATTTTTCATTTTGTAATTCTTTTGTTTGAATCCCTTAGTCTATTTATTATTTACGTGCCCTTGGTTTCTTAGTACTACTCAGTTTTGCCCTCAAGTACTGTCACAAATACTCACAGAAGCCCAAACTTATCCTGATTGGTTGAGCCTTGTCACACGGATCGACTCCACCAACCGTTGATCCACTGATCTAACGGGCAGTATACCCCTATCCGTCTCTTCGTGGCCACCCCTCTCTCTCTTCATGGCCACCCCTCTCTCTCTCTTTGTCGGTGGATCAACGGTTGGTGGAGTCGATCCGTGTGACAAGAGACATGCATTTATGGATTATTTTGCCATGTAACTATATTCCTTCTATTTATGCATTATTTTCCATGATTTAAAAATGTTAAACCAAAAAGTGGTATAATTTTGGTGTAAACAAGAGACATACATATTTGCGGATTTTGGCGAATGGATTATTTATCACCCCTCTAACAATTATCAACTATCTTTAGCATTCCTTTTCTTTTAGGGAATATAGTTTTGGTAATTTGAAACGGCCCAAAAGTGGTATAATTTTGGTACAAACATGAGACATACATATTTGGCATATTTGGGGGATTTCGGTGAATGGATTATTTATCACCCCTCTAATAATTATCAACTATCTTTAGCATTCCTTTTCTTTTAGGGAATATAGTTTTGGTAATTTGAAACGGCCCAAAAGTGGTATAATTTTGGTAGAAACATGAGACATCATATTTGGCATATTTGGGGGATTTCGGTGAATGGATTATTTATCACCCCTCTAACAATTATCAACTATCTTTAGCATTCCTTTTCTTTTAGGGAATATAGTTTTGGCAATTTGAAATGGCCCAAAAGTGGTATAATTTTGGTAGAAACATGAGACATACATATTTGGCATATTTGGGGATTTCGGTGAATGGATTATTTATCACCCCTCTAACAATTATCAACTATCTTTAGCATTCCTTTTTTTTAGGGAATATAGTTTTGGCAATTTGAAACGGCCCAAAAGTGGTATAATTTTGGTAGAAACATGAGACATACATATTTGGCATATTTGGGGGGTTTCGGTGAATGGATTATTTATCACCCCTCTAACAATTATCAACTTTCTTTAGGATTCCTTTTCTTTTAGGGAATATAGTTTGGGATATAGTTTTGGTTATTTGAAACATCCCAAAAGTGGTATAATTTTGGTATAAACATGAGACATACATATTTGTGGGATTTCGGTGAATGCATTATTTGTCACCCCTCTAACAATTATCAACTATCTTTATCATTCCTATATTCCCTAACACTTATTTTTTTTGGTAATTTTGGTGAATGCACACACTAACTTTGAAAACAACTACAAGTACATGTAACTGACTAATGGATTTGTAACAAGGGATCCCTTGTAACAACTTCTAGCGCTTGATGAGCAATGATAAGAATCCGATCACAATTATACAACAAAAAAAAAACCAGCCATCAGATTAGCTTGCTTCTTCAACTCGATCAGCTGCTTTAACTGCTTGTTCATTTTCTTCAGTTCTCCCTTCACTTTCACCAGTTCTGCATTGGGAGCATTAGGCATAATCGGAACGGCTCCTCTCTCCGCCGCATTCTCTACAGCAAGTCCCCCCCCTCCCAAATTGCGCTCCCCAATAGCGCCAATTGATTCCTACAATTTAAGCCTCTGAACGTACACATCGATCCACTCGAAATACCTGCATTTCTTCAGGATCTGAAAACAACAATGTGAACCCTAAATCCCAAATTCGAGGGAATAACAAGAAAATCGAGAGAAAATAGAGCAATTGGAGCAAGATCTAACCTTATCCCCCTCTCTATATGGCAAGCTCTCGCATGCAAGGAACTCACGTCCACGGTTGCCATTGTCATCCGTCTTACAGATCGACCGCTTCAGAGGCTCCTGGCGTGGGCAGTCAGGGCATCTTGTGAAAGGCACGGGTCCATACTGCGGCCATGAAGAACAGGAGGTCGAAGAGAAACTAGACATCACCCGCCTGCCGGAGAAGGGTTGCCGCTGGCGGAGAAGAAGAACAATGGGGCGCGGGGAAAGAAAGGGGAAGCAATGGCACGGGCACGGGCGCGGGGCTGGCTCGGGCTCCCATTTTGCAACGGTCACCTGGGTAAGCTGTGGGTCCGGCGCACTAACGTGGACATGTTTTGGGTCCCACTATGATCTGGATAAGTGGAGACGTGTCCACTGCGGGGCACCAACAGCGGCCCCACTTGCCAGCACCAAAAAATGGTCAACTAAACGGGATTCCTCCCGTTCGAGCTCCTTGTGAGGGTTTCAGACAAGCGCTTGGGCAAAACTGAGGAAAAACTAAGCGGTGGGGAAAACTGAGCACAACTAAGGACCCGAGGGTATGAAAATAGAAATCCCAAGTTTTTATGATGGGTTAGACACTTGGTCTAAAATTTTGCTAGATGGTTTATCTCATTGAGACTTTAAAGCCTCCCCTGATCACGCTAGCTTTATAGTAGTCAATTTGTTTGGAAACCCAGGTGCAACTAAAAAGGATAGAGAAAGGGATAGGATAGAAGAGTACTTGGATACTATGATAAAAAAGTTAGATAATGATATGATGGAAGGTCCCAATCGTATCATTGTAGAAAAAACATGTACCTACACACAACAGAAAGTGAAGAAAATGGTAGAAGTGGTTCAAACTTTGAAAATAAAATATAATCCTTTGAACTCTCTGTGAAAACCAAGGACTGTGCTATTAAAGATGTTTAGTATAGAATAACTTTTATGTGCAATGGTCTTGGAAGAGTTAGGGAGTTTGGAAAATTTTCTGAAATAGAGAAGGAAAAGAAAGAAGAGGAGAGTAGAAAAGTAGAGGAAATTAGGATGTTAGATGATATACCAAATGATCCGTTAGCCTCTCTTGAAAACTACACTCATGATCAAATTATCTCTATATTGAAAAATCATTCTTGTGATCCTCTTGTTGATTCTAACCAAGCAGGTTTGCATTCTTTTTATTGCTAATCCTGTTATCAAAGAAAAGCTTGACAAGTATCATAAGGCGTCCATGGTCCCACCTAAGCTTGGGGATGTATGGGAACCAAGGATTTATGTCACTATAGGTAAAACCACATGGCCTACTCTACTTGATCTTGGGTCTAGTGTTTCTTCTATTCCCAAATCTTTATGCGATCATCTTGATTTACCACCTACTGAAAAGTGTAATATTAACTTGAAATTTGCTGATTGCTCAATCACTAATGCTCAAGGTAGAGTGATTAATGTTCTTGTTGAATTACACATGACTTCTATGCCTGTTGACTTTATTATCATGGACATTGAAGGTAAGAGCCATAGTCCAATAATTCTTGGTAGACCGTTTTTTGAGAACTACAAGTGATATCATTGATGCAAAAGAAGGGAATCTGAAGTTTCAATGCCCACATAAGAAGTACATGGATCACTTTGCAAGGAAAGGAGGGATCAAAGAATTTTTCTCATGGTATGTGCACCTCCTAAAAACTTGAGGTATGAAGTCTAGCTATATGGCTATAAAGAAAGCGCTTTATGGGAGGCCACCGAGTTGTTGGTTTTTTGTTTTTTGATTTCTTGTATCTTTTTAGTTTGGGTCTTTGTTTTGGTTTGGTTTGTTAGTTAAGTGTCAAGATTTGCCCATTTGGTTACAAAAGATGCAATATTTTTGCTAGTTGCTGTTTTATGCATGATGTTGTTAACGACAAAAATCATAGAAAAATATCTGTAGCTCAGAATTTAGTGATTCTTGTTTTGTTGGAGTCACCTTTTTTTCCTCTATCACGCCTTGCAGGTACATGGTTTATTGATTTTTTCAAGTGGGGCGTTGGTATTTTTTTTATAGGAGTTGTTTTTCTGGACATATTTTGTCTTTGTTATGTTGGGTGGTTCTTTTGAGTTTCAATTTTGTTCTTTTTGGGTATTTTGAGCTTTTTAAGATGGTATGCACTTTTTAAACTCTTTTTATATGAGGAACCAAAATCATCTGGGTGTTCTTAAGATGGCAAGATTCATATCTTTTTATGCACTTACAATCTAACCCCGCAGAAAAAGAGTGGGAGAAGTTTCTGAAGTGATGTTTTTCATAAGGGAATGAATCCAAGATAAGGAGAATCTAAGGATGGTCAATACCATAAGAATGGTATGCCCCGGCATCCCTCTACATCAACAAAATCTAGGTTTGTCAATCTTCAAACTTTCGTTTTTTGAGCACTATGCAAGCTTCGTTAAGCTTGGAGCATCTAGTATTTTGTTTTGTTTTTGGAGTAGCATCTCTACCTTTTGTAGACCACATTCAGTTGTGAGACTATTAGAAGATCTTATATCTCTAAAATAAAAGAGAGAAGGAGAAAGAAGTATAGTCAAAGAAAATATTTTGGGTAAGAAGACGGTAATAACTACAAGTATTAAGGTATGATTTGCTATGACTCTAAAGTGTAATGAATTCATTGATACTTATGAGGTGATTGCAATACTTTTCATTCAATTGTGGTTCTTATGTATTCATTTTTATAATGGTTTTATATTTTTTTTACATCATGAGCTATTTTGATGCACAAGGTTGCATTCTTTAGCGGTCAACTTTCAAACTTGCAGTTTTTCAAAATAAAAAGGTGAGATAAGCTAAGTTTAAGAAAATGTTGTGGGGTGACCATGAACTTGATGGAACAACCCTAGTTTGGGTACGATAATGAGTGTATGATCTTTTGACATCATGTTAAGATGGTGTTAAACATATAGGGCATGCTTACATGGCGGATGTTTTCAACTTTATGTTGATCTTCATGTCATTTTGGTTTTGGATCCTAGTCGATGTGGACTGACTATGCAACCGGTAAATGATTTCATCTGTATGGGATCTTTCTGATACAAGCCTTGACCGCTAAACGGTAAGCCATGTTCTATGGTAGATGTTTCTCAGCTGGCTAAACTACGAAAATGGTTAAAGCAAATATAAAAGCTGATTTTCATGTCACTGGAGTATGGATAGTCAGATGGTGGAGACACCGGCTGTGGCTACTTGCACAAAGGTGCATGAGGTACTCAAGGTCAATTGTGTCTAAGGATATTATGCATATGAGTCGGGTGCGATGGAGCATGACGAGAATACATGTGGTACTAGAATTCATCTCCGGGGGCATGAGACACCTGATATTGTGTCAAGAAGGTGTTGCACGCATGCAAGATGCTTATGATAGGGGCATTGGGCATCCTCATCTTGGAAGATCTTGGTAAGTTTTTGACAAAACAAAAGAAAAAGAAACAAAAGTAAGAAGAAAAGCAAAAGATAAAAAGAAAGCAGGATGACCGCCTTGACTCTTGGTTTGCAGCTTTGTTCATCACAATAGTCAGTTCATGCATATTCATCTTATACTACCTTTATGATCATTGATATATTTGTGCTGCTACTTTGTGATTATTGTTGCTCTAATTTTGTAATATTCCAATGCTTGAATTACACTTTGAAGTTGCATAAATCATGCATTAAAGACTTGGAGTTATTGGTGAGTTAATAAACAGCAAAGCTCATGTCTTTTTATCACCTTCATGCTCGGGGATGGGCATAGGTTAAGCTTGGGGATGTTGATGCATGTGACATGCATCCTTGATATTTGTAGTTTATTTAGTCACATTCTTAGTTATTTGATAGTTTTTTGAGGACCTAGACATGTTTTCCATTGATTCCGGGGATTTTCTAAATGACCCCCTTTCATTTAGTTTTAACACTACGAAGACAATTTTCTTGTTTTGCATGTTTTTGATTTTCAGGGACCCTCCGGACGTCAAACGGACCCGATCCTCCTGCCACATGATGTTTTTAGGATTTTGAGGATCGTGCAAAGAAGTAAACGGGAAACGCAATGAGGCGGAAGAGAGGGGGCACCATGTGGGCCCACATGCCGGCCGCATGGTGGGGCACATTTCCAGCCTCGTGTGTCCTTTCAACACAATCTTGGTCTCCATGGACTCAACCTGACCTAAAACCAACTATATAAAGGACCCCACGAGCGATTTCGCGATGGGGCAATGGAGAAACACGAAATACACCAAACAGATCTGCAGACTGCGAGGATAAGAGGGGAGACATTGCCGTAGCCACTCCCTGTTGCTCCTTCGACTCCATCGAGACCATCTCCTTTAGCAACATGATGAATACGGAGTAGTTCACCCCTGGACTATGGTTTTGTGGAAGTAACTTGTATGAAACTCTCTCTCATGCTTCGTTGATTAGAGTCACATGAGCTTCCTATCATGATTGTGACTATATTTGTATTACCCCTATGGTAGATCTTATGTTTGTGAGATAATTGATGAGATGCAAAGATGTTTATGTCCTAGATGTATGAGTAGATTTATATGTTACTTGATTCTTGTGTGCTTGTCCTAATCAAACTAGTATGCTAGGCGCGTGTGGGGGATGTGTGCATTAGTTGGAGCAATCTTGTAGTGAGTTTGGGGAAGTGATAGAAATCTCTGTACTACTATGGTTTTACCTTTCTATGGTTGCCTCACTAGGGAGAAGGGATTACCTTGTATAAACATCTAGTGACAGAAAGGATACCTTGCTTGCAAGGATGCATATGTGTTTTCAACTCCATGTTACAGTTATTAAGGCAATACTCTGTTAATTCTTAAATTTGAATTGAGGTGAACTCCCTTTTCAAAGGAGTATTAGTGATTTGATCTTTTGTGGTTGGCTCTATGTTTGGACGTGATACCCATGTTTATGCTTATCGATGACATCTTGTGTGTTTGCATGCTCTTAACTTGTCGCTTGTGCATTAGTATCACCATATTTATGAGAGAGGGAGATCACGTGAAACCATGATCCCGGGTCCAGCTTTTAGCCATAAAAAAAGTTCTCTAGTACTTTTATGTTGTTTTACTTGCTGCTGTTAAACTTGAAAATCACAAAAACTCTAGTTACTTACTTTGTTTTATTTTGGTTTTATAAACTTGTGAACTATTGGTGCCTGCCAACCACCACAGTTAGTTAGTGACGCAAAGTTGTTTGTTTGATGTTGCAGGTTGCTACAAGATTGAAGAAAAGGAACCACCTCAGTCTTCTCCGAGTGTTCGATATAAACCCCGAGTTACCCTTGTGGGGAAAAACTTATCTTGCTGCATCACTCTGCGCTTGGAGTCCCGGCGAGTGACACTTTATAGAATAGAGGTGTGCCATCAATCTCCCTCTCATGGGTGGCCAAATGCATCATTAGTCTCTCCCAGTCTTAATTGTTCCATGGATTCCACTACCTGGTATTAGGCAAGGACCACAGAGGTATTCTCGGTAACTAAGTGTCTGCTAGCCAACAATGTTCGTAAAGCGCGTCTCATGCATGATATTGATCACCACTTAGATGAAGAGAGCCTTGTGCACCACAATATCTCAAATGAATATTTAATCACCATAAGCTTCTCAATGCGGATAATTTTTACAATAAATTTGATTGTGGAGATGACTGTTGAATGTTGGGTAATTTTTCCATTTCACAATTGAATTCTATTTCTTTAAGGGTGACATTCAAGTGTGCTAACTAGGTGTACACTTATGTTGGGCCCACTCATCGTATTGCCCGAAAAATTCTTAGGCTGCTCATAGTGGGCAGTAACTACGAGTAGTATCATACACATGTTACTACTATATGTTACTATCTTTATTGTGGGTAGTAGTAAATTATGTGTGGTGTCATACAAGGTGTCATTTATTATGTTATAGACTCGTTTTGCTTTGAGGTGTGTGATGTTATGGTAACATAGCTAGTTACTATAAGCCTCTCTCTCTTCAATCAGTGACCTGCCATGTCACCATTCTATCTTGAAATGTGTGATGTTATCACTCAAGTTACTCCCACTATGACTAGTCTTAGGCTAGCCATAGTGCTAGTATCATAGCAAGTATCATGCAAGGCCCACCAAAATTCTGATGTGGCAATTAATTAAGGAAGAGATAGAAGTTTAGAGTATCATAGGTGGATACAGTATCATAGCGCATGTTATGAGAAAAACTCCTATCAAATAAATCTTATACATCAATTTGCATTGAGATTCTATATATCAATAAATATTATTAAACTATGATACTACAATATGATATCATCCACTATAGAGATAGTATCATATAGTAGTATCATCCACTATACGAAGTTGCATAATTTAAATGTTTTTTTTCCAAAATATGAACAATATTCTTGGAACTAAAACAAAAGTTTATGGTCCTAGCCTCCCACTCGGTTATACTTGTGTCTGACTCTGACTGCACCGCTAACACATCATACCAGAGCGGCCCTAGGAGGCATCAGAGTTGTTATCAATGGGTCGTAAACTCATACCCATGTTTCTTGGCCTAATGGCATCTTAGTCCCTCGCCTCAATTATCAACAATGCCTCTTTAATGCATGATTCTGAAAACGTAGGACTATGTAGAACACAAGAATTAGATAAGATTACATGAGGAAAACTTAGGACCATGAAAATTTGGGAAATTTGTGAAACTGATTGTTTGATTTGTTTTTTTTTACCATGAAACCGTAGGGAAAAACCCCTACGGTATAGCTTTTTATATTATATGTAAAACACACGCATCACACCCAAGCAGGGTGAGTTACATCATGGGGGGTAGAAGTGGAGAGAGATACACAAGAGAATGTACATTTTAGATTGAGAAAGATAGGATCCAATCTAATAAAGGCTGAACTAAAGCCACCTTCACTCTATATTGATGTAGAGATAAATCACTCTTGAACCTAACTTGCCAACGTGCTAGGGAAGGAGTCATATTTCTGAATATGAACTCATTCCTTTCCTTCCAGATATTCCAGGCAGCACATATAGCTATCTCCATGAAGCAAGGACCCGTGAAAGCTTGTCTAGCTTGGATGAAGCGGCTAGAGATTTGCAATGAGTTATCCCACTGTATGTTGATCTTATCCCAACAACTGATAGCAAATGGGCACTGGAAGAAAAGATGATCGCGATTTTCTTCAGTGTGATGTGAACATAACACACAAAACGGTCCCCCATCAATCTGCCAATTTTTACGCCGCATCAATTCTTTCGTGTTCAATCTGTCCATGATGAGAAGCCAGGCGAAGACTCTAAGTTTAGGGAGACACTTTGATTTCCAAATCGCTTTCAGAGTTGGGTCTTCAGGAAGAGCACCAAATATAAATCTGTAAAATTTTGCTGAAGTATAGGTTTCATTCCCCCATGAAAATATTCGTGTATCAGTCACTTCATGTTCTACATTCAGATCATTAACAATCACTTGCACCTCATTCAGTTCTTCAAAGGCTTGAGTTGATATCGGCAAGGCGAGTACGGAGAATAAATCCTCTGTCGCTGCAATCTGAGCTACTGTCACGTCTTCATTTAGGGCATAGGAGTATAGTCTCGGAAATTTATTACACATGAGTCAGAAATCTTTCCAGAAGAGTACTGACTGTCCATCGCCAATCTTGCACAAAGTGATACTTCTGTAGGTGTCAATCAGACTGAATACGTCGCGCCACCAAAATGATCCGCGGCTTGTTTGAGCATGGGGGGCAGCGTGAGGGGCATACAGCGACCAGACCAATTTCACCCATGGTACATCAGCTTTGCAGTAAAATTTGTGAAGTTGTTTAAGCAAAAGAGCTTTGTTCTGAAGTTCAAAATTGATTACACCGAGCCCACCTTGACATTTTGGACGACAAACAAGGGACCAAGCCGCAAGAGAGTTTGATGATGAAGAATCCTCTTCTTTGGCCCATAGGCAATGCCTCCTAGCACGGTCAGAGATCTTGAAAATTGTCTTATGCACTTTGAGAGAGCAAAGGTAGTGATTAGGCAACGTGGATAGCACAGAATTTACAAGTTGCAATCTGCCACCATAATCAAGAAACCGAGCGCTAGCATTTAGTCGCCGTTCAATTTGATCAACGATTGGGGTAAGGTCCTGTACCGTAGGACGAGTGGTGCCCAGCGGTAATCCTAGATAAGCAAAGGGTAATGAACCCACAGCACACTCAAAGGTGTTAGCAAGAAAGGCGAGACGGTCAGCTGAGATATTGATCGGCATGAGGCATGATTTAGAGTAGTTGACTCGTAGCCCCGTGGCAGTGGCAAACACCTGAAGAAGATTCTTAAGAGCAAGGAGTTGATGCGGACAGGCTTGCAGAATAAGCAATGTGTCATCGGCGTACTGAACTATAGGAAAATCAGTGTTAGGGATAGGCAAAGGAGGAACTATGACCCCATCCTGAGCAAGACGATTGACCATGGTCTGAAGTAAATTTGCACCAGCTACAAAGAGAATGGGTGAGAATGGATCGCCCTGTCGTACCCCGCGTTTACATGGACATTTTTTCCCTGGCACACCATTCAACAGGATTGAGGAGAAACCAGTTGAAAAAATTGCTTGGACCCAGCCGAGCCAACGGTCATCAAAACCCCAACTCTTGAGAATATTCAGAATGGCAAGATGCTCTATCGTGTCGAACGCTTTGGCAAAATCAAGCTTCAAAATTACCACTTCCTTTTTTGACTGTTTGCACTCATGGATGTATTCATATGCCCAGGCAACACAATCTTGTATGCTTCTACTCTTTAGAAAACCATATTGATTCACATGCACCATATTCAAGATCTTTGTATGGAGTCGATTGGCCAGAAGCTTGGTGAGTATTTTCAAACTAATGTTCAGAAGCGATATAGGGCGATAATCATTAGGACCTTCTGGAGAATGAACCTTAGGGATCAAAGTGATGAAGGCATCATTTATGCTCTGGAGATTCACAGTTCCCTCCCAAAAATCTTGGCACAATCTATAGAAATCAAATCTGATAATTGGCCAGCATGTTTTAACAAATAAGCCTGTAAAACCATCCGGACCCGGAGCTTTGTCTGGAGGCAATTCTGCAACAATTTTGTCAATCTCCTCATGTGTGAATGGAACAGAGAGATTCTCAAGCTGCTCGATCGGCTGAATAAACTCAGAATAATTAAAATTTGTGTCAATGGGGGTGGAGAAACCCAATCGGTCCCTGTAAGACTGCCACAAGATGCCAGCTTTCTCATGGTGTTCAACTGCCACCGAGCCATCTTCTCTGACCAATGAAGAGATTGTATTTTTTCGATAGCGAATTGTAGCCATAGAGTGAAAAAACGATGTGTTCTCGTTGCCAAACTTAGCCCACCTTGCAGTGCATCGTTTTTTCCAATACTCTCTTTTACAAACCAGCAAATGGTGCAGCCTATCTTTCACAATGTTTCGGAAATTCCATTCTGATATGTGCAGAGTGCGATGCTCTTCAAAATCATCTAGCATGAGAATGATACTATTACAATTGTCCACCAATTTATTAATGACTGAAATGCTCGTACTCCAATTTTTCAGACCTTTACGAAGTCGTTTAAATTTGGAGGATATACTTTTTGCACTGTCACCGGGGCAATCTACATTCCAAATTCTGCACACCACATCCATGAACCCAGGCATTTTGATCCAATGGTTTTCAAACCTGAAAACCTGCGCTTTAGGAATATTTGTTCCCACAGAGACCACTAAAGGTACATGATCTGAGGTAGGTCTTGCTAGCGGATGAACAAGTGTGTTAGGATACTGGATTGTCCAAGAAGGTGAGGTAAAAAACCAGCCAATCTGCTCAAGGAGAGGGTCTGTTTGCATGTTGCTCCACGTGAATGCGCGACCTTTGATCGGTAGCTCAATTATGCCCAAGTAGCTTATTACCTCATTAAAAGTGGCCATATCTGAAATGTTAGCTCCCTCTCGATTCCGATTATCAGAGTATCGGTAAAAGTTAAAATCACCCATGATTAGCCAATGTGCATCTATCTGAATATCCAAGTGGAAAAGCCAGGCTATAAAATTTTCACGAGCAATACCGTCACAGGGGCCATACACATTAGCTAGTATGAATTGATCAGATGAGAGAGTGGATGTAAATTGCACAACTAGCCCAAAAGATTCTTCAAGCAAAACCTGTCCAGTGAACATGTTGCTGGCCCATAAAATTAGCAGTCCACCTGAGGCGCCATCAGAGGGGACGAAAGCATATTTGTCCAGTCGTTTGGGAGCAAACTTTTTGATGAAACTCATATCAAAGAACTCTTTTTTCGTTTCCTGCAAGCAAATAATAGAGGCTTTGCTCTCCTCAA
This sequence comes from Dactylis glomerata, assembly GCA_007115705.1. Taxonomy (NCBI): domain Eukaryota; kingdom Viridiplantae; phylum Streptophyta; class Magnoliopsida; order Poales; family Poaceae; genus Dactylis; species Dactylis glomerata. Next base: position 353,501 of record QXEO01000071.1, read on the forward strand.
TTTTGTTGTATACTAACGGCCATTTCTCAGATGCATTGACGCCTCGGATATTCCAGTTCAGAACACACCAAGTTCGATTAATAGGAGAGGTTCTAAGGACACGATTCATCTGAAGAGCAGCTCTGAAAGAAAATAATTGAGCAGGACAGACTAGACTTCACGCTCCTGTAGAAGACTGGCCTCAGATAAATCTTCAGGTGCAATAAGGCACTGCTCCACTCCCAGCCTCTGCATTTCAGCTATTTGAAGAATGGCTGGTGGCATTGCTCTCGACACTGAAGAGGTTCTACGACGCGAAGGCTGGTTAGGCAGCTCATAAAGACGGACTTCGAAATCCACCTGAGGGGTTGCAGCTTTACGGGGGCGTCCACGAGCACGAGGGGGAACAGATGGACCTGCAGCTTCACTGTTGACTACTTGCTCACCAGCGACACCCGAGAGAACAAGCTCTGAACCTGCCATCATCACAGACTGGGAAGAAAGTATAGCAGATTCATTAGCGGATTCTATTTCAAGAACATCTGGAAGATCAGCTGGTGTAGCCAGGGTACTACTAGCTTCAGAAATAAGACCCAACGCAGCTAGTTCATTAAGTTCAGCCTCAGAAGAAAATGCAATGCTGGATTGAACTTCTGAAGGTGTCTCGTGCGGTGACTGTTCAACATCTGTGTCCGAAAAAACCTGACCCCCAACAAAGCCAAACTGTGCCAGATCCACCTCCCATGAAGAAGTCAGAGGTTCAGGCCCATCATGCAGCTCCAAGAAAGTGCAGTTTGGTGCCAAAGGCTGAAAATCATCCAACCAGACCAGGTGTCCAGTATCAGAGAGCATCAAGTTGCTGAAGGCCTCTCCCCATGATCTCTTTTCTGGGAATATGATTCTGTTGACGGCAATCACCTCTGCATAGTCAAGTATACTAACCGTACTGGCAATTGACAGAAATGCTTCTCTAAACTAGATGACCCGTTGCGCCACTGGCGCAAATGACAAAAGCAAGACAGTATTCAAGCCATAAGATTACCTTAGAAGGATGATGCATTAATACGTAGACTCTAAGTACTATTATTTTACATGTAAGGTCGATAGATTGAAGTTATGTGTAACAATATATTTATTGGTTTTAAACTTTATAAATTGGTTGGCTACTTTATCTAAATTGGTGGCTAATCCCTTTCTTTACTTCTATTCTATATCTTTCTCAGTTGGCAAAATCGAGTCAGGAGTCAAGCCATAAGTCATATCTTGCTTTGTTGTCTTTGTATGTCTCTTTATGCGATCAGAATTTGACATCTAACTTAATCATTCACATATATATGGAGGGATTTACCTTGTAAAATTCTCCATTCGAATGGATGTGGGGAAGAAACCGAATCAGTGTGAAACACGTCCCAATATGTGACATTTAGCGACCTTATGACTGATACCCACGAGTGATTTTATGTCATGGATATGGGGGTGTGGCTTCGTATTTAGTGACTAAGAAGATGCTTCTTACTCGGAGGCACCTGACATTTGGACCCACTTGCAAAACCAGCTAACCCGTACACCGTAGCCCGTTTGTTGGTGTCGGTTCTATAAATACTTGCAAGGATGTCAAAAAAAAAAATTGAGCGAGACAATAGACTTTGTGGGGCTTTAATTAGCAAAGTAGTTGCATGGTTTATGACTTTATTACTTGCAAGGATCTCAAATTTGAAGTAGTTAGATTATCATATGTAAACGGGCCATCCGTTTAAATAGATCAGGCTTTTTGTTCTCAATAGGCTTCCCCTTATCGCATGAAGTAGTATGAGACATAATACTCAGCTGATCTCAGGTTGATCACAGGATAAATACACTTGCATTTCACACTATAAACAGATATAAGAGGAGACCTAAAGAGAAAGAAAGGAAATCAGAACCCTTAGAAACATGGATCCAACTGGTAGCAAAGCCCATAACATCTAAAACTTCCTGAATGTGTACATGGTCTCTGTCTTGATTTGCCTTCCAGTTCTTTTACACCACAGGATCGATGTTTTGAAGGGGCCAGGAACGTGACTTCATATCACCATTGCTAATATGATATGTTAGCTGCTGACAACGTTCTGGCGGGAACCGAAAAGGTTGGAGGGCCCAGCTCTCAGAAGTGTGTCGTGCAGGCACCTATGCCGTGTGTCTCGTGGGCCCTCTGCCATGGCCGGAAACTTTGCCGTGTGCCTCCTTTGCCTTCCCCCGTGGCCAATAGTCTGCTGTGTGTCCACGCGGCCTTCCCCCGTGGCCAGCAGGTCTGCCGTGTGCCAAGTTAGACCTGGACACGGCAGAGGCTGTGTTTGCCGTGTTCCGGGCCAGCCTGGCACACGGCAGACCTGCTGGCCACGACAGCGGCTTGTTTTCCGGTAGTGATACATGTAGATGAGGCCGCTGAGCCTACTGTAAAAACTAAAAAGGGTTCTCATGTCTTTTTTTCAAACCACATGGCCCTTGTCAAACTGGGATGTTCTGTAGGATGATCAGGTTAGAATGCGTGGTCTTTTTTACCATGGATAATATGCATAGAAAATGCGGCACAAAGAGTCAACATCTTTACCTGGTATTTGGTTGTCGGTCATAGGGCTCTGGAGCTGAACATATCTTTTCTTGATTACCTATGTGAAAAGCCAGAGAAATAATGCTATAAGGAAAACAATAAAGCTAGTGTGCTATCTGAAGATTCAAAATAAACTGGACCATAGCGGTAGCACTAAGGCTATGATTCTCCTGGGAAGTTGTTCCTAATTCAGTCCTAAAAGAATCTGCAAGATCTTGAAACATTTTTTTGAGAGGTTAGCATGTGCTAATTCTTTGGTCTGGATATGGTCCAGTTATGCGCAAGTGGAGCTGGCTTTGATTTATTTGCAAATTTAGTTTTTTTTTTGTAACCATTAGAAAGTGGAACGACTGTAGTTGTTGCAATGTGACACAGTGAACAAAACAACAAAACCGCCTAGAGACCGCTTAAATCCATAGAGAGCAAAAAAATATGTTTATATATATAATCATTTTATCTATACGTATCAGTCGAAACAATGGATCATTTAGTAACGACAAAAGGTAAAACTCTAATGGGATCCACAAACATCGTGGTAATATTCACCTGCTAAACCGAAATCAAAGATACTGTCTATGAAGAAGAAAGCTAATCCAGAACTTTACAAAACTATGTAATGCAGACAAAAAGCACGTGGATTATCAACCTATAGCATAAAGGTATAGAGGTATGGTCTACTGCGCGGAATTCAACAAGGTTGCAACAATCCACACCTTGGACTCTGAAACAAAAAATGACTACAGTGATTGGTGAGAACATAATAAAAAGAATTTGTTGTGTATTACCGATACTGCTACTATCTGCATTAGACACAGTTACTCTATGGGGGTAATTTACAGAGCATATCACCCGGGAAATTCCCAAATCATTCTGTTCTATCTTTAGTGAAAGCAAGAGTATGAGGCAACCTTATATTCTTGCTCTGATATTTTCATTACATCACTTTGTGCATTTTCACCTTGCTACCATTTGTATCTTAACTAACCTGGTATATTTGGATCTATAAAAAAGCATAAATGCTTCCTTACTTCACAGTAATAGACAGCTTTTGCAGTACAATCCGCTGACAATGTTTAGTAGTAGCACACAAAAATCCAACTAAAGCTAGGTAGATATCTTCTACTCAACCCCTCCTATCATCAAAGGAATCTTGTAAGACACAACACATTTTTAACTGAGTTTTTTGGCGTAAATCCATTGGAAATAAAAGAAATACGAGTTTACAATGTTTTCTCAATTCGTGACAAATTTAGAATTTAAATTTAGCTATGAGCCGATCTCTGGATCAAACTGAATATTCCCTTGAGAACATCAAACATAGTATGATAAACAAGCAGAAAAAGGCTTTCAAGTACTAACAGAATTAAAAAGCACTAAATTTAAACCAGAAAGAGTAACTGACCACAATAAATTCAGTTGTCATGGATTTGAATATGACCCTGAGTGTTTGAAAAGTAATTCACTGCATAATAATCATAGAGGTCAAAAGAACTGCTAAATGCAACAGGAAATACCACAAGGTTGGCCATCCATATTTTTACACAATGGAAGAAACGGAGATTTAATAACAAAAGAGATGCCCAAATAGCAAACTATACAACATATTTAATCTCAATTTTAAATATCTGTCAGCAATCCTACCTCTTTGGGCTTACTCTCCTTTTTCTTTAACTTAATTATCTCTGATTGAGATATTTGTCATATCCATCTTGATTACTTGTCTAAAATAGCACAAACAGCGACCCAACGGATCTCGATTACTTTTTTCTCAGAATCTATTTAATCTTAATTTTAAAAAATGAATAGGCGACAGATTTTTTGTAAGTTCAAATAGAACTAACGAATTGTTTAGTATATGGTTTCTGTTCAAATATCACACTATTCAAATGAAAATGGCCCAAACCACAAAGATTTGCCTAATAAGTAAAATTATATCGACAAATGCCAAACAGGCAATTTGGGATGTGATCCCCAGCCAGGTTGAGGGGCTTACCATTGCATGTGCAATGGTTTCTAAATACTTTTGATGAATAACCTGGCTACAATACTATTCTACAAAAAATATAAGTATAAGTTAAAACACACCTCTTTGAAATAATATAACAAATTTAGGTACCAACCAACAAATGAATTACTCAAAAGTTCAGTCTATGAAAGCAGTCACAATGGCTCAAACATAATAAAATACTGTCCACTATGAAACTATTAACTAAATGTACTGATATGACCTTGTCATGTTTTAAGATATTTGTATGGCTGCTAAGAGATGTACTCGTGACTTCATTATCAGAAGTTCTGAAACACCAACAGATGTTCAGAATGGATACATTGTTCAGTGCTCAAACATTTCCAAAATGGTATGCTGATAAATCTATCCCGCCTTCTGATCAATAGAAGGTTATGAATGAGAGCTTAAACTGACTTTTACATAAGGGCAATTAATCTGTGAAGTACAAAAATAATGACAAACTGCAACACGTTGTTCTATCAATATGTAACTATATGCATTAAGCTCAAAGCTCAGTATACGCGACTGCTTGCCAAAGTCAATGTATATTCTAGATCAAATGAAAGCAGCTTTGAACAGTACTATGCTAAAGAATCAATGAAAAAACATATTAGAGAACTGGAAATAGCTACATCTTTTCAATGGCGAAAAGTAACTGCTTAAACAGGAATATGCCTCAAGTCTGATCATTTTCTAATAAACACATAGATATATCTGTATGTCAATAAATCATGAAAGAGCACCCCATCTCAACAGGCCAAAGCACTGGATTGACAAGCCCTAACACCGTCTCGACAATTTCAGATTTCTGCGGAGAAGCTTCTTATCATCGCTGATAGTAATCATCACACCCAGTTTTCAACCAACTCACTAAAACCAAGGATTTATATCATAGAAATCTGAACAGCTCATTCCCTTGAGCCTTCAGGTAGTAACTTAAATGATTCGGAAATGGAAATTCTATAACCCAAAGACTTGCTACTTACTGGATTGCGGATCAACATGAACAAAGAAGCTTGCGGCAACTATTAGATAACACAGAATCAGAATAAACCCTTTCAAATAGTTCGCAATGCCATCCTGCAAAGAAAGGCAAACAAAAGAGCACATCATGATAAAGCTTCAACCAAGATAAGATGTATGTATTTTAAATCCGCCCAAAGGGTAAAGTAGAGATACGATTCTCAGGAGCACAAACAACCAAATTACACCACCACCTTAAAAACTTAGGTAATAAAATTACGAAAGTTTTTCTTTATCGATTTAACAATCTACCTGTAGCAGAAATGCCACAAGAAGTATTGTTACGAAGAGAGTTGCTGACTCAAATAGCTGAAAATTCAAGTCCATCTTTTGCCCCATCATCCAATCAACAAAAACACAAAATGGACTCTCTATCGAAAAAGAACAACATGGGTCAAACTTCCTCAAAAAAAGACCAGCAACGCACTAACATTCACACAGATATCATATTCAGATATAAGTACCACAAGCATTGATATCTGTGTTGATGATCTAATTGCAACACCTATAATTATGTCCTGTAGCAGAGAAAAGAAAGTGCACAAACAGCTAGGAGGATGCTGAAAGATAAAAAACATCAACAATAAGCAGATGTAAAGACTTACAGGCTTATCTTTCATTGCAAACATTATTGCGCTAGCATGTTCTGTTGCATTGCCCACAATAGGAAACAAAATAACACTTATAAAGCCACCGGTAGGTTCAATGAATCAGGTGCTCCCTGGCAGCAATGAAGCAAATTAGTAACCAATTACATCCATGCAGCGATTAACCTGTAAGACTAAAAATATACTGGTACCATGGCAAAAGTAGTTATACGCTTAAGTCATCAAGTATAAGAGGGTTAGATGTAACTAACTTCAGTTATAACATCCATGCATCAGCTTTGTGTAAGTACGCCGCTTCCTCTGGAACAATATAAAATTTCCACTTGCAGAATCTCTGGTGGATATAGTAACTCAAGCATTAACTAAGATCCAGAGCATAAGCATCTAACCGAGGTAGCTCCCTATGAGACTGATGAACTTGGCCTTCTTGTGCTGGCTGCAACTGAAATCCCATTAAGAAAATTCATGAAAAACAACAGATTTAGAGATAGGAAGACAAATAAGAATAACAATGTTGTATGTGTGAAACTGCAAGGAAGGGATCCCTAACCTCCTGCAGCATTGGTTACCCCTACTGTGGTCTCCACCTCCATTCCTCCAAGATGCCCCACTCAAGCCAAGCGACCTCTGCATCTAAAAAAACAATCCCAGTCCTAACCAGAGAACACTGCAGATCTGCAAATAGAGGCATAGGAAAAGCTCAAAAAGGGAGAAAAAAACCTAGAGGCATAGGAAAAGCTCAAAAAGGGAGAAAAAACCTAGAGACTGGGCACATCACAATGGTCGTGGCTGAGGCTTCCTTCCTCTGCCTCTCTCCTTTTCCCCGTGGTCGAGCCGGCTCCCTCTCCATGGCGCTCGCAGCCGAGGCCGTGGAGGAGACGCTTCCGGCAGCGGCGGCCATGGAGGAGGCTCGGCGGGGGATGTGGAGTCCTAGGCAGCCAGTGCCATGGAGGAGACGCTGCCAGTGGCGGCGGCGGCCGTGAGATGCTGGCAGCGAGGCCATGGAGGAGATGCTGGCAGTGGCGAGGCGGCGATGGCCGTGGAGTCGCAGGCGGCGGCGGCCGTGGAGGCGCAGGCGTCGGCGGCCGTGGAGGCGCAGGCGGCGGCGGCCATGGTCCCGTGGAGGAGCTGGTGGCGGCGGGGAGAGGAGAGAATGAGACCCGAGGGAGATATTTTTCGATCTAGGTTTTTACCGATGCTTATATACCATGTACCAATGAACCTAGCAATCTGTCACACCGGACGTGGAGCCACGGCTCTATGAAATGTCGGCCCCGCATGCATCTGGCCCCAACTGTCAGCGAACCACACTGATAAACAAGAAGTGAGAAATGGAATTACCACATCCAACAGCTGTGGTGAAAAGTGGGGCGAAAATTTTACTGTTGCATCGCATCCAACGCCTGAGAGACATGCGTCGCGTGCAGATAGCGTGAGAGGCCGGGTAGGCTAGCGCCCTTTAGGTTTTAGAATGCAATTCGGCACAAGCTTGAAGCACAAAAGAACAAATTTAGCACAAATGATGTTGCAGCATTAAAACGAAAAAATGGATACTGCCATTTGAATAAAATCCATGTAATTACATGTGCTGAATCTAATTCAGGCAGTGAAAAAAAGAAGCGTTTATTTCTAGATAGATATAGTTTGGAGCTTCTTATTATAATACCTACTATAAAACATATGAACTTTCATTTTCAGATAGACCACTTTGACTACCACTATATTACATTCGTCATTAGTACCCCAAAAAGTATTTATATTTGTCGTCAACTACTTTAATTAAGCTCACATGTGCAATGTTGTGTCTAGGAAAATCATCAGTTAGCAACTGAAAGTAATAGTGCTTCACTCAAAAAAATGAAAGTGCTAAAGGATGCAATAGGCAAAGAAAAAGGAGCACCTAATAGAGATCTGTCCTTGACCCTCGACCACCTACCATCTGCACCTTTCAAAGCTGGTGATCGCCTATCTGAGGCAACACAAAGAAGCCTACACAGCAAGAAACAGACCAATGGACATTGAGAAGAGAGGAATACCAGTAGCAACAGCAAAGAAAAATAATACATGAACTGACAGATGGAGAACACAAAAAGTCAACAGTCGTTGCAGCCCAAACAAAATTTAGTAGCAGATCGATCTAGATATAGAGATTAAAGAATGCCCTCACCATGTACAGGAGCACCATGCACCTCACCACACTCCACCATAGCTTCACTGGAGGAACCATCCTGCGTTGGATCTGGTGGAGAAGATGACATCCTGCCGTCGTCTTACGCGAGCGCCCGGCAAGAGCACGGCCAGCACATGACGTCCCAAGACTGCAGGGGAGGAGAACATGTGGGGAGCAGCGAGGACGGGGATGCGAGCGAGCTCAGAGGCCATGAGCTCGACGACACTGCCCGGCTCCAGCGCCACCGTGGTTCGCCTCCCAGCTCCGCGGATCCCACAGCCCCCAACCGATGCGCCGCCTCCCGCCGGTGATCCTGCCTCCCTCCACCGTGTGCCGCCATGGATTTTGCTCACGGGGAGAAGATCTTTGGGGAGAGGCGGCGGAGCAGATGGGGGAGTGGGGGGGGGGGGGGGGTGATTGGAGGAGAGAGACGGGGAATGATTGGAGTGGGAGAGAGACGGTGAGATCTAGGTTTTTACCTGACATTTTTTTAGTGCACCACGAATTTTCGCCACCACCATATGACACGTGGGGATCTACGCCAGATGGTCCCAGATGTCATGGACCTGTACAGCCAATCGGGAAGTGAACGAAAAATTACCGCATCCAACGGTGGTAAATCAACGTGGGAGAAAAGCAGCGGTGTTTTACCACATCCAATGGACAGGAGAGACGCGGCGCGGGCAGATGCGCTGGTTGGCCGGGTAGGCTAGCGCCCTTTAGGTTTTAGAATCCAATGGACAGGAGAGACGCGGCGCGGGCAGATGCGCTGGTTGGCCGGGTAGGCTAGCGCCCTTTAGGTTTTAGAATATGTTGCACAATGACTGGAACAGCTTCTTAATAAGGTCAGGCAAAGCTGAAGCAAAACGTATGTTAACAGTATGTAGATTCAGATTAGATTCAGGGGCAGGCAGACATAAGTAAGAGGAATATAAAGCACCACCAAGAAATTGAATCAGAGCATAGAAATTGGCAGCCGAGAAATCCATATCCCCAATCTGCACAACCAAAAGATCAGTAGTCGAAGCAGGGTATGGCAGTGTATCTGTCAAAGTAGCAGTAGGCGAAACGTCTCCCATGAATGTAGTATCAGTGTGATATTTAACGCCTTTTTTAACCCAAACCTTCTTCCTTAAACACTGTCTACCAAAATGCCCCAGACCTTTACAGCGGTGACAAATAATTTTCGGACAAGCTTCGGCTCTATGTCCCCACACGTGACAGAAACCACAAAAAGGATTTACCAGACACTCTTTTACTATATGACCCAGCCCAAAACAACCCAAGCACTTAATCTGATTCTTGCACGCACGTTTGCCATGACCTAGCTCCAGACAATTGAAACAGCAGCTCATAGGCCCAGAGAGAGATTCATGTCTCAAGAGATCTAAAGGCCCGTTGCTAGCCTGAGGAATTGAATTAGCAAAGAGAGTATTTAGAGGGCCAGTGCGATCCACATCAGGATAAACTGCACGAAATCCTATCTAGCGCCCATTAGCGCGCGCTATTAATGCGCGCTAACGGGGCGATATGTTTGGGCCATGGCCCATTTAGGTGCCGGTTTTTGTTTTTGTCTGTTTTTTCAGTTTTCCTTGGTTTTTACTGGTTCTTTTCAGATCGTGGTTTTCACTGGTTTTTTGTGTTTTTACTGGTTTAGACGTTTGTTCGAATTTAAAATATGTTCAATTTCAATTTTATTTTATTGATTTTCGAATTTTTGTTCAGATTCGAAAATTGTTCAAATTCGAAAATTGTTCAAATGCAAATTTTGTTCAAATTCGAATTTTGTTCAAACTCGATTTATTGTTCAAGTTCAGTTTTTTGTTCAAATTCGATTTATTGTTCAAGTTCATTTTTTTGTTCAAATTCGATTTTTGTTCAAATTTAAAATTTGTTCAAATTAAAATTTGTTCATATTCCAAATTTATTCAAATTCTAATTTTATTTACAAATTTATTTAAAATACGAATTTTTAGAAAAGAAATCAGCTAGTAAATTCTCAGCAATACGAAACAGACTAATAGAGGTAGCTCCGAGAAAAACTGACATGCGGTAACTGGGCCAGCCCATTAAGAAATATCCTGTAGGCGCGCCCGAGAAGAACGCGCTAACGCGGGGCGATTCAGTTTGCGGTCACCAAGTTCCTTGTCACAGGCTCACAGGTGCCTTAGTTCGCTGCAATCACCCTGGGGGTCCAAAAACCCTTAACAAATAGCTCAGAGGGTCTTTTTTTGGTAAAATTTGTTTGAGCTCAAATCGTAGTGTTTGAATTGGGGAAAAAAACGTTTGAACTCATAATTCTCGTTCCGCTGCCGCTTGCTGAGCCCACCTTGTCAGGTTTACCCGTTATTCTAACAGAACTAGACTTTGTCAGCGTTAGAGTTCCGTTGCCACCATCTTCTTTCCTGTTCTGTCGTCCTCCCCTATTCTGTTCGCCCGCCCAGCTCGTCGTCGACCCCTCGCCGTCGCTACGCCGGAATCGAGCTCGTCGTCGCTTCGCCGAAATCGAGCTCTCCGTCGCTGAAACCACCCTGGTGCTAGGATCTTCCACATAGTGGCAAGGGCTCCCCAGGTCGCAGTTTTGGCTCCTCCCTTCTCCCATAGATCTGAGCTCCCCAGATAGGAGATCTAGAATCGCTCCCTCTAATGTCTCTAATGGAAGCGCGGCACCTATGGAAGCGCGGCAATCTCAGAGGAGATCGACTAGCTGTCTCTAATGGTGACGGCGGCGGTGGCCGTTCCTGTGGACTTGGTGGCGGAACCTCATGAACATCTTGTTTCTTGTTATGTTAATTTTCACCGAATTCACCTCTGTAAATGCGAATCTCAAAAATGAAGAACAATAAATATAGATTTCAGATCTGAAATTTACAGGAGAAACACTAAATCTGAAAGTTCATAATATTTGGTTGCTTCAAACTTACAGAAGCTAGTTAGTAACACAAAAGGCGGCTTTAGCCTTGTCTATACAAAAGCTATTCTTCAGAGTTAGTCTAACACTAACTATACTTAACTGAAGAAACTAGGGGAGAGGAGCCTTCTTGGAAGTTGGCATACCAAAATGCTGCGAAGGGCTAAAGTTCATTGCTAAATCATCCGGAACTGAACGATTTCCCTTCCCGCCTAACTCCTGCTGCTTTTCTCCATTCAGCATGCACGTCGTGGCTTCCCCTTCCACGGGCGACTGCGCTCGCCCTTGGGGGAGGAGGGCTTTCCGCGCTTCTGGCGGAAAAGCGTCTGGTTGAACCTGACCAGCAGCGCCGCCACGAGGCATTCTTCAAACGAGTAGTACGGCAGATCTTGATAGGTGTCGTATTTCCTGGTGAACCGCAGTCGCAATGATAGATCAGTGTAGTTGTGGTTCGCCGGCGGCGCATAAGCACGCCATATCGTAGAACTCGATATGGACCGCTTCCTCGCCCGCCACAAGTTCTTGTTGGTCTTCGACGCCGGGAAGGCGGTGAATGGCCGACGACGACGCTTCCCCAGCTTACCCCACTTCAGCTTCATAGCCCTTACCTCGGACAGAGCCGGTGAGCATCTAGACCTTAGGGAAACCCTCCTCCCCGCCTGCAACGCCCCCGCCGACAACGCCAACTTGGGGAAGTTCAAGACAGCCGCTATTGGCACCTGCACACCGGCTTTGACAAGGCAAGTTATTGCCTGCCGGATGGGGGCTTGATATTGGAGCGTCGGCGGCGGCGGTGCCATGAGCTACGGCGAGCTTTAGGATTGGGACTGTGAAGTGGGGAGTGAGACAGGGGAGGAAGACGCGTACCAGCCTTAATCTGCCCCGTAAATAAAATAACAGTAGTCCATGTTTATCTAATTGGGCTTTTACTTCATTTTTCTGGGTCCACTGTCAGTTAGACTGGGGTTGCTATATAGGGTAAAGTACTAGATACCTCTACCCGTGGCGACCTCAACCCTAAAAATCACATTTCCAGTCGCCTTCCTCCCAAACTGGCGGCTGCTGGGGGTTGGCCGCCCCGCCCACAGCGACTGCTCGAACCAACGCCGGCCGGGTGGCGTTTGACCTCCACGGCGTCCTGCACGCAGGAATCCCTTCTCAAGGTAAGTGTAGGGTTTTCCCGTACAGATTGCCCAATGCTCCGATGTAGCACTAGTTCAAGGGGCGGCACTAGTTCAAGGGGAATGTTCCAAAAATATTTCTACTTCTGTAATGATAGTTCAGTAATTTCGTAATCGATATTTCGCAAAAGGAGTGGTTCATATGGTCAGTGAGCCTGCTTGATTGTTCTATAATCAGAACTATATGGTTGCTATGTATGTTGCCCAAACTTGCATGCCCTGCCAAAACATTGGTTACCTATTGTATTTTAGTCTTTGTTCGGTTTGGTTTGTTGCCAAAATATTTAAAATGATTGAATGGGTGGTCTTATTCCAGTTTAAATTGTGTTGTATCTCGGACACAACATTGCTCCATTGTGCTAAAAGGGGAAATCTAGGACATGCTCTTGGTGGAGCTTTTAAAGCACTGTTGGAAGCTATGCAATGCTACTGGATATATTGACATGTTCTTGTTGAGATGAATTTTAAATGATAATAGAAAGCTATGTCATGCTCTTGGTGATTTGTATATCAAATATTGCATTCCACCTCATGTTTTTTGGTGATTTTTAATTTGTTATTTAGACGAAGAATATAGATGTGATGGGTTATGGGGTGACGGCATCGTGAGTTTGACCTAGAATTCAAAATTGAGCTAAGGAAATAAAAATAAAATCAAATAATTAGAAAACTAGCGCATGGAGTCATGGTATGTGATGTAGTATCTTGGAAAAATAGCAAACAGGGCATGCCAAGGATTCATAGGAACACTCTTCACAAATTTGGCATGCTTTTGGGAGCTTACGGCACCGTGAGTTTGACCGAGTTTTTCCACATGCTTTTGAAATGGAGGTCAGTTTCCAATGATCATACATAGTTAGGACATGCGCGTGGTCGAGCTTTTTAATTGCTATTGGAAGCTATGTAAAGCTATTGGGTTTAAAATCATGTTCTAGTTTACATATTATAATTGAAAGCTTAGCCATGCTATTGGTTATTTCTATATCAAACATTGCAAGCTACATCATGCTTTTTGGTGATTTATAATTGATTATTTATAAGAAGTAAATAGATGTGATGGGTTATGGGGTTTAGGGCTCACGGCACCGTGAGTTTGACCTATATTTCAAAAGTGAGCAAAATAAATACAAATAAAATCGAAAAAATGGAAAAACAGTGCATGGGGTCATTGTATGTGATGTAGTACCTTGGAAAAATACCAAACATGGCATGCCAAGGATTCATAGGCAAACTCTTCACAAAATTGGCATGCTTTTAGGTCTTTCCAATGAGGTCGGATTCCAATGATTATACATAGTTAGGACATGATCTTGGTGGAGCTTTTAAATTGCTATTGGAAGCTATGTAATGCTATTGGTTATATTGTCATGTTCCTGTTTTAAAATGATAATGATCTGTCCCTCACACAATTACAGGTTACAATGCAACGTCATGAAGCATGCTACGACTGTCCCTCCGACGATGAGAACTGTGTGATTGGGCACAGTCCCAGGACTTACCAGTACCACACCCATCTAGGACCGGCGCTGACAGATGAAGGTAATAACTTATACATGTCTGGTTATAGAATTTGAGAGATAGGACATATATCTCATTCATGAAATAATTCATGTAGGTCCCATCGTTAGGGGTATAAAAGGGGGGGCTCTTGACCTAGCACCTTGGGAGCTAAATAAAATCGTTTATGGAAATGATGTACCAATGTCTTATGTGAGGATAGGACTTCTCAAATTGCTCTCACGGAGGCTTGATAGTGCTAATCCGATGATCCCTTTGTATGTCTGCTCTGTCAAGAAGTCTCTGACAGCTAAAGGGAAGTCAAAGATGGTAAGATTTCATTGTGCACAGTGAATACTAACGTGTTTGCTCAACTGCATGACACCCTAGTATCTATACTATCATATTAGGTATTTTCGAAGCCGTACAGCCAGCTCTATCTCAAGCAGTACCTAGAAGCAGGAGATATTATGGTGCCAGCCTGCGCCAATGACCCGTATGCACCTGAAGGTGAAACTGAGCAGGATGTGCATTACGTCAAGCTTCGGATGGGCAACGATGGTCGTGCCCAGATTACAACTAACTGGAGCACGCTTGTGACCACCTCACGCATGTCTGTTGACGACATAGCTGTGTTCGAGCTTGAACCAGATGAGGAAGTACTGTTTATCCATCTGATGAGTAATGTGCCGATAGGTAAGCCAGTTAAGTGATAACTTGAACTACTAATCTGGTGGTGTATGCATCTGCACCAACTCAACTTGTATGCCAGATATTAAGGCTTTAGTACTAATTCTGATCGGCTGGTTTATGTTATATATTAAGGCTTGAGTTGTAAAATTTGTATGACATGTTATTCTATATGCTATTACGCTGTGCATTCTCTTATCTAGATTTTGGATGCCATCTATCTAGTCCGTCTAGCCGCTGGAGCAGACAATTTTTTTTCCGTTTGAATACAACTAAGCTTAATTTATAGACATATTGACCATCAGTGCATCACAGAAAGCACAACACGTTGCAATCAGTTAATACAAACATTTCAATTCACAAAATCATGTACGAGTTAAGGCACTTCATCATAACAAGATGGTTTTAGTAAATAGAGTGTAAGCATGCAGAGAAGAATGCAAGTAATCATAGCCTGCGCAACATATTGGCATATAATTTAGACTATCAGGTGACACAATAATATAATAACATAATTAACTAACTGATAGCAACTGCGCAACATATATAGGCTACATTTTTTCAACATGAACAGACATAGCCTCCTGCCCCACATTCAAGAAGGTGAAGATGCACACATTCCCTTCTTCTATCGACGCTTTTTGGAGAACCTTAGGCCAGTTTGCTGTCATCTGGGCAACACCGTTGCCCGGATGGGTGAAGCTTACATTATAGAAACCATCTTGCTCACTGCAATATGTTGGAATGGTGCATGGAAGATAGCGGGCGAGGTGGGCATTGCTGTACTTTGCTGAAAAGTACTGGAGTACAAGAATACAGTCAGTTTTGAACACAGATTCATGTGCATGAGAAGATTAAAAGAGTCAAGCAGATTACCATTTTTGCCTTCCCACGAAGGACATGTGACTTCTTCATCTCACAGATATAGTATGGAACTGTTGGCCTCAGTTTAGCAACCATTGCATTGAGATCGGCAATCTGGCGACCAGTGAGATTGATATTGCTTGCAAACACACAGTGCTTGTCGAATTCCAAGTCACCAGTTATCTTGGGACCTAGAAAGAAATGCACTACTTAGTGATCTTTATCTCCATAAGAATGTATTAAAAGATCATCAGACCCATGTTAGACAGATTCACACCTCTGCGAATGACGATAGTCTCAGCCGCCCTTGCAGGGCCACGATAGGATGAGAGTGGGCCCGATGTGAGTCTACGTGCCTTGGATTTAGGTGTCTTGGAAGATGAGATAGTCTCACTATCTGGATCAGTACCTTGGTATGAAGGGAGGGGGTAATCCCTATTGGTTGTGGCTTTCTTGCATTTCTTGATAGCATAAGAATCATTGATTTTAAATAGCTTGAAATAATCGACAGAACGGTTCTTCCGTCTAGTACAAGCATCAGCCTAAAAATAGAGATTGTGCTTATTACAATGTTGTGTAGCACCTAAAAACACCATTGCCAGAAATAGAAATTTGTATAACCTGCACCTTAGTGGCGATATGGTCAATCGTTGGGTCCATCTGGAGACTTGCAAGCTTTTCTAAAAGAAATAGGCGCCTATTTAGTGCGGACATCTATTTTCTTTGGAATAATAAACTATGCTATAATTAGCAGTATGTGCTACTACAATTTGCAATGACAGTATGTCATTCCATATCCAGTGTGAAGTGAAATCTACTATCATATCCAGCGACAACTACCCTACAATAATAGAGTGCGTACAGAGGTTCCCCAGCCATGCCGCCCATCCCAAAATTTAAACTCGACATAATTCAGCATACTACATAAATTTCATTGAAATTTAGATGGTTTTTACAAAATACGGCGAAATATGAAATAGACTAAAAGAGGTGGTCTTCGTCGGAGTCCTTGCCGGCGGCGAAGTTCACCGATGCGGCCGATGGTGCTGGCGGTGAAGCGTTGGACGGCCCAGCTCCGTCATCGGACAGGAGGGCGGAAACCATCCCGCGGCGGCGACAGTTCTCCTCCGCCGCGCGCTGGCAGCGGTCGCGCTCGGCCTCCTCGAGGGATGAGATGAAGGTGCGGCGCTCCTGCGCTCGCTGCGCTGATGCGTTGAAGGAGGGGAGAGGGTACTGATGCTCACGGCGCTGGCGCTCCGCCGCCACCTTCGCGAGCCCTACGGCCACGTCCGCCCGGAAGAGGCGTCTCTCAGCCTCCGCCATCGCAGCCCTCACCGCTTCGATGTTGCGGCGGTGGGCGTCGGCGCGGGCGGCAGTATGGTCCTCCGCCAGCCTTGCCGCTGCCGCCCTCCTCTCGGCGGCCATGAGCTCCTGCGCCGCCCGGTTGCGGCGCTGCGTCTCGAACGACGCTACGATCGCTCTCTGTTCCGCGGCGGACTCCTCCGCCTCCGCGTCCGTCGGCAGCTCGGCGAGGAACTCCTCGTCGTCGGAGTCCTCCTCCTCCTCGCCCTGCGGCGGAGCTGGGTCCTGCGGCGGCGGCGGCGGTGGAGGTGGGGGTGGTGGTGCTGGTGGCGCGCCGGAACCGCCTCGAGGGAGCATGGCGTAGGTTGTCAAGAGACGGCGAGGCATTTTCTACCGGCGGTTGGAGGATGTGAACCTACCGTCGAGGCGATGAGCTATTTATAGCCGGGAACGGGGCGGGAAAACGAAGGAGAAGGGGCGGGAAGCGCGTGACATGGCATTCATTTCCCGCCGACGCGTGCTGCGACGCGACGGCTCGCTGCCCCGCTGCAAAGCTGTTTCCGTTTGCACCGCCATTACTGGGCGCGGGAGACGAGACGAGTGGAGATGACGAAGCGTCGATCGTGCCGCTGACAGTGGGCCACGCATTACTGGGCGAGGGGAAATGCTAGTAGATCTAGTACGCGACGGAGCGAAGAAAAAAAGGGAGGTGACTTAAAATCACCGTACGTGCTCGAGGCCCACCGCCGGCGATCTAGGAAGAACGCCGGCAAGGTTCACTTGGAAGCGAGAGGAGAGCGGACGATCTTCTCCGGGGTCTAGGAATCGAGCGGCACTTACCAGCCTACCTGCAGCGGAGGAGAGAGGACGGTCTTCTCCGGGGACAGGATTATGGCGCCGCGCAGGGGATTTCGTCGCCGGAGCTGCTAGGGGACGGTTTTCTGCAGCGCGCGCGAGAGGATTTGGGAGAAATGATGGTAACAGTGGGGCCAGGGGAGTGGAGGCAAGGCAAGAGGGAAGGGGATCCCTTGACGTGCCCAGCTCTGCAGTTCAGTGGCTGACAGGTGAGCTTTGCCAGGCGTGGGACCCACATGTCAGTGAAAGAAAGTCAGGGGCATGGCAGGGTGGGCGAGGAGGCCACGTTGCCACGCGGCAGCTAACCAGATGGCGTCGGCGGCGGCTGACTCGTTGCAACAGCTGTGTCGATGACGAGTGGGTCCACGAGCGTGGCAGAATAGAACACAAGCCTTATTCTTAAAAAAGCAGAAAATACATAATCATAGGGGAGTTTTCACGAAAAAGCATTAAAATTAGACCTCAAACAGTAGAATTTTAGATAAGTAAAAAAAATTTAAAACAATAATTATTCTAACAGTAGAGGAGCTATATCTTGACGACATGGTGTTGATCCATGGGGTCAGTGGGAATAATCAGTAAAATTGTTTGCACCATACAGAAGGTCACACGTGCACCATCCCATTCATACATCTTTCCATGGAACCTCACCAGATCTCGGTTCCGCATCTTGATGTAAACATAGCCGTCGTCACCATTTTGGTGAGATTGGACGATTCGCCACCTGGCATCCTGCATATTGCTGAATAGAACACACGCAACCACATAACCTGCTGGTTGTAGGTTTGGTGTAACAATGGCTTCCAGAATCTTAGTCTGTCGAACACCATATGTCACCCTAAGCTGATAGATGACTATACGGGAGATCCTAGCTTTCTTTGCGGATTTGATATCAATATTTGGTGATCGCGGTTCAGGGTCATCGTCATCAGGGTCATCGTCTTCGTCATCACCTTTTTTGTTCCCTTCATCCCCTAAAAAATTTCTTGGACTTCCTCCGTCGAGAGAACCATACGGATCCGCGTCAGATTCAGGTTCCGGATCAGAATCTTCTTGCACATCCTCCACCTCTACAACCTTCAGCTTCTGACATATGATACAACACGCATTAAAAATCAAGAAATGTTCCTTTTATACGTTTATACGTAGTACTAACATATTTTGAAACAAAGACAGTCCTGTGTAGTACCTTGTCATCTTTGCTAACTCCTTTGGAAGAGCCCTCTCCGGCGAAAGTGCGCTTCTTACCCGCTCCTCCGCCCGCATCCATCGATCAATGGTTAAGTTCAAACTACAATAGGGAGTAAATCATGGTTTACAAGCGGAAATAAAAACTATACGAATCAACCCTAAAATATTGATACATACCTCAGTAGCTTAGCTAAAGATGGTTTACCGATGTGGCGGAATTAGTGTTAGCCATACGTCCCTTTTATAGAGACTTTCTAGGAACTGACGTCCCGATATTCACATATCGGAGTAGTGGAGAATAGGAAGGATAACGTTTCTATCCATTAATCTGTTGCAGAAATTTCGGCGGTGATCTAACAGTAGAGGAGCTATATCTTGACGACCGCAGTGTGCACCATCCCATTCATACATCTTGCTGAATAGAACACACGCAACTACATAACCTGGGCAGTGTGCACCAACACGAGAATCAAACCATCTAATTTAGTAAACAAATGCAGTGTGCACCAACATAAGAATTCAGATAACATGGGCACCAGTAATGCAACAGCAAACTCCACATACATTAACATAGTCTTAAACATCCGGGTATGATTGCCCAGATTCTACCATACATAATAAAAACATAGTCTTCAAACATCACACAGTTTTACTCTCCAGGGGGACAACACAGACTTAAACTAATCTTTTGGAAACAGAACATGAGGGCCAACAGCAGGACCGATAACCGGGATGAGGCTAGTCTTGACGAACTTTTCGAGGAATCTGCCATAGGCGGCATGCTTCGCCATGGTGTGGCCCTTGTGCTTCTGCTTGCTGCCTACGCCAACGCCATTCGCGTGCTGGATCAAGCTCTCTAAGTTCTTGCTGATGACCTTGCCGCAGAATGGACAAGTTAGCTCCCCGTACCTGGTGCGGAAAGGGATCTGGCCACTCTTGAGCCGCTTAAGAACATAGCGGCTCTTGCGGTCCCTGTCCTTCTTGTCGTGGCCCATGTCGTCAGAGTCGTCCTGTGAATTTTGAAATACATAAGAAGTGAGATAAACAGGAGCACAACAAAGATCAAAGGAAATAAGCTGTATAAAAATAACAATGCTGCCAAAATGATTCTAAATTGTTGCGGTGATAGTACTATCAGAGGCTAGTAATGTTGTGTGGCCAATATTTGATGAATCGAGGACACACTATGGAATCATCACATTAATAAGCGCAGCAAATTAGGAAAATGTTAATTATAAATTCCATGCATCAGATCAATCATTTTTTTCCAAATAAAAATCTTGTTATCATAGTCTCTACAATCAAATTAGAGTCAGATCACAATGTGAACAGTACGACGAACAGAGGAGACTACATTAACACATTCAGAATGTAATCTGATAACTATTAACTGATAGATATCATATGAGCAATAACAATGTGAACAGTACAACGAACAGAGGGGATCGATCAGAACAGCTCAGAACCTCGGTGCTGTCGTCGGAGGCCTCCTCCTTGAACGGTACTGCTTCTTTGCGGTCTTCTTCAAACAAGTACTCGATGGAGTCACGGTCGTAGCCGGCGCCGGCGTAGTAGTCATCGTCTGGCACGACGATGACTTGGCCTGCATGCTGGTTCTGCAGATCTGCCACCATAGCCACGGGGTCCTCCATCTCCACTTCGTCGACGGCGCGCCGAGGAGCGGCTGGTGCTCCCGAAGAAGACTCGCCCGCCACCGCGGCGACGACCGCGGGTGCATCGCCAGAGCCTCCGACCGCACTAGACTGCGGCTCGTCTTCGTGAGCGCGCTTCATCTTGCAGATGCACAAAGGAATGAGATTGGTGGTGCGTTGGTGGAGCGGATTGGGGTTTTTCGGCAGATTGGGGAAGAAGTGGCCGATGGTGTGAGAGACGATGAGATCGAGACCGATGTGTTATATAGATGCTGCCAGTTTGGTTTCCTCTCGTGGACGCGTGGGTGTGGAAGCGTGTAGTAATGCATGACATGTGGGACCCCCCGTCGCTTCGTTTATGAGAGAAGAGTAAATTGGGGAAGCAATTGTTTTGGGATCCAATACTTTTCCACGTCGCGAGATCGTGGGATAAATAGTGCGCGACGTGTCGCTGGCACGCCGCGTAAGTAAATGCAGTGTAGCGCTTCGAGGGTGCTTTGAAAGTTGAACCCCCCACGCGAGCCCCCATCGCATCGTGAGAGAAGAGGAAGTTGGGGTAGCAATTGTTTTGCAGGCACGCCGCGGTAAATGCCAGTCTAGCGCTTTGGAAATTGAACCAGTCGCTTCGTTTCGTTTCTGAGAGAGCGCTAGACCGACGTGTCACCGCGGGCCCTGGTACAGCGGCCCACTTGTAAGTGAGAGGCTGGTATCGTGGGTAAGGATGTACGTACGTTAACCTACAGGCAGCAATTAAAGGGGCTCTCGTTGTTGGGCCCCTCGTTGTTTGACTACGGGCAGCAGAGCGACAGTCTGAAAAAGGAGATAGCGTGCAAGGGGTCCGGTCTCGTCTGACTCGCGGAAGGAATAGAGAACAAAATCTTACTCCGACCATTGAAATGCTTCTCATCGAGGTCACCTGCTCCATGAGCCAAACGAGTGAGACAAACTAGTCCAGGTTTAGCATCCGAAGCGTGTGGGGACCCACTTGTCTGGGTTAGGTTTGGTCCGACGTGTGTCTGGGGCCCCACTTGTTAATAGTGTTCCGGGCCTTAGTGGGGCCACATGTCATTAGGGATAGGATTCGTGGCCAGTGGAAATTGTGCGTAGCAGCGGGATGAGAATTGACAGGGCATCGAGATTTGAAAGGCAAGTAAATTGACGAGACACGCCGCAGTCTGACAAGGCGTGCTCAAGA
This sequence comes from Dactylis glomerata, assembly GCA_007115705.1. NCBI lineage: Eukaryota > Viridiplantae > Streptophyta > Magnoliopsida > Poales > Poaceae > Dactylis > Dactylis glomerata. The sequence continues at coordinate 375,217 of QXEO01000071.1, forward strand.
GATCTCAGTAGCATCATCATCGCTCACTCTACTCTGGCGACTAGTTCAGTAGATGGAGGAGTTCCCTTCCATGGGTAAACAAATGATTAAATGAAGGAAATTCCATAAACCACCAACTATTGCTGTCATCGTTGCACAAACCACCAACTATTCAGTAGATGCACACCAGGAAAATTGGGAAAAAATACAGGGAGGTCCCCTGGGGGTGTGGGACCCTAGAACCAAGACCAAACCATGGTTCCCACCCCACCTGGCAGACATCGATGGCACCGCCGAGTCTGACCTAGATCTCGGAGGGGGGCCTGTGGAATTCAGAAAAAATCAAAAAAATGGAAAAACACTGCATGGAGTCATGGTGAGTGATGCACCACCTAGGAAAAATACCAAACATGCCATCCCAAGGGTTCACATGTGGACTCTCTCACAGAGAGGTGCTTCCAGGCAGGAGTTCTCTTGGTCTTCCTTGGCAGATGAGCATGGTTTGTGCAAGTTCCACAGCAAACTTTGGAACCATGGTCCCATTTTTGGTGGAGATGTGCATCTTTGCATTCCCAACCACTTTTGCAACTAGTGTTTTTCAAGTTTCCACATAAAAAATGCATTTCCCATTTTCTGGGTGCCCGGAGGGGTCGAAACAGGTGCTTTTTTGTGAAGGGGCCACCAAGGGCATTGTGCAGAACATCACCACTCTATTTTTCATGGGTGGGGGACCTGGCAGGGGTGCCACATCCAGGAGGCTAGGAATTATCTCGGCCTGCTGCCATATAATGAATTATTCTTGCCCTAAATCCTTTTTAATCCAATTTTGCACTGGGGCTACAAGAAATGCACACCAGGAAAATTGGGGAAAAATACAGGGAGGTCCCCTGGGGGTGTGGGACCCTAGAACCAAGACCAAACCATGGTTCCCACCCCACCTGGCAGACATCGATGGCACCGCCGAGTCTGACCTAGATCTCGGAGGGCGGCCTGTGGAATTCAGAAAAAATCAAAAAAAAATGGAAAAACACTGCATGGAGTCATGGTGAGTGATGCACCACCTAGAAAAAATACCAAACATGCCATCCCAAGGGTTCACATGTGGACTCTCTCACAGAGAGGTGCTTCCACGCAGGAGTTCTCTTGGTCTTCCTTGGCAGATGAGCATGGTTTGTGCAAGTTCCACAGCAAACTTTGGAACCATGGTCCCATTTTTGGTGGAGATGTGCATCTTTGCATTCCCAACCACTTTTGCAACTAGTGTTTTTCAAGTTTCCACACAAAAAATGCATTTCCCATTTTCCGGGTGCCCGGAGGGGTCGAAACAGGTGCTTTTTTGTGAAGGGGACACCAAGGGCATTGTGCAGAACATCACCACTCTATTTTTCATGGGTGGGGGACCTGGCAGGGGTGCCACATCCAGGAGTCTAGGAATTATCTCGGCCTGCTGCCATATAATGAATTATTCTTGCCCTAAATCCTTTTTAATCCAATTTTGCACTGGGGCTACAAGAAATGCACACCAGGAAAATTGGGGAAAAATACAAGGAGGTCCCCTTGGGGTGTGGGACCCTAGAACCAAGACCAAACCATGGTTCCCACCCCACCTGGCAGACATCGATGGCACCGCCGAGTCTGACCTAGATCTCAGAGGGGGGCCTGTGGAATTCAGAAAAAATCAAAAAAATGGAAAAACACTGCATGGAGTCATGGTGAGTGATGCACCACCTAGGAAAAATACCAAACATGTCATCCCAAGGGGTCACATGTGGACTCTCTCACAGGGAGGTGCTTCCAGGCAGGAGTTCTCTTGGTCTTCCTTGGCAGATGAGCATGGTTTGTGCAAGTTCCACAGCAAACTTTGGAACCATGGTCCCATTTTTGGTGGAGATGTGCATCTTTGCATTCCCAACCACTCTTGCAACTAGTGTTTTTCAAGCTTCCACATAAAAAATGCATTTCCCATTTTCCGGGTGCCCGGAGGGGTCGAAACAGGTGCTTTTTTGTGAAGGGGCCACCAAGGGCATTGTGCAGAACATCACCACTCTATTTTTCATGGGTGGGGGACCTGGCAGGGGTGCCACATCCAGGAGGCTAGGAATTATCTCGGCCTGCTGCCATATAATGAATTATTCTTGCCCTAAATCCTTTTTAATCCAATTTTGCACTGGGGCTACAAGAAATGCACACCACGAAAATTGGGAAAAAATACAGGGAGGTCCCCTGGGGGTGTGGGACCCTAGAACCAAGACCAAACCATGGTTCCCACCCCACCTGGCAGACATCGATGGCACCGCCGAGTCTGACCTAGATCTCGGAGGGGGGCATGTGGAATTCAGAAAAAATCAAAAAAATGGAAAAACACTGCATGGAGTCATGGTGAGTGATGCACCACCTAGGAAAAATACCAAACATGCCATCCCAAGGGTTCACATGTGGACTCTCTCACAGAGAGGTGCTTCCAGGCAGGAGTTCTCTTGGTCTTCCTTGGCAGATAAGCATGGTTTGTGCAAGTTCCACAGCAAACTTTGGAACCATGGTCCCATTTTTGGTGGAGATGTGCATCTTTGCATTCCCAACCACTTTTGCAACTAGTGTTTTTCCATTTTCCACATAAAAAATGCATTTCCCATTTTCTGGGTGCTCGGAGGGGTCAAAACAGGTGCTTTTTTGTGAAGGGGCCACCAAGGGCATTGTGCAGAACATCACCACTCTATTTTTCATGGGTGGGGGACCTGCCAGGGGTGCAACATCCAGGAGGCTAGGAATTATCTCGGCCTGCTGCCATATAATGAATTATTCTTGCCCTAAATCCTTTTTAATCCAATTTTGCACTAGGGCTACAAGAAATGCACACCAGGAAAATTGGGGAAAAATACAGAGAGGTCCCCTGGGGGTGTAAAACCCTAGAACCAAGACCAAACCATGGTTCCCACCCCACCTGGCAGACATCGATGGCACCGCCGAGTCTGACCTAGATCTCGGAGGAGGGCCTGTGGAATTCAGAAAAAATCAAAAAAATGGAAAAAAACTGCATGGAGTCATGGTGAGTGATGCACCACCTAGAAAAAATACCAAACATGCCATCCCAAGGGTTCACATGTGGACTCTCTCACAGAGAGGTGCTTCCACGCAGGAGTTCTCTTGGTCTTCCTTGGCAGATGAGCATGGTTTGTGCAAGTTCCACAGGAAACTTTGGAATCATGGTCCCATTTTTGGTGGAGATGTGCATCTTTGCATTCCCAACCACTTTTGCAACTAGTGTTTTTCAAGTTTTCACATAAAAAATGCATTTCCCATTTTCCGGGTGCCCGGAGGGGTCGAAACAGGTGCTTTTTTGTGAAGGGGACACCAAGGGCATTGTGCAGAACATCACCACTCTATTTTTCATGGGTGGGGGACCTGGCAGGGGTGCCACATCCAGGAGTCTAGGAATTATCTCGGCCTGCTGCCATATAATGAATTATTCTTGCCCTAAATCCTTTTTAATCCAATTTTGCACTGGGGCTACAAGAAATGCACACCAGGAAAATTGGGGAAAAATACAGGGAGGTCCCCTGGGAGTGTGGGACCCTAGAACCAAGACCAAACCATGGTTCCCACCCCACCTGGCAGACATCGATGGCACCGCCGAGTCTGACCTAGATCTCGGAGGGGGGCCTGTGGAATTCAGAAAAAATCAAAAAAAATGGAAAAACACTGCATGGAGTCATGGTGAGTGATGCACCACCTAGGAAAAATACCAAACATGCCATCCCAAGGGTTCACATGTGGACTCTCTCACAGAGAGGTGCTTCCAGGCAGGAGTTCTCTTGGTCTTCCTTGGCAGATGAGCATGGTTTGTGCAAGTTCCATAGCAAACTTTGGAATCATGGTCCCATTTTTGGTGGAGATGTGCATCTTTGCATTCCCAACCACTTTTGCAACTAGTGTTTTTCAAGTTTCCACATAAAAAATGCATTTCCCATTTTCCGGGTGCCCGGAGAGGTCGAAACAGGTGCTTTTTTGTGAAGGGGCCACCAAGGGCATTGTGCAGAACATCACCACTCTATTTTTCATGGGTGGGGGACCTGGCAGGGGTGCCACATCCAGGAGGCTAGGAATTATCTCGGCCTGCTGCCATATAATGAATTATTCTTGCCCTAAATCCTTTTTAATCCAATTTTGCACTGGGGCTACAAGAAATGCACACCAGGAAAATTGGGGAAAAATACAGGGAGGTCCCCTGGGAGCGTGGGACCCTAGAACCAGGACCAAACCATGGTTCCCACCCCACTTGGCAGACATCGATGGCACCGCCGAGTCTGACCTAGATCTCGGAGGGGGGCCTGTGGAATTCAGAAAAAATCAAAAAAATGGAAAAACACTGCATGGAGTCATGGTGAGTGATGCACCACCTAGGAAAAATACCAAACATGCCATCCCAAGGGTTCACATATGGACTCTCTCACAGAGAGGTGCTTCCAGGCAGGAGTTCTCTTGGTCTTCCTTGGCAGATGAGCATGGTTTGTGCAAGTTCCACAGCAAACTTTGGAACCATGGTCCCATTTTTGGTGGAGATATGCATCTTTGCATTCCCAACCACTTTTGCAACTAGTGTTTTTCCAGTTTCCACATAAAAAATGCATTTCCCATTTTCTGGGTGCCCGGAGGGGTCGAAACAGGTGCTTCTTTGTGAAGGGGCCACCAAGGGCATTGTGCAGAACATCACCACTCTATTTTTCATGGGTGGGGGACCTGCCAGGGGTGCCACATCCAGGAGGCTAGGAATTATCTCGGCCTGCTGCCATATAATGAATTATTCTTGCCCTAAATCCTTTTTAATCCAATTTTGCACAGCAGCCGGGCCACCCGCAGCAGCCTCCCGAGCGAGATAGTCAATCAGCTAACCTTCTTCTTCTACCTCTTCTTCTACAATAATCACGGGCATGGATGCACTCCGGGCGAGGAGATCGTTGTACATGTACTGCTGGGCGTGCGCGTCGTGTCGCCGCTATCCCATCGAGTTCAATGCCCAGTCCCATCGTGGCAGTGCACAGTGAAAAAGCAAGGGGCTACTGCTTCCTATTCGTTCATACCTACGGTGACCCTTCGTCGACAAGGTACCAAGGGCTACGCTTAGATTCAAACGGACGGCCGAGATTGCTTGAGATGGTGCACAGGAGGCAAGGACACGGTGGTCAGCTGAAGCTGGTCCTTGACCGTGTAGCAGTATTCTTCAGAAACCCACTTCCTCTGCTTCCTCCTGCCTTCCTTGCCCCTCCCTCCATTCTACGACGAAGCCATGCCTCCCAAGAAGCGGACCCGACCGGCGTTGAAGACCGATGGGGTCAAGACTAGGGCGGCGGAGAGGAAAGAGTTAACCCGCCGGCAGGCAGATCTCCATGCAAGCAGCCTAATCAGTTAGGCCGAAGCCGTCCTCTCTTTCTGTGCACCAACGGACGAGGGGGACGTTGTCTCCCCCGGGTGGGTTTAGGGTTAACGACGCCTTGATCTTTCGTTTATTTGTTCTTTCCAACTTCGTAACCTATATGATTTTGTAGGCCCCCAAAATCGACGGATAAGAAGCTGCCCATGAAGACCATGGACCCGTCAATGGACTTCCTGATCAAGCCCGTTCCCCGCCTAAGCAAGGTAATCACATGCCATCTAGTGTACTTGCTGATCAAGCCCGTTTACCATTGTTCATAACCTGCCTTTCGCAATGCGGCTAGGTGCTACGCATGTAGATCTGTATAGATTCAGTGTATAGATTCACTCATTGTTAACCGTATCTAGTTTACTTTGAAAAACAAAAAATAACTATATATTTGTGAAAAGAGGCAGTATTAGCATTGATCTCTTTTATTGCCTGCCCTAAACTACAGTGCAGGAAGCGAAGGAGAAGATTGAGGCAGATGTGGCCGCAATGAATGTGAAGATACAGAGCCAACTGGCCGAGAAACATTCCCTCGAGCTGCACTGTGCTAGCCTAGGTTCACATTTGGATTAGGAGAAGGAGAAATCACGAACTTTGGCGCATGAGGTTGACAAGCTTACGGCTGCGAAAAACTTGCTATCGGGGCATATGGACTACCTTGTGAAGACGCATGAGCAGATGAAAATGTTGCTGGACAAGGATGGGTTGACCATCAGAAAGCTAGAGGTGGAAAATCGGAAGCTAAATGCCACGTGCAGCGACCTTCGTGTGCAAATCACCAAGGGCCTCAAAGAGCAGATCAAGCAGAGCGAGAGGACCGTGGTAGCCTATGAGGCCAGAGACAAGTCCAGAGATCTCTTGAAGCTGATGACCGAGAGCACTCGCAAAGCAGCCGGTCTGCTCGAGGCTGTTAAGAAGGAGAATATCATGCTGAAAGCCAAGATCAATGAGTCCGAGCGCCTCCAGCAGGATCAGATTGCCTCCAAGTAAGAGGAGATACGATGTAGTCTGCGCGCTACGTTTCATCGTCCTGTATGTCTGAACTTTGTGTTAACTAGCCGGAATCTTATGTTATCTGAACTAGTAGTGAAATATTAACTGAACAATGATGTTGGCTTAATGCTCTCTCTGTTATATGGAAGCAATTGTTGTAGGTACGCTATTGCTTATAGATAACTTGAAATGCGTAATTACATAGACATAACTTATTCATCTAAAATTTGTTTCAATCTATCTAACTTGTCCTTATTAACTGCTGCTTGCTTCAAGAGATCTGCAATGCAGTTCTCCAGCCTTTTTTTCTCCTCCTTCAGCTGGTCCCTCTGCTTTTCTTCTTTGAGCTTCAGAAAGATCTGAATATCGAGAAGATTTTTCGAAATGGATCCCACCTGCCTATCGGTCATTGTTTTCTGGAGTTCTTCGGCCATATTGTTGTTTATTTCTTTGAGCTCCTTCTTATCCTGTGATAGCTTGTAACATTCATCAGCAGCAGCACAAGCATCACTAATTCTCCCAATACTTTCCGATTTATACAACTCCCATAACTTGACCAAACTTTTCTTCAGTGCATCAGGCCACTCCGGATCAATCCACTCCACTATTCCACACTTCGGACCATCCTAATGATCAGCAGCATAGTATAACAAATATAAGAAACTATGAAATAAAGAGAGAACAACGCTGACAAGGGTATAGTTAATAGAGCCTGTTAGTTAAAGTACCCCTAAGGCCCATCTATCTAGGCCCAATTGTAATGATAGTCGAATACGAGTTCTTACCGTATGTCGATATTGTAATCTGTATCGTACCCTACCCGATCCTCGAGACCTGGCCACCTATATATAGGGGCCAGGAGGGGACGGTGGAGGGCAGATTGAAAACAAGCCAGGTTGAACACCCAAGTTTACTTTCGATACACACCTATTTCGAGTAACTTCACCTTCGAGTTCATCCGACGCCCTATCTCCCCGATCCTAAGTCCTTCATCTAGGACATTTGTCGAGTTAACCCCTCGTCAAACGCTATTCAAACATTCATTTTGCAATATAAATAATCCAAACCTCCTTTGCGCATCCTATAAACCTTTTGCCTGTGTTAGTGCCTTCGAAGGCAACAAATTTCCTTAGTTTCAACCCATGGTCACATGGTGCCTCCCTCTCGATCGCCAAACCATCCCAATCTGGGTCATAGATGGTCTGTGCCACCTAAAACAAAAACCTAAACCTAAATTCCTAACCCCATAAACCAACACGTCGAATAAAAGGAACTCACATTGGTCCGGCAGTAGTCAAAATCGGACAGAAGGCTGCCGCTATCGCTGCTGCTGCCGTAGCTTGTATCGTCGCCATCATTACAAGACGGCATGGTGAAGGAAGGAGAGAGAGGGGTAGAACTAGAGGAAGAAGAGAGAGGTGGTAGAGCCGGCGTGCGAGGTAGTGACTCAACGGTCAGTTTGAACATAAATATCTTGTTCTGCCTACTACCCATTCCTCCTACTACCCATGCCTCGGGATTTCTATTTTCGTGCCCTCAGGTCGTTAGTTGTACTCAGTTTTCCCCAGCTCGTTAGTTTTTCCTCAGTTTTCCCTAAGCCGTTGTCTGAAACCCTCAGAAGGAGCTCGGATGCATCTAATAGGCAAGAATCTAAGGGGATTATGACCTAGAATATATATGTAGCTTCATATGCATCGATTTATAGATCTAGCTATTTTCTATATATTATGCATGTAAAAATAATAGGGAATCGCAATTTCCACTATGATTCGAGCACCACAGCCTCCAAACGATGCCGATGCCGATATCGGCATGGTCAGAATGGGTATGCATGCTCGCCGCCACTGCTAGGTCACCGTCAGGATGCACCCCCAATCCCGTCCCCTCATTCGATCGGTGACACACCAGAGATACCGCCGAGGCCAATGACGAACGTATATGCTGATGCCAATGCTGAACATGCACGCCGCTGTGGGCACGGCCACGCCGCCCCGCTATGCTGGACGCCACAGAGCACCGCAAGGTCTTTCCCTTCGCCACCACACTCCCCTAGCACCTATCTATACACGCCAGAAAGGAGAGACACTAGTTTTCTCTACATTGCTCGCGTTCATGTCCGACACCGTCAGTCAAAGTGTTGAGGTCGTTGTCGATGTCCTCGACCATTTCTTCTCTTCTTTGCATGGTTAAACGCGTCTAGTTCAGATCTATCTAATGCATCTGGTCTCGCCTCATGCAGTTCTTTGTGGACGTCGATCTCATCTCGGCACCCCGCAGGCCACCTCCTCCGTGCCATCGCTGTAGAGCTCCGTTTAAAAATCTAATCATACCCCTGTATTGCCCCCTGTATAGCGTCATGGAGTACAACTACTACCCATGCCTCCTACTACCCATGCCTCAGTGGAAATAAATAATTTATATGCTTTCAAAAGGAAAACAACACATAAGTTGGCAATTGATTTTGGATAAATCAGGTAAATTATGCAGAACAATGACTGTCCCCTACTAGTTGGTATTTTTTATAATATTTGATTTTTAGTTTTTAATATTCCAATTAAGCATAGTTTTACTCTTCAAAATTTGAAATGTATTTTACAAATGTGAATCTACACAGTACAAGGCATGTGGATACATGACATGATTTGTTTGTAATATAATACAACAAGTGATGTAAACAACGCTTATTATTTCAGCAGTCATTTTATTACAACATCTCAATATCCCAGAAATGAATTTATTACATTCTCGCAACATAGTTCTACAATAAAATTACAAATTAAAACTAGTTTTCAGAAAAAGTTTGAGGCAGACAATATGAGATACAACATTTTCTAAGATACAACAGCTTATTGCACGGAGCAGCTACAGCACACTCACAAATATTTACAGAGTGATGCAGAATGAAGGAGATGAATCAAATAGTGACCAGAATTGGGTTGCACTTCTCACTGTAACATACCAGCACCTATGAAGCGGGAAGCTCAAAACTTCAAGATGACAGCTCTACAGCAGTCTCATCATCTCCAACCATTTCTGAAATTGCAACAACAAAAAATACCTTCTTACTCAATTTCTTCCTTCAGAAAACCTGCATGAGATCGTCATCTTTAACAATGTCGATGAAATCCCTCTTCTTAAAGTGCCACCAACGTAAACGTGCCTGCTGATTAGGGCCCCAAGGACATCTCTGCTTTAGCCGCTCAAGAATCTGGTCAACAGTAACTGTCTTGGGATCTACCATTATTTCCATATGATTGTTCTGCACAGCAAATTCTTGGCCATCATCTAGTACTGCAGTGTAAGGATCCACTTGCAAAGCAATTAGATACATTTATGAATGGTCAATAGCTGCTAGTTTACAAGCATCCATACCACTGGGAGCACCACCATCTGGATCAACACCTTTGACACCTAACTGTGCTTCTGGTGCATCAACATCATCAACCATAACAAAGAGATCCAACTGACGAGTATCCTTATACTTCTCCCAAATCTGCAACAGCTGATGGGAGTGCTCAAGTTGTTCGTACACCTGATTCATGTTCATCCACACAAACTTAGCCTTCTGTTTGGATCCCCAAGGAATCCTAGCGTGAAGAATGGCAACAAGCTGCAAAACAGACACAATCTCACTGTAATTCACATTCATTTGCACAGACTGCGAAGCCACACACCTCTCCAAGCCATAATCTAATCTAGCAATGTACTCATGCACTCGGATATTTATTTTGTATGTGTTCTCTGAATCATCGCTGTCTCAAAAATATTGGGAAACAAAAGATACAAATTAGTTGCTTCTCTCTAATCATACCACAATTTGGGAAAACATAAGACAAAAAGTATGTTTTCTGCTTTTGGATAAATTGGAGCCTTCAGATCTGAACATAATTTGAGATGACTTCCATAAGATAAAAAATCTGGGTTTGCATGTTGGTTGGTTTGATAGAGATTGAGGATTACTTGCATACAAAATAATACCACAATTTCGGAAAACATATGACAAAAATCAGTCAGTTTCTTCTCTACAATTGTTCAGATACTGACGGACAGTTACTCCTGCCGTTCCATAAAATATCTTAGTGCTATCGGGATGTAAGAGAGGGATCTGAAATATTCACCTCTGCTTTCTGGCGCTCACAGTACCAGTAGAAGGCCCAATTCCGTTCATCTTTGGGATTTGGTCTTTTCCTCCAAGGCGGCGCCGCGCCAGCGACGTCGAGGGCTACCGCTCCGATTACTCTTGGTCGGCGGCGCCACCGCCGTCGGGCAAGCTTTCCGCTTCTCGCTGCTCCCCGCTGCTGGCTTGTTACAAGATATCTGGCTGCTTTCCTGGCTTGCAGCTCCAGCAATCGCCGCTCCTGGCGGCGATGGTGCCTCTCGTTTCCTGCTGGTAGACATGCGCCGCCGCCGGAGACTACGACCTAGGGGGGTCTAGGGTTGGAAGGACAAGAAAGGGGATTTATTCGTACTGAGAGTTGCAGGTGGAGTTGACATACTGTCAACTAACGAGACAACATAACGGAGATACCTGACAAGCAGGACCCACTCGCTCGCCCCATAACGGAGAAATACTGACATGCGGGACCGCAATGGGCCCAAAACGGGAGAAGTCACGGCAATATTTGGTTTGCCCTCATTTCGTTCAGAATGGGCCCTCTGAGAAATTACCTACCCAACTTTTCAAATCGCGTCTATTACAAACAACAAAGGCACCTGTGAGCCTGTGCCAAAGAACTCGATGACCGCAAACAAAATATCCCGCTAACGCGCGCGCTATAGGACCTCCCATAAACTGCAGAATCAGGGAGCTCCTCTATGCCGCTTATAGCGGCGCGGGACGGAAGCGCCGCACAAGGACCACTACGCGGCGCCTTAGTGGGCCGCGGCCCAGTTACTCTCTTTTCTTTTTCTTTTTCTTTTTGTTTCTGTTTTGCCTTTTCAAAGTTTAACAAAAATCAAATTTGAATAAATTTTAACAAATTCGAAATTCGAATAAAATTTAACATTTTGAAGAAATTCTAAATTCTGAACAAATTTTGAATTTTGAACAAATTTCGAATTTTAAACTAATTTCGAAATCTGAACAAATTTTGAAATCTGAACAAGTTTCGAAATCTGAACAAAGTTTCAAGTGTGAACAAAATTTCAGATTTGAACAAATTTTGAAATCTGAACAAATTTTGAAATCCGAACAAATTTCAAAAATTGAATAAAATTCAGAAATAAAACAAAAATGTAAAGCAAAAAGAAAAAAGAAAAAGCTATGCTGACGAACAAGCTAATCTGAACAGATTGCGACGATATTGGGCCGGCCCACTTGAAAAAGCTAGTGCGGCGCGGGTAGGAAATCCCGCTATAAGCGATGTATAGGATTTCCTTGTCGGAACATAACTGGCAGCAACGGCCCAGTCGCTGACACTGAAAACAGATACCTGGACAGTTGGGCCCCAGGTGATCGTACAAGTCACAGCGATATCTGCCCAGAATTTCAAACACCACTTCTTTTGGTGGTATAAAACGCACATTAAGTGTCTGCATAATTTCAGCTTCCCGATATCCCGCTTGACGCAAATCTTCCATATGTTCAAGCGTTTCTTTTGGCAATGAAGACCAATATTTTCGGGCCAAATCAGTGCTGTAATAAAGACCCAGATCAGACTTACCCAAAGGAGCCGGATCAGAAAAAGATCCAAAAATTATTCCCGTCAGCGACGGAGTAGCCAGCTCCGGCCGGGCTTCTGATGAACTAGCATCTGAGGACAAAGAGCCAAAAGGAATAGGCTGGACATCATTCTGTGTCACAAGAGCTTTATGTAAATTGTCTAGTGAGAAGCCAAATTTCGCTAGCTCAGATTCTGAAAAGCTTAATCAAAGCAAGGTTAAAATAAATGCAGATGTAAGATTATGTCATTACATGCAACTTATGGCATTTGCCTTGTTCTTTTGTGCATAGAAATGTGAGTGTGTTATTTTGTTCTTTTGTTCTTTAGGTTTGAAAAAAGTTAGCTTATTGGTTGGGGAAGATGTTGTCCTATGGCGATCGGTTAGTGTTGATTAATTCAGTTTTAACCACCCTATCGATGTTTATGTTGTCTTTCTTTGAAATACCTAAAGGGGTACGCAAAAGGTTGGACTATTTTAGATCAAGTTTTTTTTGGCAGAGTGATGGGCATAAAAGAAAATATAGATTAACTAGATGGAATATAATTTGTAGGCCAAAAGACCAAGGGGGTCTAGGCATTGAGGTCCTTCAAATAAAAAACAAATGTTTATTATGCAAGTGGCTTTTGAATTGTTATCCAAACAAGGTGTATGGCACGAATTAATAAATAACAAGTATCTTCATTCTAAGGCTTTATCTCAAGTAAAGGTGAAGTCTTCAGACTCCCCGTTCTGGAAAGGTTTAATGAAGTTGAAAGAAGATTTTTTTCGAACGAGGTTCTTTTACAATAGGTAATGGAGAGAATGCTCGTTTCTGGGAAGATACTTGGCTTGGTAATACCCCTTTGGCTAACCAATACCCTTCTCTTTATACCATAGCACAAAGGAAACAAGTTTCTGTGGCTGCGGTTATGTCCCAAACGCCGCTAAACATAGGTTTTCGGCAGGCGTTAACGGGTACTCGTGCAAATAGATGGCTTCATCTCTGTACACGTTTGTTGGATGTTCAGTTGACATCTCAGCCGGATGTCTTTAAATGGGGTCTAACTAAGTCTGGTCTTTATTCGGTCAAGTCTATATATATAGATTATATGGATGATCACACAAAATATCTTCATAAGTACCTTTGGAAAATTAAAGTACCACTAAAAAGAAAAGTATTTATGTGGTTCTTGAATAAAAAGGTTTTGTTAACAAAGGATAATTTGATTAAAAGGAAGTGGCAAGGTAATGAGAAGTGTTGTTTTGTGATCAAAAGGAGACAATTCAACACCTCTTCATACAATGTCTCTTAGCAAAAATGTTGTGGCGCATTATTCATATGACTTTTGGTATTAGCCCACCAATGAATATAAAAAACCTTTTTGGGAAGTGGCTGGATGGTGTTGCAAAATCTAATAAGGCACACATCCGAGTGGGTGTATGTGCTTTAGTCTGGGCTATATGAAAGATTAGAAATGATTATATTTTTAACAATGCAAAATCTTTTTCATTCATGCAGGTAATTCCATTGGCTACTCACTGGATCCGTATGTGGTCCTTCCTACTGCCAATGGAGAAACGCGAGGTTTTGGCTACTGGGTGCAACCGGCTAGAGAAGGTTGCACGGGATTTATACAGCCAGTGCAACTGACGTTTTGATCTACGACTATCATGTTGATGCTTTCACGATCTTACTTGGCTAGTTTGTTTCGATAGCTGATTCATGTATCAACTTTGAGTGACCCGTGATGTATTTTTTTGGAATAATTGATACTAATCTCTATCTCTACTACTTATAAAGGCACAAACTTGTGCTGGAAAATTAAATCCGCACCGTCCATCTGCCGTCATCACATGGTCCACGATCGTTTGTTCTCCCCCTCCTCCCCCTGAAATTGAGGTTCCTTCATAAATAAACCAGCTGACGCACCCTCTATTTAGATCCGAAATATCTGCAAACCACTCCTCCGATCACAGGCCTGGACGCCACCATTGAGGCCTTGAACCTCCTCCTCGCGAAGCAAATCCAGCTTCCGCTGATCCACTCCCTCCGGCATGGACGCCGCTGCTTCCTGCTCGTCGCGTTCTACTCTGCAGAGTATTGATCCGGTGAAGCTTGGTTTGGCACCATCATTGCTCGCTCAAGGAGTCCACCGACAAGGACGGGGCCAACCATCTCTACTACTTATAAAGGCACAAACTTGTGCTGGAAAATTAAATCCGCACCGTCCATCTGCCGTCATCACACGGTCCACGATCGTTTGTTCTCCCCCTCCTCCCCCTGAAATTGAGGTTCCTTCATAAATAAACCAGCTGACGCACCCTCTGTTTAGATCCGAAATATCTGCAAACCACTCCTCCGATCACAGGCCTGGACGCCACCATTGAGGCCTTGAACCTCCTCCTCGCGAAGCAGATCCAGCTTCCGCTGATCCACTCCCTCCGGCATGGACGTCGATGCTTCCTGCTCGTCGCGTTCTACTCTGCAGAGTATTGATCCGGTGAAGCTTGGTTTGGCACCATCATCGCTCGCTCAAGGAGTCCACCGACAAGGATGGGGCCAACCATCTTAGCAGCGCCCGGAGCCAGAACCCCAAATGTCCGCCGCCATGGAGACGGAAGCATCGCCGAGGATGGATCTGGAGCTCGCCATAGCCCGTGTCGTCCTCTCCCTCCTATACACTTGCAAACTACCCCAGCCGGCCGCTCTACCCAATCACGGACCACCCAGGTCAAAACCGGGATTGTGCAGGAGAGTGATACGTCTCAAACGTATCTATAATTTTTGATGCTCCATGCTTGTTTTTACACCATTTGCATATTGTTTCGTTACACTTAGTGGCACTTTTATGCATTTTCCGGAACTAACCTATTAACGAAGTGCCACAGTGCCGGTTTCCTGTTTTCTGCTGTTTTTGTGTTTCAGAAGTGATACATAGGAAATATTCTCGGAATTGGACGAAACAAGTTCCTGAAGTCTTATTTTACCCGGAAGCTTCCAGACATCCGAAGAGGTGTCAGAGGGGGGCCACCAGGGCCCCAGACACATGCCTGGCGCGGCCAGCCCCTTGGCCGCGCGGGGCCCGTGTGTGGGCGCCTGGTCCACCCCCTGACATCGCCCCTTCGCCTATAAGAAGCCTCGGGACGGAAAACCCTAGGGGATTCGGCAATTTTCCAGAAGCAGTTCCGTAGCTCCGCCGCCGCCACCGACGAATTTCGGGGGACAGAAGTCTCTGTTCCGGCACCCTGCCGGGACGGGGAAGTGCCCCCGGAGCCATCTCCATCGGTCTCCATCGCCGTCTCCACCGTCTCCATCGACCTCACCACCATCTCCATCAACCTTGCTGTCTCCTATGATGAGGAGGGAGTAGTTCATCCCCGGGGCTAAGGGCTCTACTGATAGCTATGTGGTTCACCTCTCTCTCCCATGATGTGATCTTTATGTGATCGTGAGCTTTGTATCATGTTGAACAAGTACATGTTATTATTCAGATATTTAGTGTACTCTAGTGGTGATTATTAAAGTAATCTATTCCTCCTGCCATGGTGTAACGGTGACAGTGCGTGGACCATGGTGGTACTTGGTTTAGGCTATGATTGTGATCTCTTGTGGATTATGAGAATAATTATTGCTATGATAGTATTGAGTGATCTATTCCTCCTTTCATGGTGTAATGTTGACAGTGTGTGCACCGTGTTAGTACTTGGTTTAAGTTGCAATGATATATCTGTCTTGAGTTGTGATCTGATTTGGGTATCGCTATGAGTGGTGTTTGTCAAGTACTTGATGAACTTTAAGGGGTGCTTCTGTAGCCACTACGCGATGATTAGTGTTATTCAATAGGAGAGTAATTCAGAGTACCTTAGCAAAGAGAAGTTACTTGTTCAGTCATGTTACATTGTTGGGAGTGTGTCCACTAGTGAAAGTATGATCCCTAGGCCTTGTTTCCAAGCTTTGCATATCGTTTACTTGCTGTTTTGTTACTTGTTTGCTCACAGCGATTTTTATTCAAAGTTACATTTGCTACTTATAATCATCACTACCGCTTGTATTTCACTATCTCTTCGCCGAACTAGTGCACCTATACATCTGACAAGTGTATTGGGTGTGTTGGGGACACAAGAGACTTTCTGTATCGTAATTGCAGGGTTGCTTGAGAGGGATAGCTTTGACCTCTAACCTCCCTGAGTTCGATAAACCTTGGGTGATCCACTTAAGGGAAACTTGCTGCTGTTCTACAAACCTCTGCACTTGGAGGCCCAACAAGTATCTACAAGAATAGAAGTGCATAGACATCAAGCTCTTTTCTGGCGCCGTTGCCGGGGAGGTAAGGTAAAAGGTACTCGCATCCTCCTGTGTGAGTGCTCGGAGTTATTTCCTTTAGATTCTGCAATTATATCTTTTTGTTTCTTGTTTTTATTTTCACTAGTTAGGCTTAATGGAAAACAATGAGTTCTTTAGTCTTTTTCCTGAGTTTAGATATGAAGTGTTTGAAGAGAAAATTGAAAAACCTTTGGAGCTTAATTTGCATGCTAATAGTGTTGTTAGTATGAATGCTTTGAACACCGTTGTTGCTAATGCTATAGAAGAGTCTAAGCTTGGGGAAGCTGGTTTTGTTAAGCATGATATTTTTTGTTCCCCAGCTTTAGTGGAGAAAATTTGCTCCGATGATATTTTATCTCCCATATGTGATGTTCCTTCTTATGATGATATGTTTGATGAGTATGCTTTGCGACATAGTAGTTCTCTAGCTTGTGATGATGAGTATAATATTTTCAGTTCACCTACTATTGAGGATAAAATTAGTTATGATTACAATATGCCTCCTATTTATGATAATTATGGTGATGAGAATAATTATTTTGTTGAATCTGCTCCTACTACTATTGTTCCTGTGGTGAGTATTAATTCTTTTATTCATGTGGCTCATGATAGGGATGCTTTATGTGATAGATATATTGTTAGTTCTATTCATGATGCTACTGAAAGTTATTATAAGAGAGGGAAACATGGTTTGATGGATCTAAACAATATTAAGTTTCCCCTCTTTATGTTGCAAATCTTGAAGTGGCACTTGTTTTATCTATCCATGCTTGCTACTATGTGCCTCGTTGATTTATTTTCTTACAAGATTCCTATGCATAGGAAGTGGTTCAGATATAAATGTCTTTCACATTTGCTTTTTGATGCTCTCTATTGCTTTAAGTTTCTATATGGCGCCTTTGCCTCAAGCTCTTATATGGCGCCTACATGAGCATCTTTGCAAATTACTGCGCCTAGCTCAAAGGCGTTAAAGAAAAGCACTCTTGGGAGATAACCCATTGTTTATTTTCAGTACTTTTTCTTTTATTTGAGTCTTGGAAGTTATTACTACTGTAATAACCGCTCCTTATCCTTTTTATTTCATTGTTGTGCCAAGAGAAGCCTCTAATTTGAGTGAGGTAAGATTTGGGGATGTTGCTGTCCTGAAACAGTTTTCGGTGCTGCACCGTAAAAATTCGTATAAATTCTCTGTATATCTTTTGGACCTGCGATTTCTTGTGCATATGCCCCAGGTTATATCCAAACTTTCGTTAGTTGAACACTTTTTGATTTGAGCAACAGAAAATCCCTCAAAAATTCGACCTTTGTCAGCTGTTCAGTTTTGACAGATTTCTGCCAATATTTGTTTTTGCCACTTTATCGCTTTCTTTTGAGTTCTTTTTGATCATAGAACTCTTGTGGAAGTTGCTACAGTAGTATATACTTTATATGTGGTGGTTTTGGGTTGAAACCTGAAGCTAAAAGAGGTTGAATATATTTTATGCTTAAACTAATGTTGCTAATAGAATTGTGTTTAGTTTTGTATGAAGGAAGTTTTCAAGTGTAGGGATTGGAGAATGATGAGATGAGATGAAGAATGGACAAAAGCTCAAGCTTGGGGATGCCCATGCATCACCCCAAGAAATATCCAAGAAGTACAAGCGTCAAAGCTTGGGGATGCCCCCGAGGCACCCCTTTCTTCATCGGCAAAAATCAGGTCACCTTTCAAAACACTATATTTTTATTGCTTCATGCACTATGTGTTTTTCTTGGAGCGTCAGTTATTTTAGTTTTCTTAGTTAGTTTAGTTTTATTTGCTGCAATAAATGGTTAGATCACATCATGTTTCTTTTGGAGGAGATGAACTCGTTTTCATTTGCCAAGAACACTCAGTTTTTCACTCTTATCGTTCACCGAGTGTTCTTCTTTTTCTGCTACTGCTTTTGGTTTTCGTTTTCGCCTTGATTTGCGTTTAGATCTTGCCATATCTTTTCATCAAGGTGTATTTTTGCCTCTGGTCTTCATTAGTTTTCATCAAAAGAGGTGTTTATAAAAATTTCAAATGGTGTTGGAAAAGAGAAAAAGCTTTGTGCAAAATAGTGGTACAAGAAGGAGCTTGTGTAGACTGCGGCTTAGGCTTTTTCATGTCATGCTTGATGTCTTTTTGATAGTATGCTTAGTAGTTTTGCTGTAGCATGACTTGTCTCAAATAACTGAGATTGCTTAATGAGCCTTTGAAAAAATCATGCGTTGTTTTTATTGTATGGAAGCATTATTTTGGTTTTCTCCTTGATGCTTTATTTGGGTTGACTTGGCGCATGCTCACACATGTTAGACTCTTCCAAAGTCGCCATTAGCCTTCATGATCATTTAGTTTTTGACTTTTGATGCCATCGTATGCTTCTTTTAATGTCGCTTTGTCGCTTTGCATGATTATGGCCATTACTGCTCTCTTAGTTGGTCGCTCCCAGTCTTTTGCTAGCCCTCGCCTTGTACTGAGTATGAGCTCTACTCGTGCATCCAACTCCTAAAGCCAAAGTTTTCCAAAGTGTCCACCATACATACCTACTAGCAATTTGCTATTCCAAGTAAATTTGACTTGCTTTTATATTCTCTTCAAATTAAACTCTTACCAGTGTTATGCGAAATTCGGTCAGTAAAGCTCTCACGAACCGGAAGGCACACTTTACTTTTTCTTGTTCTAAAAATTTGACATTGTGGTCTCTTATGTTGAGTTGTTATGCTTGCAAGTTGTAAGTTGGATTCTAGCCCAGCCATGCTGTCATGGGGCAAGCTTTCAACATTGCACTTCTATTTGAGTTGATATCGTGATCTTTTGTTTATGGATGCCCGCGGTGTGAAATGAGTTGGGAATCTTGTGAGGATCATGGAGTTTTTATATGTGTTAGGGAAACGCCGGGCCGCCAATCTAAGCCATGCATAATTCATGGTGGAAATTTGCAGCATACCCATGGTGAACATTCGACGACGCATCTCACAATAAAAAGCTAAACAATATAGTAAATAAAAGAGATGTCGAGGTGTTCATTGTCTGCTTGTCCTGTCATTTTGGTGTGGGCTTGTTCCATGTCATCGGGCACGGAGGTACCCCATTGGCGGTTCTCAATGATATGCATATATTTACAATGACAAGAGCCTTGCTTGGGACTCTAAGTAAAGTAGCATGAGGTTTGGGTACTCGTATTCACGGGACACGAGGTTTTCAACTTATGATTTGTCAAGCATATGCATCATAATTGTTCTCGCATTAACTTTAACCATTCAAGATGCTTATGATGGGGGCAATGAGAGCTCAAAGCCGGTAAGTACCATAATTTTTGAAGGTTATAAAACTTGCAATCACTGCTTCCCTCTGCGAAGGGCCTTTCTTTTACTTTTATGTTGAGTCACCACCTTCTTTCTTTATGCACCATTAAGAGAGCATAGTTGTCATTCTTAGTGTGATATGCATTGTCCCAAAGTTCATTTCTTGACTTATATTGTTGGTTTCACTTGTTCTTAAATTATTTGTATCTAGTCGCCCTCTTAAACTTTGAGGTGTCCTATGCATTTATGTTTTGCTCTCTTTGAAGGACAAGCTGAAAACCATTTGTATGTTTTTCCTTATGATTTGAACACACGTTTGACTTTCATTGTTTCATTATCATGATCTTTTGTTTGTGTTCATTTACATGTTTACAACATGGTTGCTAAGTTTCTTATTGTCATGATTATATCTTTCATGCCCATGTTTTAAGTTCTATTGATCCCAGCTCACCAATGCTTACATTTATGATCAAGATTGTGTAGGTGCATGTCACCTCAAAAATTATTCTTTTGTTATCACTTACCTACTCGAGGACGAGCAGGAGTTAAGCTTGGGGATGCTTGATACGTCTCAAACGTATCTATAATTTTTGATGCTCCATGCTTGTTTTTACACCATTTGCATATTGTTTCGTTACACTTAGTGGCACTTTTATGCATTTTCCGGAACTAACCTATTAACGAAGTGCCACAGTGCCGGTTTCCTGTTTTCTGCTGTTTTTGTGTTTCAGAAGTGATACATAGGAAATATTCTCGGAATTGGACGAAACAAGTTCCTGAAGTCTTATTTTACCCGGAAGCTTCCAGACATCCGAAGAGGTGTCAGAGGGGGGCCACCAGGGCCCCAGACACATGCCTGGCGCGGCCAGCCCCTTGGCCGCGCGGGGCCCGTGTGTGGGCGCCTGGTCCACCCCCTGACATCGCCCCTTCGCCTATAAGAAGCCTCGGGACGGAAAACCCTAGGGGATTCGGCAATTTTCCAGAAGCAGTTCCGTAGCTCCGCCGCCGCCACCGACGAATTTCGGGGGACAGAAGTCTCTGTTCCGGCACCCTGCCGGGACGGGGAAGTGCCCCCGGAGCCATCTCCATCGGTCTCCATCGCCGTCTCCACCGTCTCCATCGACCTCACCACCATCTCCATCAACCTTGCTGTCTCCTATGATGAGGAGGGAGTAGTTCATCCCCGGGGCTAAGGGCTCTACTGATAGCTATGTGGTTCACCTCTCTCTCCCATGATGTGATCTTTATGTGATCGTGAGCTTTGTATCATGTTGAACAAGTACATGTTATTATTCAGATATTTAGTGTACTCTAGTGGTGATTATTAAAGTAATCTATTCCTCCTGCCATGGTGTAACGGTGACAGTGCGTGGACCATGGTGGTACTTGGTTTAGGCTATGATTGTGATCTCTTGTGGATTATGAGAATAATTATTGCTATGATAGTATTGAGTGATCTATTCCTCCTTTCATGGTGTAATGTTGACAGTGTGTGCACCGTGTTAGTACTTGGTTTAAGTTGCAATGATATATCTATCTTGAGTTGTGATCTGATTTGGGTATCGCTATGAGTGGTGTTTGTCAAGTACTTGATGAACTTTAAGGGGGTGCTTCTGTAGCCACTACGCGATGATTAGTGTTATTCAATAGGAGAGTAATTCAGAGTACCTTAGCAAAGAGAAGTTACTTGTTCAGTCATGTTACATTGTTGGGAGTGTGTCCACTAGTGAAAGTATGATCCCTAGGCCTTGTTTCCAAGCTTTGCATATCGTTTACTTGCTGTTTTGTTACTTGTTTGCTCGCAGCGATTTTTATTCCAAGTTACATTTGCTACTTATAATCATCACTACCGCTTGTATTTCACTATCTCTTCGCCGAACTAGTGCACCTATACATCTGACAAGTGTATTGGGTGTGTTGGGGACACAAGAGACTTTCTGTATCGTAATTGCAGGGTTGCTTGAGAGGGATAGCTTTGACCTCTAACCTCCCTGAGTTCGATAAACCTTGGGTGATCCACTTAAGGGAAACTTGCTGCTGTTCTACAAACCTCTGCACTTGGAGGCCCAACAAGTGTCTACAAGAATAGAAGTGCGTAGACATCAGAGAGCCCCACTCTTGCATGCTGATGCACTGCCTGGACGCTGTGACTCAACGAGGGCATCTCCATGATCCAAGTTTTGCTCCAATCCAACAGAAAATGGTACCAAACGTAGTACAAATGGTCTGTCGGCTGCTGGTGGGATATAGGTGAAAAGGAATTGTGCCATCTTTGCCTCTACAATAACATGAACATTTGACAACGAATATTTTCTCTATATAATCAGGAGCTCAGGTGAGAAGCATGAACGAGGAGAACGAGCTTGGTGTGAGGTGTTATTCACATCAGCACCATGAATCAGATGTGAGCTTCAGTTAACTCTATGTCATACTTTTCTCCCAATCAGATGTTCGGGCCATCTATTCCAAGACTGTCTCAGGTACCATGCTTGTTGTTGCTTTGAAGTATTTTTTTTTGGTTTGGCAACTTAGTTTATCAGCATTCCTTTTGTGAATGAAATATAGATCAAACCACATTGTTGGATGCCTGCTTGTTACAGTTGGTGTAGTTCTGTCGGTAGTAAGGTACGTGTTGGAACAACTAGCTTTGTTTTGACACTGGTGGAAAAAAGGCCATTGGTCCCGGCCTGTAACGCCCATTAGTCCCGGTTGTAGCAACCGGGACTAACAAAGCGGGACTAAAGGCTTAATCCTTTAGTCCCGGTTGCTTACGAACCGGGACCAATGGTCCTCCACGTGGCTAGGCGCATGTGCTGCGGCTGGAGGACCTTTGGTCCTGGTTCGTAACACGGACCGGGACTAAAGGTCCATTCGGAATAAAATTTGTATTTTCTGTTTCAGAATTTTTGGATTTTCTTTATTTCTCTATTATCTAATCATCTCTATTCCTTCCCTCTACTATATAGCTTCCAAGAGTATATGGTCCTCACTCCATTGTGGTCCTCACTTCCCGATCGGTCACCCATCCTCACACTACTCCACCCTTAGCACGCTTAACTTCTCTATTCCTTCTCTACTAGCTTCCAAGACTGTGCTCACGACTTATTGATAATACCATGCTACCAATTCTATTAACCTATACACTTAGAAAACATATAATATTACTTTTTTAAATTCCAAATAAATTCACAAATTAAGCAACATTGATTAAGTAATAATAAGCATGAATGAATTCCACATAATTTTTATACATAATTTAATTATTAATTTTTAATAATTAAAATATTCAAAAAAGACCAAAAAACTTGAAAATCCAAAATAATAGCAATATAATAGACTTGTTAACCAAATAAGAGGGAGTACATTTTTTCATATATATATGCACTCGACTCGCACACCACACCATACACACATCTAGCTAGCTAGTAGCCTTCTAGCTTCCAATAACTCCTAGCAATCTCAAAGCTGAAGCGAGCGTCTAGAGCGGCATACAACACTTGCTTGTCGCTTAATGGAACTTTGGCCCAACCATATACAGGTTCTTCTTCTTCTTCTTCTTCCTCGTCGCCGCCCTTCTTCTTGTTCTTCTTGATCTTCTTCTTCTTCTCAAGCTTTGTCCCAATAGTAGCATTGGACAGATCATATAGACTCGGAATTGGTTTCGAGGTCGGGTTCGGTATGATCACTTGGAGGTCGTGCACCAACGCAATTTGAATTCCGTATGGAGATAGCATGCGCACGTCATTGCCGATAGCCGCGCCGCAGAATTTAATGGTGGGGTCCCCCAAGAAATCCCTAAGCAGCTGCGGCACATGATCGGCCCGACATAGTTGGAAGAGCAAAACCTCGGACGCCACCGAGAGTTGAAGGAGGGCAGCACGCTGATGAGGCTTATCGCGAGGGGTGGTGAACTCGCAGTCCAAGCCGACACATTTGACCGGTGCGGCATCGAGGAACCGCTCCTTGACAGCGTGGAGCCACTTCTCCACCGTTGATGCATGGACGGTTTCCGTGATGGTGAATTCCATCCCTTCGGCGGTGAGATTATGCACCCGCGTCGCCCCGGCCGGCTCCATTGAAATGAGATGGAGAGAGAGAGAGAGAGAGCTCTCCGCGGTGAGAGTCGAGCTTGATGCCGCCGGCGGTGAGGAGCGCTTGTCGCCGGAGAACTTGCCGCCGGCCGGTGAGAGAGAGAGCTAGCTAGCTTGACATAGCTATGGTGGTTTTGAGGAGAGGATTAGGAGGAAGATGATGATCAAGAAAGCAAAATGAAGATTTCTTATATACTAGAGATGGAAGATCAAGAGGCGCCGGTGTTGATTACTGAAAGCCTCTCCCGATGCGTTCGTCGTTCCATATTACCGAAACGCGTACGTAATGGCGCAGCGATTTCCGAAACGATACGCGGGACTGACGGTTCGTTTGAACTGCCTTTTACCCTTTAGTCCCGGTTTGAGCCACGAGCCGGGACTAAAAGACCCAAAGGCATTAGTCCCGGCTGGTGGCTGAATCCGGGACCGAAGGTCCCATTTGAACCGGGACTAATGCCCCCTGGCCCACATTTTCAAACGAACCGGGACTGATGGACCCTTTAGCCGCGGACCAAACACGTTGAGGACTAATGGGGGCGAATGGAAGCCCTTTTTTCTACTAGTGTGACTACTTATTTCTGTAGTTCATCATTGTTCTCTAAATCTGCATTGAGTACTTTCCAGTTACCTACATTCACAAGGTTTAGTTTTTCCAGTAAATAATTGCAACTGAAATGAATTTTACTTGTAAAATTGTGTAGCACAAACCTAACAAATTCTTACAAACTTTAACAGATCCTCTTGTTTCTGTCTGCAGTAAGGATTGCTGGTTTAGGTGAATATACTAAATAATTTATTTTTGACAGGTTCGTGCAGTTAAAGAAGCAGTAGTGGTATTGGTATTGTTCTCAAACTAAAAGCAGAAGATTTTATTGTAATCAGAACATAATTCTTGTCTCTGTCTCCACTCTCCACTCAGTTTACTTATAGTGTGTGAGTGCCTCCATGTGATTTTGCATATGTAGAAATTTGTTTTCCTTTCATGTAACTAGAGAAGTAGAGATGTTTCGCTTGAAGCTAGGTTTTCTGTGAAAGAGTTTGTGTTCAAGTTATAACAACATGAGTCTGCAGGGTGCCTTTGGAGGAGCCAACCGAAAGTAGATTGGCTAAGATGTTTTTTTTGCTTGCACGGTTTCCTTACGAAATTCAGCAGCCAGTACCAATAATCTTTGGCAAATCAGCTATTCTTGGATCATTTCACACCTGAGTTATTTTTTGGACTCACACTTTATAATACTCACCACGGTGAAGAAATGGTTTGGTTTGGCAAAACTAATTTTGGCATGCAAAGTGTTACTATAATTTAAGTCCATAAATT
Organism: Dactylis glomerata; assembly: GCA_007115705.1. Classification (NCBI taxonomy): domain Eukaryota; kingdom Viridiplantae; phylum Streptophyta; class Magnoliopsida; order Poales; family Poaceae; genus Dactylis; species Dactylis glomerata. The sequence continues at coordinate 400,290 of QXEO01000071.1, forward strand.
CACTTACGTCAATAGTTCTTATGCAACTGAATATACTATCGGATGCACTAGCTCTATGATTACTTCCGGATGCAACATTAGCTCAGAAATTCAGTTGATGCTGCCAATTTAAACTAAATAGGTTAGAATTGCTGTGTTAGAAAAGAATTTTGATAGTATTAAATAGGGCACGCGTTGCACGTGCACGCTTACTAGTAAGTTAATAAAAAGCCGTATGCATCACTCGATGCAGAGGCTGGGGCGCATTATGCCTCCGTTTCGAAAAAATGTGAGTGTGTTATTAAATTTCTTCCTTTTTTTCTTAAAACCCAAACCTTCCTCCATTTTTCTATGCTCTATTCCTTTGAACAGTGCCATCAAAGAAAAATATCCTATCCAAACTGCTATCGTGCAGAGAAAATAAAGGTTTGAGTGCAGTATCTCAAATCCTACATCACCCTTCCATTCCCACAAACAGCAAACCCGACATGCATAAACCACCTGCGAGGCTGCGACAACTACTACCAGAGTACGTCTTTCCCATGTAACGCGTGCATCGTTTGGTTATTTCAGGCCACCTAAACTACCACCTAACCGCTCCAGCTTCAGAGGAAAAAAGGGCGCCGCTTTTCGGTCGTCCAGCGCGCACCAATCATCGTCGCTGACTCCAGCAATCGCGCCTCCGCGAGCCCAGGTATACGTGACGAGAGCGACTGAGTGAGAGAGCCAAGTTTGCTTAACTACCATACCTATCACTTGCCACTACAGGCGTGTTCAAAGTCAAACCAAACCCTCCCCTCACCTTCCATATCAAGCCCGCCCATGGCACACGAAACCCTCCAACAGTTCCTGCGTGCAATTTCAGTTCAGTACGTGCTGCCGGTGTGTACGTAGCTAGCTAGCGCGGGGCTGATCTGCTGCATGGGAAGATCGATGGCTTGGGCGGCGGCGGCGATGGTCGTGCTGTGCTTGACGGCGGCGGTGGCAAGGGTAGCAGCGGACGACGTCGTGGACGAGGACTCGCCCGGGGCGTCCTTCATCTTCGGGGACTCGCTGGTCGACGCCGGGAACAACAACTACCTCTCCACGCTCTCCAAGGCCGACATGAACCCCAACGGGATTGACTTCGCCGCCTCCGGCGGCACGCCCACCGGCCGGTTCACCAACGGCAGGACCATCGCCGACATCATCGGTAAAACAACCTTCAAGTCTTTGTGTGAAACTATGAATACATTATCAGGCAGCTGAACACTCTTGGTACTTACCATGTAAATTCTACGTGTTTCAGGGGAGATGCTGGGGCAGGCGGACTACTCGCCGCCGTTCCTGGCCCCGAACGCGACGGGTGGCGCGCTGCTCAACGGCGTGAACTACGCGTCGGGCGGCGCCGGGATCCTGAACGGGACCGGCAGGGTGTTCGTGAACCGGATCGGCATGGACATCCAGGTGGACTACTTCAACGAGACGAGGCGGCAGCTGGACGACCTGCTGGGCAAGGCCAAGGCCAAGGAGTTCATCCAGAGGAAGGCCATCTTCTCCATCACCGTCGGCTCCAACGACTTCCTCAACAACTACCTCATGCCCGTGCTCTCTGCCGGCACCCGCGTCGCCGAGTCCCCCGACGGCTTCATCAACGACCTCATCATCCACCTCCGCGAGCAGCTCACCAGGCTGCACGCGCTGGACGCCAGGAAGTTCGTGGTGGCGAACGTGGGGCCGCTGGGTTGCATCCCGTACCAGAAGACGCTGAACCGCGTTGGGGACAACGAGTGCGTGAAGCTGCCCAACATGCTCGCCGCGCAGTACAACGGCAGGCTCCGGGAGCTCCTCATCGAGCTCAACGGCGGCAGCGGCAGCGACAGCGCCGGCGGGCTCCCCGGCGCGAGGTTCTGCCTGGCGAACGTGTACGACCTGGTGATGGAGCTGATCGCGAACCACCGCAAGTACGGGTTCGAGACGGCGAGCGTGGCGTGCTGCGGCAATGGCGGGCGGTACGCCGGGATCGTGCCGTGCGGGCCGCAGTCGAGCATGTGCGACGACAGGCAGAGCCACGTGTTCTGGGACCCCTACCATCCCAGCGAGAAGGCAAACGTGCTGCTGGCAAAGTACATCGTCGACGGCGACAGCAAGTACATCTCGCCCATGAACCTCAGGAAGCTCTTCAAGCTCTAGCTTCGACCGGTGAAATGTTTTTTTTTATGCGATTAGCGATATTTGGCTTGTAATTGGGAACATATTTTGTGGATGAAGTGAACACCGTGCGCGATTGCGCATGGTTAGAATCTTTTTGCTAGTATTTGGCTACCGGTCCAAAAAAAAACTTCAGGCGAGAGTGGACTGGGATTTTCGGTAACTCGTTATACCGTCGTTTTAGCGCAACTTCAACACGGGATGGAAACGGACGCGTTTGTCCTTCGGCATCTTCAGCGGGCCGACGTAAACCGGTAACGATCCAATCAGTTCAAATAGGTCAGCCCGCGGACAGAAAATTGATCATGCGGTGCGGTCCGGCAGGCCTGGCTAGTGCGCCCAGCAAGGGAGGTCTTATACTCCAACCTGATCGGTGCAAACCCCACGCCGCAGGGCGATTCAGTTTGCGGTCACCAAGTTGTTTGGCACAGGCTCACAGGTGCCTTTGTTGCTTGTAATAGACGCTATTTGAAAAGTTGGGTAGGTAATTCCTCAGAGGGCCCATTCTGAACGAAATGAGGGCAAACCAAATATTGCCGTGACTTCTCCCGTTTTGGGCCCACTGCGGTCCCGCATGTCAGTATTTCTCCGTTTCATGTTAGTTCCAGCGTGTCAATCTGCGTGGCAATTCGATGTAACCGAGTTCAGTACGCAGCGGTGTACGGTCAAGATCTAGTTCGTTCCTCCACCCTTAACCTTGCCTGAACCCTAGGACGGCCGCGGAGGCGGCGGCGGAGGCGGCGGCGACACAGACAGATAGCGCTGCTTAAAGCTCGCATGCCCGCGCCCGACGGCCCGCGGTGATGCCGAATGTGGAGCGAGCCGTTGCGCAGAGATAGATCGCCATCGCCGGGAGACGAGCTGAGCAGCACAGAGGATGGAAGGGCCCGCAACTCAGGAATCATGTCTCACCCTGAGCAGCCGGAGGAGGTGAGCTTGTCTTCTCTTATGTATTTAACCATTCTTCATCGGTATCTGCTAGCTGGATGTAGGAAATCAAGATATATTTCGTTGAGAGATGTTTGTTAGTCAAACACTAACAAGCATTTCTTATTTCCCCAACCTTATGTCGAGTAGGATTTGCAAAGATTACAGCATCACTCTACAAATTCATGAGTACGTTGGTATGCTTGACAATGGGAACTCCGTAGCTGCGGAGGGTTGCAAGGTAAACTTGCTCGTTGCAGAAAGAAGCTTCATGTCTATATCTGGGATGGTTGAACTTGTTCGTGGAATTGTTCCAATGGGCTCCGCACAAACTGCAGAATTCGAATGGGTATCACCGTGGGGGGTTGTTACACCTGTGGACATGGAAAAGATTGAAGATCAATTGGAAAGGTTTGCAGACTCTCCTGGCCACATTTTGCATGCTAAAATTATTGGTGGAACACGAGATGGTGTTGTTGCCCGGGCATCCAAGAAATTTCCTGCTGGTAATCAAAGAAAATCTGCTGCTGGTGCTCAAGCTGCTACACATCCTAGCAGTAAATCTGCTGCTATTGGTAACCCTGCTCCTGGTAAACATCATCCAGGTGCTGAACCTCCTGCTGGTGTTGAAAAACCTGCTGCTGCTGAACCTCCTCCTCTTTTGAAAATGGTGGCCACATTCGACCCCTACACTGCAGAACTGGATGATGGCTCAGATGTTCTCGTTCCAAAACACGATGTTGATGTCTACGTCGATCGCCAGAAGGGGATACAAGTAGCTGAACTGATTGGAAAGTTTAGTGAGAACTTGCTGCTGGGAACTCACCAAAAAGTACAATATGTGTGGTGGAATAGAAGAATCCAAGATTTCATTGAGATTGGCGTTAACAGTCAACCTAATTTAGATGCGGCATTGGAGAAATATGGAGGGGGCAACCTTATACTGTTTCTCGGTTGCGTAGGCACCCGTGCTGATCCAGAGGGGGATGGTTTAAAAGGTAACGATAACATTCCTAGTTCCATGAAGGATTGGATCAGCCCTAGTAAGGTTGGTACTCGAAATTTTAGTCCAAAGAATACTGCAAAGGTTAGTCCAACAGATAGTCTGAGGCGGAACCGCAAGCTCCTATGCAAGAGGACCTGTCCCAGAAAGAACGCCTCCGCGCAGTCTATGGCAGAGTGGTTGATGACCACCGAGGGGGAGAACACCCGCAAGAAGTCAACCAAAAAGAAGACCACCGAGGAGAACACCCAGTCAACCACAAAAAAGACCACCGAGGAGAACACCCCCTTAACCACAAAGAAGACCACCGAGGAAACGACCCCCAAAAAGTCAACCACAAAGAAGACCACCGAGGAAACCACCTCCAAAAAGTCAACCACAAAGAAGACCACCGAGGATAAGACCCCCAAGATGTCAACCACGAAGAATACCACCGAGGAGAACACCCCAAAGAAGTCTACCACAGAGAAGACCACCGAGGAAACCACCCCCAAGAAGTCAACCACAAAGAAGACCACCGAGGATAAGACCCCCAAGAAGTCAACCACAAAGAAGACCATCGAGGAGAACACCCCCAAGAAGTCAACCACAAAGAATTCCACCAAGGAGAACACCCCCAAGAAGTCAACCGCAAAGAAGACCACCGAGGAGAACACCCCCAAGAAGTCAACCACAAACAAGACCACCGAGGAGAACACCCCCAAGAAGTCAACCACAAAGAAGATCACCCCCAAGAAGTATACCAACAAGGATTCCACCCCCACCGGAAACACTAACAAGGAGTCCACCCCCAAGAAGGACTGGACGTTAGCAGACTCAGATAACGATGATACTTGTCAATGGGAATGCCAATTGGAGGAAGATTTTTTTGAACAAAGGGCAGAACCACCATCACTAGTAGAGACAGATGTGGGAGAAAATTTCTCAGCACAGCAAGTAGATTGGCAGACTGTCAATGTCAAACCCATGGGAGGTGATGGCGTCGACGAACCCATGGCAGAGAAAACAATGTGTGATGTACTTGGCATGGCTAATGAACCTAGTGATGATGATGTAGAGGATGACAATGAAGGTCCTCCCATTTCGGACATAGGGGAAGATGAGGACAGTGAAATAGAGGTTCTGGAACAAGAAACAGGTGATGATGTGATCGATGAATCACTAATGGAGGAAGCTGCCATACCGGTAGATGATGAGGTCACTAGCGAGTTAGCGATAACATATGATCCAGTGGTACCTGTAATTATGGTGGGCACATACTTTGCCAACATGGTAGAATTCAGGAAAGCATTTGCGCAATATTGTATCATCGGAGAGTTTGACGTCTTCAGAACTAGAAACACAAGGAAACGGTACGAGGCGAGGTGCAGATTAGACTACTACAATGGGGAGAGGGTGAAGGATCAATGCCCATGGAAGATCTCCGTTAGGATACTTCCTGGTGGAGAAACAGTTAGGGTACTGACAAGCTTTCCTCGCACATAAATATCTATTTCTAACTGGCGGGTTCGGGTTTTCATATGTGAAGCAAGTTTACGAATTATTATGAAGCAACTAATGTATAAAATGAATGTTCCGATGCAGGTGAACAAAATGGGACCTGCACACAGGTGTCCAACAGGCTGCAAACTAAGATCTTCTTGTGCAACTCAAGAATGGGTTGAGAAGCATGCTTTGGCCATTCTTAAGAAAACGCCCAATGAGACTACCAAGGCGATTCAGGTAAAGCTTATGACTGATTACAACGTCGAGCTACCGTATCACATAGTTTGGAAAGGTAAAGAGAGAGCTTTGCAAACACTATACGGGGACTGGGAAAATAGTTTCAGGCTGTTGTACAGCTTCAAGGCTGAAATAAAATCTAGGTCTCAAGGTAGTGTTGTCGAGATTGACACGAAAGAGGAGGAGGGGAACATATATTTTAACCGTTTTTTTATGGCCCTTGAGCCCTGTATTGAAAGGGTTCAAGGAGGGTTGTAGGCCATATTTGAGTATAGACTCCACTGTCCTCACTGGCAGATGGAATGGTTGTCTAGCATCAGCGACAGCACTGGATGGGCACAACTGGATGTTCCCGGTGGCATTCGGCCTGTTTTAGTCAGAATCAGAGGCGAACTGGGAGTGGTTTATGAGGCAACTGCATAGATCAATAGGTGATGTTTCACCACTGGCCATAAGCACTGATGCATGCAAAGGATTGGCAAATGCAGTTCGGACAGTATTTCCACATGCTGAACAAAGAGAATGCCATGCTCATTTGATGCTGAACCTGTACAGGCACTACTCAGGCACTGTATATCGCTACATGTGGACTGCTGCTAGGGCCTACAAGCCTGAGAGCTACAAATTTTTTATGGACAAGATACATGCTGAGAACTCTGATTTTACCGTATACTTGGAAAGGAATCACAGCCTTTTATGGATGAGGAGTGCTTTTAATCCTGCAATAAAGTGTGATTACATAAACAACAACCTTGCTGAAACCGTAAATAACTGGGTCAAAGACTCAAAAGACCTTCCAGTTCATATGTTGATGGACACCATACGAGGTATGTTGATGAGGCTGATAAAAGTAAGAAGAGATATTGGGGACAGACTAAGAGGGCACATTCTACCCGCTGTTATTCAGCAAATAAACCAGAGAAGTCGAGGTCTTGGTTACCTTAGAGTTGGAGAGTCTAACGACCACAGCTGTGAGGTGAGAGATTTGAGCCGGAATGGCCTGAGGCATGTCGTGAAGATTGACAGTAGAGAATGCAGCTGCTTAGAGTGGCAGCATACTGGGAAGCCATGCCCACACGCGTTAATCTTCTTGGTTCACAAAAGAACTCTGCCACACCTTGATCAATATGTGAGTGAGTACTTCTCTTTGGCTAGATTTCGAGCTACCTACGCAGGTGCCGTCCCTCCTTGCACAGACCAGTCACAGTGGCCTGTGGTTCAACTACCTTTCAAGCTATGCCAGCCAAATGTTAAAAGAGGCAAAGGAAGACCTAGGATGAGTAGGTTCAAGAATTTCATGGAGAAGCAGGGCATGCCTTTTAGTGGTTGCAAGAAAGGCAAAAACAGATGTAAGCAATGCAAATGTATTGGACATAGAGCAGCTGGGTGTCCTTTGAACGGACCAAAGCCTAGGTATGAAGTATTTGCGTGTATGATCTTTATTTATAATTAGGTAATATCTATGCTTAGCTGGGGCTTACCTGCTTTCTAACATTTGTCAGGAAGCGCAAGACAAGGTGCAAGACTGCTGATACTGTCTATGTGCTTCACGAGGAAGTTGAGTGGAGTGATGATGACACGGGATCTGATTCAGATTGGCCGGACATTCCAGAACCTTCTGATCCAACATACAAGAAGGCAAGAAAACTGTCCCCAAAGAGGAAGAAGATAGCTAGGTGGGAGTAAGACTAATTCAGTCTTTTTTCTGAGTGCTCCGTCTCTGTAATACAGCAAAATTCCGAAAACTATTTTTCCGGAACATGTGTGTTTGTGTGTGCATTGTAAAACAGGGGCCCTGGACCTGCCCGAAATTCTGTCCGAACTGTATTTGTTATGGAATTTGTAATTTGTAAACTATGTACTCATTTTTAATAAGCCATGTTTGACATTATGCATATGTTCTTATATTGGAGTTTTTGTTCAGAGGGACAGTCAGAAAAGGCAGAATAAATGGCACAGGATAACATTTCACATTACGCAATATTTGGGTCCTTACAGTTCTGCTTTTCAGGTGCTAGACATCATAATGCCAACATAAACTGCAAATGCCATGGAACATATCCATATGAAAAGCAGATTGTTTCCACCATCTGCCCTAACCTTGATCTGCTCTATTTCGGCTGCTTGCTTCTGCAACTAAGCATGCACACCAGCACTCTGCTCGAGCTTCCGAAGTTGGTCCAGAAGCTCCTTGTTTTCATCAAGCAGCGCACGGCTCTCCTCCATCTTCTCCCATACAGCATCACGAAGATCACGAACAAGCTCTCTCTGGAAAACTGGCAGCGGGTCGTCCATCCACTCATACTTCTCACAGCCTCGGCCCTTGCCTTCCTGCCAAAAAACATAGTAAAGGAAGAGGAAAGATGTGAGAATTAAAATAACTAAACTGGCAAACAAACATGATTAGTTTACAATAATACCGCGCGGATGCCGCAGTTGTAGAATCTTCTCCCAGCGTTTTTATTCGTCCACGCAATCCATCTCGGCATCTTTACTCCACAGTCACAGATTTTGTCCGGCGAATAGTCGTAGGGCTTACTCCGGTACGGGATAGGGGAGCGTCGGCGAGCCGTCCCTGATTCCGCCCGCGAAGAACTGCAGTAGCTGCGAACCATTGCCTTGCACCCAAGGGAGAGCACAGCCGAGGGACTGGGTGGGGAACCAGAACAGCAGATGTGAGCTAGCCCGGAAAAGAATCGTAGGTGCAAGGGGGAGATGGGAAGAAGGAAGAATCGGAGTGACGACGCTGCTCTTGCATCCGGCAGTTATACCAGGGGGCGCGCCCCCCAGAATATGACCGTTTGAGTATGACAGGTGGGATCGTGCAACGCAGCTATGCCACCAATGAAATTGCCATCATGGACACTAAGAAAATGTATTGTTTACAAGCGTGGAAGCTATGCACAGTCGCTGGGGGCATGTGCTTCCATGGACAGCTACCCTGTCAAAAAGATACGTTTCCCTCTGGGCAGACACCACGAACACTAGCCTCCGCCTCCTGTTCTTCACACGAGCGAGCCCTCCCCGTAGTTCAGATGCCTCGCACCGGCCGCTACAACACCTCCCGCGCACGACGCGGAAGCTCCACCCCAGGCCTCAGCCACGCCACCCCAGGCTTCAGCCACGGCGGTGGTACGTACTACCACAGCGGGAACTCCACGCCCGGTCGTGCACAGCGCGGCAGGTCAAGCCGCCGCCGCATCAGATGGCCATGGTGGCTTGAATCGAGCAGCAATGCATCTACTCCAACTCCTACTTCTTCGACATTGAGCAGGTCTGGCAGTGGCTCCAGCCGGCCTCGCAGTGTAGGCCGGTTCAAGACCGCCCTCAAACCCGTGCCGTTCATCAATCTTGAATCGGACGATGAGGACGGCGGCGTCAACACTGAGCAGCCAAGATCCGCCGCCGCAAAGTCTGCGTGAGACATGAAGACGGCCATGACCAGGTGATTGGAACCCCAGGGCAGGGGGAAGGGCAAGGCAACCACGATGGAGGATGAAGCAGAGGGCAAGGACAAGGCCCCAACGGAGGTCGACTCCGACGACTCCGACGACATCATGTACTGGGTTTAGCTAGTGGTTAAGTTAGTAATCTATGAAGAAAATGCAAAAGCCATGCATATTAGCTAGCATTTTCTGTTCAATGCAATTTATCTTGCGTAATATTTGACCCTTCCATTTTCAGTTAATATATAAAATAGTATAATGCATTTTATCTTCCGGCGTGTCCTGGCATGCCTTCTCGTGTCTAGCCAGGACCCTGGCACTGGCACGATGGGACGGGGCAGTGAGCGTCAGTTAATCGGCGCCACGTATCCACCCGCGTGCCGGGCGGGGGCTCTATTTTTTCAATTACGGAGCATATAGCTTGCATGAGAAGGCTAGAAGACAGAGAGCAGTGGTTGGACCACGGGCTAGGCTGTTTGACTATCTTGCCATATTATTCATTCACCTACTTCCTTCTCCTTCCTCCTGCCCAGCCCCCATCCGCTCTGTCTAGCCATGCCTCGAAAGAGAAACCGCCCCCTGACGACTCAGGAAGCGGAGCGAATGGAGAGAGCTCGCCGCCGGAAGGAACTTGCTCCATCCATTAGAGAAAGCCCTCACATAGAGGCCCAATCTTTGCTCTCCCTGGTGGAGAAGGGAAAACTTGAATCAGGCGAGGGCTCATCCGGGTACTGGGACGAATTCTCCTTCTTCATCATCATCTTTTTGTTCTTCTTCTTCTTCCTCCTCTATAACTCATTACCGTGGAATAAAATGTTCCAGAGCCGGCAGAGCCATGATGGTTTTGCAGGGTGTGCCTCTCTCCCAAAAAATGGCGCCGGCGATCCAGAACCCGATGCCCACATTTCCCCGGCTCAGCGAGGTAAGCACTCTCTAATTGTGTTGACATGCATTGGGGTTCTTGCGATTCTGACTTAGGTGAGAGTAGAGTGCTTTACCTATAATGAGGTTTTTGGGAGGAAGCCACTGCCACTTAGTTGGCATCGTTGGTAGAAATAACCCTGTTTTTATTTTATACAGGAAATGAAGGCGGGGCTGAACCCAGATATGGCGTCCTGGCTTAATGAACGGATAGCCAAACAAAGGGAGAAAAAATTGGCCCAGGAAATGGATATGGCTAAAGTCCTCTTAGTTGCCAAGTGCCTTGCGCGTGAGCGCAAGCAGCTTGTAGAGGAGAATCAACAGTGGTCGGAACTGCACAAGGAAGCCCTAGCCTCGGCACAGAAGAATACAGCCAGGATCAAAGATCTATTGGAGGAAAATTTGAAGCTAACAAACAGTACTGTCACCCTGGAGATCACATGCAGGAACCTGCTGGCTGAAAACGAGAAAGCACTCAGGGAGCTCGTGGATTCCAAAATGAAATACCTCGCAAGCTGCCAACTCGTGGCGTCTATTGAGAAGGAAAACGAGCAGCTATGCGCCCAGCTTGAACCCTGATGTGTCGTGCTTTCGCAATAAAATTATGTAATGAACTGAACACATTGAAGTACTTTGTGTTTATTATGTTATGAACTGTTATGAAACCATGTCATGCAACCTGTTTCGACCCCTCCGGGCACCCAGAAAATGGGAAATGCATTTTTATGTGGAAACTGGAAAAACACTAGTTGCAAAAGTGGTTGGGAATGCAAAGATGCACATCTCCACCAAAAATGGGACCCTGGTTCCAAAGTTTGCTGTGGAACTTGCACAAACCATGGCCATCTGCCAAGGAAGACCAAGGGAACTCCTGCCTGGAAGCACCTCTCTGTGAGAGAGTCCACATGTGAAGCCTTGGGATGGCATGTTTGCTATTTTTCCTAGGTGATGCATCACTCACCATGACTTCATGCAGTGCTTTTCCATTTTTTTGATTTTTTCTGAATTCCCCAGGCCCCCTTCCGAGATCTAGGTCAGACTCGGCGGTGCCATCGATGTCTGCCAGGTGGGGTGGGAATCATGGTTTGGTCTTGGTTCTAGGGTCCCACAGCCCCAGGGGACCTCTCTGTATTTTTCCCCAATTTTTCTGGTGTGCATTTCTTGTAGCCCCAGTGCAAAATTGGATTAAAAAGGATTAAGGGTAGAAATAATTCATTATATGCCAGCAGGCCGAGATAATTCCTAGCCTCCTAGATGTGGCACCCCTGGCAGGTCCCCCACCCATGAAAAATAGAGTGGTGATGTTCTGCACACTGCCCTTGGTGGCCACTTCACAAATAAGCACCTGTTTTGACCCCTCCGGGCACCCGGAAAATGGGAAATGCATTTTTTATGTGGAAACTGGAAAAACACTAGTTGCAAAAGTGGTTGGGAATGCAAAGATGCACATCTCCACCAAAAATGGGACCATGGTTCCAAAGTTTGCTGTGGAACTTGCACAAACCATGGTCATCTGCCAAGGAAGACCAAGAGAACTCCTGCCTGGAAGCACCTCTTTGTGAGAAAGTCCACATGTGAACCCTTGGGATGGCATGTTTGCTATTTTTCCTAGGTGATGCATCACTCACCATGACTCCATGCAGTGCTTTTCCAATTTTTTTGATTTTTTCTGAATTCCCCAGGCCCCCCTCCGAGATCTAGGTCAGACTCGGCGGTGCCATCGATGTCTGCCAGGTGGGGTGGGAACCATGGTTTGGTCTTGGTTCTAGGGTCCCACACCCCCAGGGGACCTCCCTGTATTTTTTCCCAATTTTTCTGGTGTGCATTTCTTGTAGCCCCAGTGCAAAATTGGATTAAAAAGGATTAAGGGCAGAAATAATTCATTATATGCCAGCAGGCCGAGATAATTCCTAGCCTCCTGGATGTGGCACCCCTGGCTGGTCCCCCACCCATGAAAAATAGAGTGGTGATGTTCTGCACACTGCCCTTGGTGGCCACTTCACAAAAAAGCACCTGTTTCGACCCCTCCGGGCACCCAGAAAATGGGAAATGTATTTTTTATGTGGAAACTGGAAAAACACTAGTTGCAAAAGTGGCTGGGAATGCAAAGATGCACATCTCCACCAAAAATGGGACCATGGTTCCGAAGTTTGCTGTGGAACTTGCACAAACCATGGTCATCTGCCAAGGAAGACCAAGAGAACTCCTGCCTCGAAGCACCTCTCTGTGAGAGAGTCCACATGTGAAGCCTTGGGATGGCATGTTTGCTATTTTTCCTAGGTGATGCATCACTCACCATGACTCCATGCAGTGCTTTTCCATTTTTTTGATTTTTTCTGAATTCCCCAGGCCCCCCTCCGAGATCTAGGTCAGACTCGGCGGTGCCATCGATGTCTTCCAGGTGGGGTGGGAACCATGGTTTGGTCTTGGTTCTAGGGTCCCACACCCCCAGGGGACCTCCCTGTATTTTTCCCCAATTTTTCTGGTGTGCATTTCTTGTCGCCCCAGTGCAAAATTGGATTAAAAAGGATTAAGGGTAGAAATAATTCATTATATGCCAGCAGGCCGAGATAATTCCTAGCCTCCTGGATGTGGCACCCCTGGCAGGTCCCCCACCCATGAAAAATAGAGTGGTGATGTTCTGCACACTGCCCTTGGTGGCCACTTCACAAAAAAGCACCTGTTTCGACCCCTCCGGGCACCCGGAAAATGGGAAATGCATTTTTTATGTGGAAACTGGAAAAACACTAGTTGCAAAAGTGGTTGGGAATGCAAAGATGCACATCTCCACCAAAAATGGGACCATGGTTCCAAAGTTTGCGGTGGAACTTGCACAAACCATGGTCATCTGCCAAGGAAGACCAAGAGAACTCTTGCCTGGAAGCACCTCTCTGTGAGAGAGTCCACATGTGAAGCCTTGGGATGGCATGTTTGCTATTTTTCCTAGGTGATGCATCACTCACCATGACTCCATGCAGTGCTTTTCCATTTTTTTGATTTTTTCTGAATTCCCCAGGCCCCCCTCCGAGATCTAGGTCAGACTCGGCGGTGCCATCGATGTCTGCCAGGTGGGGTGGGAACCATGGTTTGCTCTTGGTTCTAGGGTCCCACACCCCTAGGGGACCTCCCTGTATTTTTCCCCAATTTTTCTGGTGTGCATTTCTTGTAGCCCCAGTGCAAAATTGGATTAAAAAGGATTAAGGGCAGAAATAATTCATTATATGCCAGCAAGCCGAGATAATTCCTAGCCTCCTGGATGTGGAACCCCTGGCAGGTCCCCCACCCATGAAAAATAGAGTGGTGATGTTCTGCACACTGCCCTTGGTGGCCACTTCACAAAAAAGCACCTGTTTTGACCCCTCCGGGCACCCGGAAAATGGGAAATGCATTTTTTATGTGGAAACTGGAAAAACACTAGTTGCAAAAGTGGTTGGGAATGCAAAGATGCACATCTCCACCAAAAATGGGACCATGGTTCCAAAGTTTGCTGTGGAACTTGCACAAACCATGGTCATCTGCCAAGGAAGACCAAGAGAACTCCTGCCTGGAAGCACCTCTCTGTGAGAGAGTCCACATGTGAACCCTTGGGATGGCATGTTTGCTATTTTTCCTAGGTGATGCATCACTCACCATGACTCCATGCAGTGCTTTTCCTTTTTTTTGATTTTTTATGAATTCCCCAGGACCCCTTCCGAGATCTAGGTCAGACTCGGCGGTGCCATCGATGTCTGACAGGTGGGGTGGGAACCATGGTTTGGTCTTGGTTCTAGGGTCCCACACCCCCAGGGGACCTCCCTGTATTTTTCCCCAATTTTTCTGGTGTGCATTTCTTCTAGCTCAAGTGCAAAATTGGATTAAAAAGGCTTAAGGGCAGAAATAATTCATTATATGCCAGCAGGCCGAGATAATTCCTAGCCTCCTGGATGTGGCACCCCTGGCAGGTCCCCTACCCATGAAAAATAGAGTGGTGATGTTCTGCACACTGCCCTTGGTGGCCACTTCACAAAAAAGCACCTGTTTTGACCCCTCCGGGCACCCGGAAAATGGGAAATGCATTTTTTATGTGGAAACTGGAAAAACACTAGTTGCAAAAGTGGTTGGGAATGCAAAGATGCACATCTCCACCAAAAATGGGACCATGGTTCCAAAGTTTGCTGTGGAACTTGCACAAACCATGGTCATCTGCCAAGGAAGACCAAGAGAACTCCTGGCTGAAAGCACCTCTCTGTGAGAGAGTCCACATGTGAACCCTTGGGATGGCATGTTTGCTATTTTTCCTAGGTGATGCATCACTCACCATGACTCCATGCAGTGCTTTTCCATTTTTTTTTGATTTTTTCTGAATTCCCCAGGCCCCCCTCCGAGATCTAGGTCAGACTCGGCGGTGCCATCGATGTCTACCAGGTGGGGTGGGAACCATGGTTTGGTCTTAGTTCTAGGGTCCCACACCCCTAGGGGACCTCCCTGTATTTTCCCCAATTTTTCTGGTGTGCATTTCTTGTAGCCCCAGTGCAAAATTGGATTAAAAAGGATTAAGGGCAGAAATAATTCATTATATGCCAGCAGGCCGAGATAATTCCTAGCCTCCTGGATGTGGCACCCCTGGCAGGTCCCCCACCCATGAAAAATAGAGTGGTGATGTTCTGCACACTGCCCTTGGTGGCCACTTCACAAAAAAGCACCTGTTTCGACCCCTCCGGGCACCCGGAAAATGGGAAATGCATTTTTTATGTGGAAAATGGAAAAACACTAGTTGCAAAAGTGGTTGGAAATGAAAAGATGCACATCTCCACCAAAAATGGGACCATGGTTCCAAAGTTTGCTGTGGAACTTGCACAAACCATGGTCATCTGCCAAGGAAGACCAAGAGAACTCCTGCCTGGAAGCACCTCTCTGTGAGAGAGTCCACATGTGAAGCCTTGGGATGGCATGTTTGCTATTTTTCCTAGGTGATGCATCACTCACCATGACTCCATGCAGTGCTTTTCCATTTTTTTGATTTTTTCTGAATTCCCCAGGCCCCCCTCCGAGATCTAGGTCAGACTCGGCGGTGCCATCGATGTCTGCCAGGTGGGGTGGGAACCATGGTTTGCTCTTGGTTCTAGGGTCCCACACCCCTAGGGGACCTCCCTGTATTTTTCCCCAATTTTTCTGGTGTGCATTTCTTGTAGCCCCAGTGCAAAATTGGATTAAAAAGGATTAAGGGCAGAAATAATTCATTATATGCCAGCAAGCCGAGATAATTTGTAGCCTCCTGGATGTGGCACCCCTGGCAGGTCCCCCACCCATGAAAAATAGAGTGGTGATGTTCTGCACACTGCCCTTGGTGGCCACTTCACAAAAAAGCACCTGTTTTGACCCCTCCGGGCACCCGGAAAATGGGAAATGCATTTTTTATGTGGAAACTGGAAAAACACTAGTTGCAAAAGTGGTTGGGAATGCAAAGATGCACATCTCCACCAAAAATGGGACCATGGTTCCAAAGTTTGTTGTGGAACTTGCACAAACCATGGTCATCTGCCAAGGAAGACTAAGAGAACTCCTGCCTGGAAGCACCTCTCTGTGAGAGAGTCCACATGTGAACCCTTGGGATGGCATGTTTGCTATTTTTCCTAGGTGATGCATCACTCACCATGACTCCATGCAGTGCTTTTCCTTTTTTTTGATTTTTTCTGAATTCCCCAGGACCCCTTCCGAGATCTAGGTCAGACTCGGCGGTGCCATCGATGTCTGACAGGTGGGGTGGGAACCATGGTTTGGTCTTGGTTCTAGGGTCCCACACCCCCAGGGGACCTCCCTGTATTTTTCCCCAATTTTTCTGGTGTGCATTTCTTCTAGCTCAAGTGCAAAATTGGATTAAAAAGGCTTAAGGGCAGAAATAATTCATTATATGCCAGCAGGCCGAGATAATTCCTAGCCTCCTGGATGTGGCACCCCTGGCAGGTCCCCTACCCATGAAAAATAGAGTGGTGATGTTCTGCACACTGCCCTTGGTGGCCACTTCACAAAAAAGCACCTGTTTTGACCCCTCCGGGCACCCGGAAAATGGGAAATGCATTTTTTATGTGGAAACTGGAAAAACACTAGTTGCAAAAGTGGTTGGGAATGCAAAGATGCACATCTCCACCAAAAATGGGACCATGGTTCCAAAGTTTGCTGTGGAACTTGCACAAACCATGGTCATCTGCCAAGGAAGACCAAGAGAACTCCTGCCTGAAAGCACCTCTCTGTGAGAGAGTCCACATGTGAACCCTTGGGATGGCATGTTTGCTATTTTTCCTAGGTGATGCATCACTCACCATGACTCCATGCAGTGCTTTTCCATTTTTTTTGATTTTTTCTGAATTCCCCAGGCCCCCCTCCGAGATCTAGGTCAGACTCGGCGGTGCCATCGATGTCTGCCAGGTGGGGTGGGAACCATGGTTTGGTCTTGGTTCTAGGGTCCCACACCCCCAGGGGACCTCCCTGTATTTTTCCCCAATTTTTCTGGTGTGCATTTCTTGTAGCCCAGTGCAAAATTGGATTAAAAAGGATTTAGGGCAGAAATAATTCATTATATGCCAGCAGGCCGAGATAATTCCTAGCCTCCTGGATGTGGCACCCCTGGCAGGTCCCCCACCCATGAAAAATAGAGTGGTGATGTTCTGCACACTGCCCTTGGTGGCCACTTCACAAAAAAGCACCTGTTTCGACCCCTCCGGGCACCCAGAAAATGGGAAATGCATTTTTATGTGGAAACTGGAAAAACACTAGTTGCAAAAGTGGTTGGGAATGCAAAGATGCACATCTCCACCAAAAATGGGACCATGGTTCCAAAGTTTGCTGTGGAACTTGCACAAACCATGGTCATCTGCCAAGGAAGACCAAGAGAACTCCTGCCTGGAAGCACATCTCTGTGAGAGAGTCCACATGTGAAGCCTTGGGATGGCATGTTTGCTATTTTTCCTAGGTGATGCATCACTCACCATGACTCCATGCAGTGCTTTTCCATTTTTTTGATTTTTTCTGAATTCCCCAGGCCCCCCTCCGAGATCTAGGTCAGACTCGGCGGTGCCATCGATGTCTGCCAGGTGGGGTGGGAACCATGGTTTGGTCTTGGTTCTAGGGTCCCACACCCCCAGGGGACCTCCCTGTATTTTTCCCCAATTTTTCTGGTGTGCATTTCTTGTAGCCCCAGTGCAAAATTGGATTAAAAAGGATTTAGGGCAAAAATAATTCATTATATGCCAGCAGGCCGAGATAATTCCTAGCCTCCTGGATGTGGCACCCCTGGCAGGTCCCCCACCCATGAAAAATAGAGTGGTGATGTTCTGCACACTGCCCTTGGTGGCCACTTCACAAAAAAGCACCTGTTTCGACCCCTCCGGGCACCCGGAAAATGGGAAATGCATTTTTTATGTGGAAACTGGAAAAACACTAGTTGCAAAAGTGGTTGGGAATGCAAAGATGCACATCTCCACCAAAAATGGGACCATGGTTCCAAAGTTTGCTGTGGAACTTGCACAAACCATGGTCATCTGCCAAGGAAGACCAAGAGAACTCCTGCCTGGAAGCACCTCTCTGTGAGAGAGTCCACATGTGAACCCTTGGGATGGCATGTTTGCTATTTTTCCTAGGTGATGCATCACTCACCATGACTCCATGCAGTGCTTTTCCATTTTTTTTGATTTTTTCTGAATTCCCCAGGCCCCCCTCCGAGATCTAGGTCAGACTCGGCGGTGCCATCGATGTCTGCCAGGTGGGGTGGGAACCATGGTTTGGTCTTGGTTCTAGGGTCCCACACCCCCAGGGGACCTCCCTGTATTTTTCCCCAATTTTTCTGGTGTGCATTTCTTGTAGCCCAGTGCAAAATTGGATTAAAAAGGATTTAGGGCAGAAATAATTCATTATATGCCAGCAGGCCGAGATAATTCCTAGCCTCCTGGATGTGGCACCCCTGGCAGGTCCCCCACCATGAAAAATAGAGTGGTGATGTTCTGCACACTGCCCTGGTGGCCACTTCACAAAAAAGCACCTGTTTTGACCCCTCCGGGCACCCGGAAAATGGAAATGCATTTTTTATGTGGAAACTGGAAAAACACTAGTTGCAAAAGTGGTTGGGAATGCAAAGATGCACATCTCCACCAAAATTGGACCATGGTTCCAAAGTTTGCTGTGAACTTGCACAAACCATGGTCATCTGCCAAGGAAGGACCAAGAGAACTCCTGCCTGGAAGCACCTCTCTGTGAGAGAGTCCACATGTGAACCCTTGGGAGGCATGTTTGCTATTTTCCTAGGTGATGCATCACTCACCATGACTCCATGCAGTGCTTTTCCATTTTTTTGATTTTTTCTGAATTCCCCAGGCCCCCCTCCGAGATCTAGGTCAGACTCGGCGGTGCCATCGATGTCTGCCAGGTGGGGGGGAACCATGGTTTGGTCTTGGTTCTAGGGTCCCACACCCCCAGGGGACCTCCCTGTATTTTTCCCCAATTTTTTC